>CM070781.1:37530837-37915837 GCA_036346955.1 Dipus sagitta | reverse complement strand
CGTACCCACAATGCCGAGGGCTGAAGTCTTAGCTCTGCCCTCCGTCCTGCAGGACTGCCGGGCTACAAGGCCTTGACTTTTCTGCTATCTCAGTACGAACGATGTGGAGGCACCGAGACATGCTGTTTGACAAAACATCCCAGTGAGCACCACATTGTGCAACAGCCCTCGGCGTCTACGTCGCTCAAATCCAAAGAAGTAACCCTAGCTGGGCATCGTGGCTCATGCCTCCGATCCCAGTACGTGGGAGGTCGAGGGAGGCTCACCGTGAATTCAAGCTAGCCTGCCCGGGTCAGCCCGGGCTAGAGTGAGACACTGCCTCAGAAACAAGGAGACACGGCCGGGCGTGGTGGCGCATGCCTTCAATCCCAGCACAGAGCTAGGAGGATCGCCGTGAGTTCGAGGCCACCCTGAGACTACAGAGTTAACTCCAGGTCAGCCTGGGACAGAGTGAGATCCTACCCTGAAAAAACAAACAAAAAAAAAAAGAAAGAAAAAGAAAGAAAGAAAAGAAAAGAGAGAGAGAGAGACAACCCTGACTATAACAGAATGTGCTCTTCCATGCTGCTGGCTGCGACTCACACATTTCTGTTGGCAGAGACCAGAATGGAAACTGTCATGCTCGCCTTCAGCCCAGGTGGGCAGCAGGAAGAAAGTGATTTTCCAGGCTATTTTGGTGGATTGGCATGTGCTTCCATCAGCAAGGCTGATGGTGTTGTTTGATGCTTCTTTTGTAAAGTTGATTCAGTCAGTTAATGTTTGTATACTCAAGGGTTCCCCAGATTGTCTTCATTGACACTCAGTTGGATAAGGAGGTCTCTAACTAGCATTTTAGAATGCGATTTCCTAGTCTCTACAAAGGAGCAGGAACCCTCTGTGAAGCCTGAGCCTGGGCACAGAATCACACTGGGGTCCCCAGACAGACCTGTGGAATACAAAGCTGAGTTCGGACCCTCCTTCCCTTCCTCCCTTCTCCCTTCCCTCCTTCCTTTTGTCTCTCCCTCCCTCCTTCGTTCCTTCTTTCCTTCCTTCCTTCCTTTCCTTTTCCTTCCCTTCCCTTCCCTTCTTCCCTTCTTCCCTCTTTTCCTCCCTCCCCCTCTTCCTTTTATCCTTCCTATACTAGGAATTGAATCTTAAGTCCTGGTGTGCTCTGCCACTGAGCTAGACTTCATCTCTCTTTACCTTTTTTTTTTTTTTTTTTCCCCAAGGTAGGGTCTCATTCTAGCCCAGGCTGACCTGGAATTCACTATGGAGTCTCAGGGTGGCCTTGAACTCATGGTAGTCCTCCTACCTCTGCCTCCCGAGTGCTGGGATTAAAGGCGTGCGCCACCACGCCCGGCTCCATCTCTCTTTAACTTTTTATTTTCAGACTGGAGTCTCAGTAAGTTGCCTAGGCTGGCCTGGAACACACTGTAGTCCAGGCAGGTTTGAACCTGTAATCCTCCTGCCTTAGCCTCCAGAACTGCTAGGATTGTACGTGTGCCCTGTCAGTTTCCTGGCCTGGGAAGGGGAGCTTCATTTTGACTTCCATCCAAATGAAAATTGATTCTTTAGGGGAAAAAAAAAAAGTGTTTCTACCAATTTAACTTTTAGCTTTGTGTATTTGCTTTAACATTTGTGATATTGAGGATTGAACACAGGGCCTTCTGCATGCTAGGCAAGTACTATACCTCTGACTACATTCTCAGCCCACCTAAACATTTTATTTTTATTTATTTATTATTATTTAGGATTTCACTCTTGCCCAGGCTGACTTGGATTTCATTATGTAGTCTCAGACTGTCCTGGAACTCACAGCAATCCTCCTGCCTTGGCCTCCTGAGTGCTGGATTACATGTGTGCACCACCATGCCTGGCAAAGGGGAAGGGGGGAAGCAGAATGGGGTTACTGGGCCTCCAGCTGCTACAAACAAACTCCAGATACATGTACTACCATGTGCAACTGGCTTTATGTGGGTCTGGGGAATTGAACCCAAGCTGTCAGGCTTTGTAAGCAACTGCTCTTAACTGCTGAGCCGTTTCTACAGCCCCTACTGTTGCTTTTTAAGAATTTGAGAGGGGGAAAAAAAATCTGAGAGGGCAGAGGAGATGGCTCAGCCATTATACAGCGCTTGCTTGCAAAGCCTGAATGCCCAGATTTGGTTTTCCAGTACCCATGTGAAGCCAGATGCATAAAGTGGCACCTACATCTGAAGTTTGCAGTGGCAAGAGGTCTTGGTATGCCATTTGTTTCCTCCCTGTCTCCCTTTCTCACTTTGCTTGTAAATAAATAAATTAATTTAATTTAATTTAATTAAAAAATTCAAGTGATGGGCTGGAGAGATGGCTTAGTGGTTAATCACTTGCCTGTGAAGCCTAAGGATCCCAGTTCGAGGCTCTATTCCCCAAGACCCACGTAAGCCAGATACACAAGGAGGTGCACACGTCTGGAGTTCATTTGCAGTTTCTGGAGGTTCTGATGTACCCATTCTCTCTCTCTCCCCTCTCTTTCTCTGTCAAATAAATAAATAAAAATAAACAAAACAATCAAGCCGGGCGTGGTAGCACACACCTTTAATCCCAGCACTCAGGAGGCAGAGGTAGGAGGATCACTGTGAGTTCAAGAGGCCAGCTTGAGACTATATAGTGGATTCCAGATCAGCCTGGGCTAGAGCAAAACTCTACCTTGAAAAAACAAAACAAGGCCTGGGGACATGGCTTAGCAGTTAAAGCATTTGCCTGCAAAGCCAAAGTACCCTGGTTCGATTCCCCAGAACCCATGTAAGCCAGATGCACAAGGGGGCGCATGTGTCTGGAGTTCATTTGCAGTGGCTGGAGGCCCTAGTGTGCCCATTGTCTCTCTCTTTCTCTCTATCTGCCTCTTGTCTCTCTCTCTCTCTCTCAAATAAATAAATAAATAAAATAAAAAAGAAAACAAAAAAGCTAATGGTATGAATTGTACAAGTCAATGGTATTTAATACATTCAAACCTCCACACCCACTAAAGAAATCACTCCTTGTTCTTCCTGTAGCTTCCAGCAACTACTGATGTCTTTCTGCTTCACTGGTTTGCTTAGACCGGATATTTCATATTAACAGAATCATGTCACCCTTTGTGTCTGGCCTTTTTGACTTAGCATGATATCATCAAGGTCCATCTATGTGATGAGATGACCATTGATCTGTTCTCCTGTGTTCCTCCCCCCCTCCCCGCCCCCCAAGACATAGCTTTGCAGCCTGGTCTTCGACTCTCAGTCCTACCTCAGCCTCCCAAGTGCTGGGATTTCACATGTGAACCACTTGCTCGGGCTGTCTTGGAACATACAGTGTAGGCCAGATTAGCTTCTGGTTTGTAATCCTACCTCAGCCTCCTGCGTGTAGGGATTACAGGCATGCACCACTGTGCCTGGCATTCTACTAGAAGTTTTTAGTGGCATCCCAGAGGATGTTGAAAGAACACAACACTAAACTTGCTAGCCAAAATTTGTGCAGTACTATTGAATCGTGACAGGGCCTCCAAGCACTGAAGAGAGTCTGTAACCCTCAACCCTTGGCTGCTGCTTCCTCGTCCTCTTCCTCCTCTTTCTATTCTTCTTTGGTGGCTTTTCGCAGTAGGGTTTCGCTCTAGCCCAGGCTGACCTGGAATTCGCTGTGTAGTCTCAGGGTGGCCTCGAACTCATGGCGATCCTCCTACCTCTGCCTCCCGAGTGCTGGGATTAAAGGCATGCGGCATCACACTGGCTCCTTGCTTCTTTTATACTTCTTATTGCTCTATAGCCCTGCCTCCTGCTCTGCCCATTTTCTTACAAAGTCAGGGTGCTATCTCCTCTCTTGGACTAGTACATATACAATCTTTGACAAGCTTGGTGGCATATGGCTGTAATCCCAGCACTTGTGAGTGGACACAGTGTGGCCTTGGCTGCATAATGAGTTGGAGGTCAGCCTGTCTTAAAAAAAACAAAACAAAAAAAAACCTCAAGAAAATTTTTGGAGAGATGGCTTAGTGGTTAAGGCACTTACCTGCAAAGCCAAAGGATACAGGTTCGAATCCCCAGGGCCCATGTAAGCCAGATGCACAAGGCTTTGTCTGGAGTTCATTTGCAGTGGCTAGAAACCACAGTGCACACATTCTCTATATATATCGGTCTACCTCAAATAATAATAAATAAAATGTAAATTAAAAAAATTGCTGGAGGTCTTCTAGTCTTAAGTAAAGGGGCTGCCAATGTTCCATTACACTCTATGTTATTTGTTGAAATTATATTAAAATAAACTCTAGGTCTGGGGAGATGGCTCAGAGGTTAAAGTGCTTATTTATTTATTTTTGGATTTTTGAGGCAGGGTCTCAGTATGGAGTCTCAGGGTGGCCTCGAACTCACGGCAATCCTCCTACCTCTGTCTCCCAAGTGCTGGGATTAAAGCCATGCACCATCATGCCCAGCTCGTTAAAGTGCTTATTGCAAAGGCTTCTGGCCTAAATTTGATTTCCCAGTACCCAGGGAAAGCCAGATGCACAAAGTGGTGCATGCCCCTGTTTGTTTACAGGGGCAAGAGGCCCTGGCATGCCCATGCGTGCTCCTTCTCTCTCTCTCTCTCTCTCTCTCTCACACACACACACACACACACAAAATAAAAATAGGCATAGTGGCACATGCCTTTAATCCCAGCACTCAGGAGGCAGAGGTAGGAGTATTGCTGTGAGTTCGAGGCCACCCTGAGACTACATAGTGAATTCCAGGTCAGCATGGGCTAGAATGAGACCCTACCTCGAAAAACCGAAACAAAAACAAAAAAGTGGCACTGTGTCTAATGTTCATCTGTGGCAGCAAGAGGTCCTGGGATGATCTCCCCCCCACCACAAGTGCAAACAAATAATTTTAAAAGTTATTTATAGGGCCGGAGGCATGGCTTAGCAGTTAAGGTGGTTGCCTACAAAGCCCAAGGACCATAGTTTGATTCCCCAGGATCCACATAATCCAGGTGCACAAGGTGGCACATGTGTCTGGAGTTTGTTTGCAGTGGCTGGAAACCCTGATGTGTCCATTCTCTCCCACCCTCCTCTCTTTCTCTCTCCAATAAATAAACAAAGTATTTTAGGGCTGGAGAGATGGCTTAGCGGTTAAGATGCTTGCCAAAGGACCATGGTTCAGTTCCCCAAGACCCAAAGCCAGATGTATAAGGTGGCACATGTGTCTAGAGTTCATTTGCAGTGGCTAGAGGCCCTGATATGCCTATTCTCTTTCTCCCTGTCAATAAATAAATAAACAAATAAAAATAGTTTTGGCTGGGCATCGTGGCACACGCCTTAATCCCACACTTGGGAGGCAGAAGTAGGAGGATTATCATGAGTTCGAGTCCAGCCAGAGACTACACAATGAATTCCAGGTTAGCCTGGGCTATAGCAAGGCCTTACCTCTAAAAACCAAAAAATAAATTAAAAATAAAATATTTTAAAATAATAAAGATAATTATTTATAAAAATATATTCATGGGTTTGGGGAGTTGGCTCAGCGGTTAAACGTACTTATTTGCAAAGCCTGGCAGCCTGGGTTCAATCGCCTGCTACTCATATAAAGCCAGGTGCACAAACTGGTGCATGCATCTAGAGTTCATTTGCAGTGGAAAGAGGCCCTGGTACATCCATTCTCTCTCTCTCTCTCTCTCTGTCTCTCTGTCTCTCTCTCTTTCTCTGCCTGCAAATGAATAAGCAAAAATATTTTGTCTTTGTTTTTGTTTTTCAAGGTCGGTTCTCACACTAGCCCAGGCTGACCTGGAATTCACTATGGAGTCTCAGGGTGGCCTCGAACTCACGGCGATCCTCCTACCTCTGCCTCCCAAGTGCTGGGATTAAAGGCGTGCGCCACCACGCCCGGCAACAATATTTTTTTAAAAGATCCATTACAAATTATTCAGTTTGGGGCTCTGCCTCTCTGTTCGCTGAAACATATCCATTTATGCTGTTGTTCAACACGTTTCTAGAACGTCTGCTTGTTGCCAGGCAGGATACGTGGTTCCGGGCAGTGAGTAATCGCCCTCTGTGTTTGCCCTAAAGATCTGCACTCCGTGTGTCATGCGTGATGGATGACCTGTCTGTGAGCTCAGTGCTGGTAGGAACGTGGTTAATGACCTTGCCTGGTCATGTGCTGGAACACCTCTGCCTCGTGGAGGAGCTGCCGTTGGCTTTGATTTTGCTGTGAAGTGTGGATGCTGCGACGTGTTTGGACGTGCCACGCTCCAGCGCTGTGGTTGCCCTGGCCGAGCGTGACAGCCACGTGAGGCAGGCTGATCGCAGGCGGCGGTGGCGGCGCTGCGCGTACTTTTCCTTTACGTGGTTCTTTTAAAAAGCCACTTTATTAGAGCCTAATGGAATAATTAGGAATACAGATGGGGGGTCACGTAGTCACTTTCTTACTCCTGCAGTAAGAGGCATAGCGTAGTTCCCGGAGGAACACAGCCCCGCTCTGACGCTCTGGAATGGAGAGCACGTGAGATTTTGGTTCAGAGGAACTTGATCTTATTTTCTTTCTCACTTGGCACGTGGGTTCCATTCCATACCAACTTACTCCTTTGTACGCAGCTAGAGCCTTCAGAGAAACAGGAGAAACTCTATTGTCCTAGTTTAACTAACATGGAAACATATAATCCTCTTAGTTTTCTTGGGTTTTGCGAACAAGGATTTGTTGGGATAAAATCTTTAAGTGGTCCAGTCACATGGGCTAGGTATTCATTTAATGACCCCCCAAGTAAAATCTGTTGGGAAAGCAAAGTAATGAATTAATAATGTCCCTCATAGACATTTTCCCTGCTAATTTTCAACTGCAGCTTGAGCGACTTTAATGGAAACAGTGAGCTCAGTCAATTAATCTCTATCAGTAGGTAAAAGTCACTTCACATTATTACCCACAGTTCTCTTCAGCTCTCTATTTTTAGCACACAGGGGAAAATAAACCTCAGAGTTTATGGTCCTTAGCTGCACTGTCCAGTAGAATAGCCACTGGTCATTTGTGACCATGGAAATGTATAGGTATAACTGGGCTAATTTAGAATTATAATTAATTTAAATTAAAAAATTGAAGCAGTGGGGCTGGAGAGATGGCTTAGCAGTTAAGGCACTTGCCTGCGAAGCCTAAGGGCCCTGGTTCAATTCTCTAGATCCCACGTATGCAAGATGCACATGGTGGCGCATGCATCTGGAGTTCGTTTGCAGTGATTAGAGGCCCTGGTGCGCCTGTTCTCACACACTCTCTCTCTCTCCTCCTTTCTGTCTGTAATAAATCATAAAAAATTGAAGCAATGGAAGCTATTTTTTGTTAAGCACTTTTTTTTTTTTTTTAGTTTTTTAGGATAGGGTCTCGCTCTAGCCCAGGTTGACCTGGAATTAACTATGTAGTCTCAGGGTGGCCTGACTTATTTATATCCTCTTAGATTTTGATTAGCCCTCCCTCCACCTTTCCTTTACTCAATCTCTTCCCCTCACCTCACTTAGGCCTTTTCACCCCCATTAATCTGTTCTTCTACTTGTATATATACAATACTGTTGCAGTCAGGTTCTCAATGCTAGTAGAAATCACCCAACCAAGAGCAGCTTGTGGGCAAAAAGAGGTTTATTTTGGCTTACAGAGTTGAGGGGGAAGCTCCATGATGGCAGGGAAAAATGACGACATGAGCAGAGGGTGGACATCACCCCCTGGCCAACATAAGGTGGGCCATAGCAACAGGAGAGTGTGCCAAACACTGGCAAGGGGAAACTGGCTATAACACCAATAAGCCCACCCCCAACAATACACTCCCTCCAGGAGGTATTAATTCCCAAATCTCCATCAGCTGGGAACCTAGCATTCAGAACACCTAAGTTTATGGGGGACACTAAATCAAACCACCACAAATACTATCCCATTAAGTCCCCCCTGCCTCCCTTTCTGTTCCCTTTGTATCCTCTTTCTAGCTTACTGGCCTCTGCTACTGAGTTTTATTCCTACTCACATAGAAGTCCAATCATTTGTAGCTGGGATCCACATATGAGAGAGAACATGCGACGCTTGGCTTTCTGGGCCTGAGTTACCTCACTTAGTATAATCCTTTCCAGATCCATCCATTTTCCTGCAAATTTCATAACTTCATTTTTCTTTACCACTGAGTAAAACTCCATTGTATAAATGTGCCATATCTTCATTATCAACTTATCAGTTGAGGGACATCTAGGCTGGTTCCATTTCCCAGCTATTGTGAAATTGAGCGGCAATAAACGTGGTTGAACAAGTATTTCTGAGGTAATGAGATGAGTTCTTAGGATATATGCCTAGGAGTGCTATAGCTGGGTCATATGGTAGATCTATTTTTAGCTGTCTTAGGAACCTCCACACTGATTTCCACAATGGCTGGACCAGATTGCATTCTCACCAACAGTATAGAAGGGTTCCTCTTCTTCCACATCCCGGCCAGCATTTATGATCATTTGTTTTCATGATGGTAGCCAATCTGACAGGAGTGAGATGGAATCTCAACGTAGTTTTAATCTGCATTTCCCTGATGACTAGGGATGTAGAACATTTTTTTCAGATGCTTATATGCCATCTGAATTTCTTCTTTTGAGAACTCTCTATTTAATTCCATAGCCCATTTTTTTGGTTTTTTTTTTTTTTTTTTTTTTTTTTTTTGGTTTTTTCGAGGTAAGGTCTCACTCTAGCCCAGGCTGCCCTGGAATTCACTATGGAGTCTCAGGGTGGCCTCGAACTCATGGCGATCCTCCTACCTCTGCCTCCCGAGTGCTGGGATTAAAGGCGTGCGCCACCACGCCCGGCTCATAGCCCATTTTTTTAATTGGCTTGTTTGATTTCTTTTTTTGAGTTCTTTGTATATCCTAGATATTAATCCTCTGTCAGATGTATAGCTGGCAAAGATTTTCCCCCATTCTGTACGTTGCCTCTTTGCTCTATTCGCAGTGTCCTTTGCTGCACAACAGCTTTGTAATTTGATGAGTGGACTTGTGAGGGGCGGAGGGAAGCACACGAAAGCAGAGGAGCCGGGCATGGCGGAGTCCTACAATCTCAGCACTGGGGGTCCAGAGGAGGGTAGAGGTAGGAGGATCAGCAGTTAAGGTCATTCTTTGCTACAAAACAAGGTAAAGGCCAAATTGGGATACAAGAGATTCAGTCTCAAAAATAAACAAACAGGCCGGGCGTGGTGGCACATGCCTTTAATCCCAATACTTGGGAAGCAGAGGTAAGAGGATCACCGTGGGTTCGAGGCCAACCTGAGACTACACAGTGAATTCCAGGTCAGTCTGGGCTAGAACGAGACCTAACCTTGGCGGGGGAGAATTAATGAGAATAAAAATAAAATAAACAGCAGGGGAGTGGAGGTGCACACCTTTAATCCCAGCACTCAGAAGGTTGAGGTAGGAGGATTGCTGTGATTTAGAAGCTAGTCTGAGACTACATAGTGAATTACAGGTCAGCCCTGGCAAGAGCAAGACTCTACCTCAAAAAAGAAAAGAAAAGAAATTTATAGTTTTAGGCTAGAGAGATGGCTCAGTGGTTAAAGACATTTGTTTGCAAAGCCCAACAGCGTGGGTTTGATTGCCCAGTATCCAGTAAAGCATCTGGAGATCATTTGCAGTGACAGGAGGCCCTGGCACACACATAGTCTTCCTGTGTGTCTCCCCTTCTCTCTTTCTTTTAAGAAATGTACATTTGAAACTGGGCATGGTGGCACACACCTTTAATCCCAGCACTCGGGAGGCAGAGGTAGGTGGATTGCCAGGAGTTCAAGGCCACCCTGAGACAGTAAATTTCAGGTCAGTCTGAGATCCTACCTTGAAAAACAGAACCAAACAAAGAAAAAAGGAATGTATGGTTGAGCCAGGAGTGGTGACGCATGCCTTTAGTCCCAGCACTCAAGAGACTGAGGTAGAAGGATCACACTGAATTCAAGGCTAGCCTGGGACTAACAGCATAAATTCCAGGTGAGCCTGGGCTAGAATGAGACCTGTCTCAAAAAAAAAAAAAAGTACAATTGAGAAAAGTAGTAAGTATATACATACATAAATATACAAACACATGATCCCAAATGTACTTACAAGAGTCCCAGTAAAGCCAGGCGTGGTGGCGCACGCCTTTAATCCCAGCACTCAGAAGTCAGAGGTAGGAGGATCACCATGAGTTCGAGGTCACCTTGAGACTACATAGTGAATTGCAGGTCAGCCTGGGCCAGAGTGAGACCCTACCTCGGAACCACCCCCCCAAAAAAGATTCCCAGTAAAGCTGTGCTTAACAAGCCAGGCGTGGTGGCACATGCCTTTAATCCCAGCACTTAGGAGTTTGAGACCAGCATGGGCTGTAGAGTGAATTTCAGGATAGCCTGGGCTAGAGTGAGATCCTGCCTCGAAAAAAAAAAAAAAAAACAACCCACTAAAATGTTAATAAGATTCTGCTTTCTTCCAAAACCAGAAAAAAAATTTCTAAAAAAGCAAAACAAGAGCCAGGCATGGTGGTGTACACCTTTAATCCCAGCACTTGGGAGGCAGAGGTAGGAGAGTCGCTATGAGTTCGAGGCCACCCTGAGACTACATAGTGAATTCCAGGTCACCCTGAGCTAGAGTGCGACCCTACCTCGAAAAACAAAACAAAACAAAATAAAAGCAAAATAAAGAAAGGAAAGAAAAACAAAATTCTCTGTAGCCAATTTGACAATTGATCAGTTGCCCAGGGAACTTTTCCAGGAGCAAATAGACTGTTCTAAGGAAGTCCATCACTACAGAGTTAGCCATGCATTGTCTTGTCCAGCAGTAGATGTTATCTTTTAGGAGCAAAAGAAATTAAGTTGGATGTGGTGCCTCTCGCCTGTAATTTCAGCACGAGGAAAGCTGAGGCAGGAGAATTGCTATGAGTTCAAGGCAAGCCTGGGCTGCTACAGTGTGAGACTCTCTCAGCAAACAGACAAAAAAACAAAGTAAAAAAAGTTAAGCCAGGCATGGTGGCACTCACCTTTAATCTCAGCACTGGGGAGGAAGAGGTAGGATCACCATGAGTTCAAGGCCACCCTGAGATTACATAGAGAGTTCCAGGTCAGCCTGGGCTAGAGTGAGACTGTACCTCAAAAAACTAGGTCTGAATAGATGGCTCTGCAGAAAAAGACACGTGCTTGTAAAGCCTGAGAGCCTGAGTTCAATTCTGCAGTACCCATGTAAAGCCAGATGCACAAAGTGGCACATGCATCCGGTGTTTGCAGTGGCTATAAGCCCTGATGTGCCTATTCTGTCTCTCTGAGTCTCTGTCTTGATCTGCTTGCAAATAATAAATAAATAAAGGTTCAGTTGGGCTGGAGGTATAACTTAGTATTTGAGTAGTTGCCTGGTGTGTATGAAGCCATAGATTCAATTCCTAGTACCATTTACACACACACACACACACACACACACACACACACACACACACACACAGTTGGATTTTTACATAATTCATTCTCAACATTTGTTGTGGTGAACACCATAGGTCTGTTTGTTTGTTTGTTTGTTTGTTTATCGAGGTAGGGTCTCACTCTAGCCCAGGCTGACCTGGAATTCACTATGTAGTCTCAGGGTGGCCTCAAATTTACGGCGATCCTCCTACCTCTGCCTCCCGAGTGCTGGGATTAAAGGCGTGCTCCTCCACGCCCGGCAAAGTCTTTTTTTTTTTTTTTAATTATTTATTTGCAAGGAGGGAGAAAGAGAATGAGAGAGAGAATGGGCGTGCCAAGGCCTGCTACCATTGCAAATGAACTCCAGATATGCATCATTTTGTGCATCCGGCTTTATGTGGGTACTGGGGATTTGAACCTGGGAAGTCAGGCTTTGCATACAAGGGCCTTTAACCGCTGAACTGTGCCGTGTTTCAAGCCCCGGGTTTTTGATGTATGGATTTCAGCTATTAAGTTTTGAGCACATTTTAAGTGCTGGGCATTGTGCCAAGTCCTTTGTATACATTGTATCTGTCAGTCCTCACAGCAAAGTTCTGGTCACTACACTGTTTCCAGATGGAGGAACTGAGGAGTAGAGAACTCATGTTACTTAGTTCATGACACCTAGTATAGTAACTCCAGATATAAAGGTAAATGAGAAAATGACAGAAAGGGCCAGAAAAAGAAAAAGGTTTTCAGATGTGAGGACAGCTTAATTTAAGCTGATACCAGATGAGAGCATAAAAAAAGGTTCTAAGATTTACGGAAATAAGCCAGATGTGGTGGCACACGCCTTTAATCCCAGCACTTGGGAGGCAGAGGTAGGAGGATCACCATGAGTTCCAGGCCACCCTGAGACTACATAGTGAATTCCAGGTCAGCCTGAGCTAGAGTGAGACCTTACCACAAAAAACAAAAAACAGGGCTGGAGAGATGGCTTAGCAGTTAAGGCGAAGCCTAAGGATCCAGGTTCGATTCTCCAGGTCCCACGTAAGCCAGATGCACATAATGGCACATGTGTCTGGAGTTTGTTTGGAGTGGCTAGCAGCCCTGGCACACCCATTCTCTCTCTCCCTCCCTCTGACTGTAATAAATAAATAAAAATAAAATTAAAAAAAAAATAGCTGGGCATGGTGGCGCACGCCTTTAATTTCAGCACTTGGGAGGCAGAGGTAGGAGGATCGCCGTGAGTTTGAGGCCACTCTGAGACTACATAGTGAGTTCCAGGTCAGCCTGGACTAGAGTGAGACCCTCCTCGAAAAACAAAAAACAAACAAAAAGAAAGATTTATGGAAATAAACAAAGTAGAAACTATAGGCCGAGGGCGTCATTATTACACAAACATTGTCAGGCACAGATTCCTCCGTGCCTGTCTCTTGTTCTCTCTACCAGGAAAAGGTACATTGATGCACTCAGCTAATCCTGAGATTTGTGCTCATGCTGGGAAACAGTCCAGTCTTGAATTTGAAATTTGGGGAAAAGGCAGAGATTTGGGACTTTTGGTTTCTTTTTTGTTTTTCTTTTATTTATCTATGATTTATTTATTTGAGAGAGAGAAGAGGTAGAGCGAGAATGGGTACGTCAGAGCCTCTAGCCACTGCAAACAAACTCCAGACACATACTGCACCTTGTGCATTACTTAGGTCCTGGGAATTGAACCTGGGTCCTTCGGCTTTGCAGGCAAACGCCTTAACTGCTTAGCCATTTCTCCAGCCTGTTTTTTTTTTTTTTTTTTTCCCGAGGTAGGGTCTCACTTTAGCTCAGGCTGACCCAGAATTCACTATGTATTCTCAGGGTGGCCTCGAACTCATGGCGATCCTCCTACCTCTGCCTCCCAAGTGCTAGGATCAAAGGTGTGTGCCACCACGCCGGGCCTTTTTATTTTCCTTTTAAATATTTTATTTACTTATAAGTGAGGGAGAGATAGAGAGAAGGAATGAATATGGGCATGCCAGGATCTCTCACCACTGCCAATGATCCCCAGACTCATGTACCACTTTGTGCATCTGGCTTTACATGGGTACTGGGGAATCAAACCCAGGTCCTTATGCTTTGCAGGCAAGCGCCTTAACCACTGAGCAATCTCTCCAGCCTTTTTTTTTTTTTTTTTTTTTCTCCTCAAGGTATTGCCTCTCTAGCCCAGCCCAGACTGGCCTGGAACTTACTCTGTAGTCTCAGGCTGTCCTTGAACTCAGCAATCCTCTGACATTAGCCTCCTGAGTGTTGGTTTTTTTTTATTTGGCTACAGTCCTGCTTCTTTCTAATGATTGGGTTATTATATATATATATATGTGTGTGTGTGTGTATGTATATATATATATATATATATATATATATATATATATATATATATATTTAAATTATTTTATTTTTATTTATTTATTTGAAAGAGAGAGATGGAGCTGGGTATGGTGGCGCACGCCTTTAATCCCAGCACTAAGGAGGCAGAGGTAGGAGGATCGCCGTCAGTTCAAGGCCACTCTGAGACTCCATAGTGAATTCCAGGTCAGCCTGGGCTGGAGTGAAACCCTACCTTGAAAAAAGAAAGAAAGAGAGAGAGAGAATGGGTGCACCAGGGGCTCCATCCACTGCAGATGAACTCTAGACACATGTGCCACCCTATGCAACTGGCTTATGTGGGTTCTGGGGAATCGAATCTGGGTCCTTTGGCTTTGCAGGTAAGCACCTTAATGCTAAGCCATCCCACCAGCCTACATATATATATACACATATATTTATTTTTTTTTTATTATTTGAGAGAGACAGAGTCAGACAGAGGGAGAGAGAAGGAGAGAGAGAGAGAATGGGTACGTGCCAGGGCATCTAGCCACTGCAAATGAACTCCAGACACATGCACCATCTTGTGCATCTGATTTATGTGGATCCTGAGGAATGGAACCTAGGTCCTTTGGCTTTGCAGAGGGCCCCCCCCCCCCCCATATATTTTTTAAAATATGAAATGTTGAAAGGAAGGCTCAGGGAAGGTAAAACAGGATTTTTGAAAATTGGACTGTACCTGGGCACGGTGGCACATGCCTTTAATACCAGCAGTGGCAGGCAGAGGTAGGAGGATCACAGCGAGTTCGAGGCCACCCTGATTCTACATAGTGAATTCCAGGTCAGCCTGGGCTATAGTGAGACCTTACCTCAAAAAAACCCAAAAATAAATAAATAAATAAGTCAGAAGTTCAATGTCATCCTCAGCTACTTAGCAGCCTGGGCTCCATGAGATCCTGTCTCAAAACAGAACCCTCCAATTATTACCTGTGGCAGAGAGGAACATCCTGGTATTTTCAGACTGAGCAGGCAGCCATTACATACTGTCTTTGTTTGGACTGCCACTTGGGCTGTTTTCCAGAGCCCTCTTCATGCAGCTGTTGACAGAGCCAGGGATCTTTCTAAGGCCACCTGGGGAGATGTTTAGCGTGCACACAGCTGTGGTCAAGACCCCTCGTGAGCAGGCGTTGTTTGAGGAAGTAGCAGTGGTTACTTTGGGCTCAGGGCATGTGGAAAACTGAGTGTGGGCTCAGCCAGATAGAGCTCGGCCTCTTTCCCAGAACTGAATCTGGTGTGGGTCCTTGGCTGGGCTCTGGGTTCAGGCGAGGCTGTTTAAGGAAGTGAACCCATAAGGAACTGAGTGGTCATGTGTTCATGAGTAACTCACTCAGGGTTTCTTCCTCAGCAAGTGCCACTTAGGCCACCAAATCCATGAGCTGGGCTGAAAGTTAATGATTCATGACCTCCAGGGGCCCTTACATGAACAAATCCCTTTTTTTTTTTTTCCCCCTCCTGGCTTGTGTCACAGGTAACATCTAGTGTAGACATTGGAGCCAGACTTTCTGAATCTAATATCCCAGCTCCACCAGCTCTGTGACCCTGGGAAGCACCCTATTTAAGTTTCTCCATCTGTAAAATGGGCACCACCATAATACTAAATAGATTTTCTTGTGAACATTGTATATGATAATGCAAAGAAAGCATTGATTTACTATTGTTATTATTATTAATTATTATTATTATCTTGGTTCTTCATTTTTCAAGATAGGGTTTCACTCTAGCTCAGGCTGATCTGGAATTCACTATGTTGTAGTCTCAGGATGGCCTTGAATTCACAGTGATCCTCCTACTTCTGCCTCCCCAGTGCTGGGATTAAAGGCGTGCGCCACCACGCCCAGCTGATTTATTATTTATATGGGCATATGTGTATGGTGTGCATGTCCGAGTTCACACACATGAGTGTGCACGTGCATATGGAAGAGAACAGAGGGTGACGTGGAGTGTGTTTCTCGATTATCTTCTGCCTTATTTTACCTAAGTGGGGTTTTTCACTTGAACCTATTCAACTAGTCTAGCTAGCTAGTTTGCCCTGGGGATCTCCCCCACCTCCCCCCCCCCCCCCGCCCCGGGGTAGGGTCTCACTCTCAGTCTAGCCCAGGCTGACCTGGAATTCACTCTGTACTCTCAGGGTGGCCTCAAACTCATGGCAATCCTCCTACCTCCGCCTCCAGATGCCCTGGGGATCTCTGTCTATTATCTCTCTGTGTGCTGGGGTACAAACTTTCCATCATGTCGATGCAGCTTTTACGTGGATTCTGAAGATCTCAACTCCGGTCCTAATATTTACATGGCAAGTACTTTTTTTTTTCTTTTTAATTTAGCTAGCAGAGGTAGGAGGAACGCCATGAGTTCGAGGCCACCCTGAGACTACATAGTGAATTCCAGGTCAGCCTGGGCTAGAGTGAGACCCTACCTCGAAAAATCAAAAGAAATGAATATTTATTTATTTAAGAAAGAGAGAGAGAGAGAGAAACAAGCAGAAAGAGAGAACAAGAGAGCGAGCAAGCCAGGTGGTCCAGCCACTGTAAACAAACTCCAGATGCATGTACCACTTTTCGTATCTGGTTTATGTAGGTATTGGGCAATCAAACCTGGGTCCTTAGGCTCCTCAGTCAAGTGCCTTAATTACTAAGTTATCTCTCCAGCCTTCTCTCTAGCCCAAGCTGACCTGGAATTCACTATGTAGTCTCAGGGTGGTCTCAAACTCACGGTGATTCTCCTACCTCTGCCTCCCGGGTGCTGGGATTAAAGGCATGCACCACCCCGCCCGGCTCAAAGGCGTGCTTTTTTTTTTTTCCTCAAAATTTTATTAACAACTTCCATGATTATAAAAAATATCCCATGGTAATACCCTCCCTTCCCCCACTTTCCCCTTTGAAACTCCATTCTCCATCATATCCCCTCCCCATGTCAATCAGTCTATCTTTTATTTTGATGTCATGATCTCAAAGGTGTGCTTTTTGACTGAGCCATCTCCCCCAGCTCCTGAAAAGCATTTAGAACAGTACCTGCCACATGCTAATCATGGAAGCTTAGAAACATAAAGTAAGGCTTGAGTGTGTAGCTCAGTGGTAGAGCAGATACCTACCATGCTCCAAGCCCTGGATTCTATTCCCAGCATCCCATCCTCAGCTCATAAAATACGTAGACAAAAGCCAGGCGTCAGTGCGAGTCTTCAATCCCAGTCCTTGGGAGGCAGAGGTAGGAGGATTGCCGTGAGTTTGAGGCCACCCTGAGACTACATAGTGAATTCCAGGTTAGCCTGGGCTACAGTGAGATCCTACCTCGAAAAACCAAAAAAAAAAAAAAAAAAAAACCATAGATAAATCAGTTTAATACATAATAGGTAAATAATTTTTAGCTTCATATAAATTTTGCACTGGAGCTCCAATAATTGCTAACTTCAAAGGCAAATGATTCTCACTGTGATGTTAACAGTTATTTGGTACTTTAGTATTTGGGAAATCCTTTCCTATTTATTTGCATATGTGAGTGTATGTACATGCACACCAGGGTCTCTTGCCACAAATGAATACCCAGGGCTTTACGGGTGGGTGGCTGGGGAATTAAATTTAGCCCAGCAATATTTGTTAGCAAGTGCCTTTAACCACTGAGGCATGTCCCCAGCCCCTAAAACTTGACTTTTGTTTGTTGATTGGTTGGTTGGGTTTGGGTTAAGGTCTTAACTCTAGCTCAGGCTGACCTGGAATTCCTGGTAATCCACCCACCTCAACCTCCCTGGGATTATGGGGTTTAGCCACCACGCCTGGTTTAAAAGATGTTTATGATTTTATTTATTTATTTATTTTTGTTTTCAAGGTAGAGTCTCACTGTAGTCCAGGCTGACATGGAATTCACTATGTAGCCTCGAATTCTCGGTGATCCTCCTAATTTAGCCTCCCAAGTGCTGGGATTAAAGGCGTGCACCACCGTGCTCTGCGATTTTATTTATTTATTTTTTTAAAGTTTATATATATTTTGTTTTTATTTTTAGTTATTTGAGAGCAACTGACCGAGAGAGAAAGGAAAGAAGCAGATAGAGAGAGAATGGACGCACCAGGGCCTTCAGCCACTGCAAACGAACTCCAGACGCATGCGCCACCTTGTGCATCTGGTTTATGTGGGGAGGTCTTTAGGCTTCACAGGCAAGAGCCTAACTGCTAAGCCATCTCTCCAGTCCGATTTTATTTATTTTGGTTAGAGGCAGTGTCTCAGTCTAACCCAGGCTAGCTTTGAACTCATGGTGATCCTCCTACCTCAGCTTCCTTAAGTGCAGAGATTGAAAAGCATGTACCACCTTGGCCAGCTTTTCCTGTTTATTATGTTAGCCGCTCAGAGGATATATAGTGGTTTAAAAAGAAAAAAATCTATTTGTAAGAAACAGGCTGAGAGTGTAATCTGGGAAAGCCAGCCGGGCCTGGGCTCTGATGGAATGCATTCCAGCGCCAGAGGCCCCGCCCTAGGAGGGTTCGGGAGAGAAGGTGGATTTTGGGCCCCACCTCTCAGCAATGTGGCAGGTGTGGTCTCCTCCAGGGACCTGGGTGGGAGCCGGGAAAGATAAACTGTCAAACAACGCCCTTCGTATTTGGCTGCATGCCGGGGAAGACCACCAGTTCACAGAGCACGGAGAGTCCAGCTCTGCCTTTCCCTCCCGGAGCCAGACTTCAGGAGCTCGGTAGTGTTGTGTGAACAAGACAACCAGGTAGGAATCAGGTGTTTTTTTCTTTCTTTTTTTTTTTTAATGTTGATTTTTATTTATTGATTTGAGAGAGGGAAAGAGGGAGAGAGGGAATGGGTGTACCAGGGCTTCCAGCCACTGCAAACAAACTCCAGATGCATGCGCCACCTTGTGCATCTGGCTAACGTGGGTCCTGGGGAAAGGAACCGAGGTCCTTTGGCTTTGCAAGCAAGCGCCTTAACGGCTGAGCCATCTCTCCAGCCCCAGGTGTTTCTTTATTCAACCAAATGTCAGTGTGTTCTTGGCCTGTCCGTGCTAAGACCTGCAATAACCCCAGGCAAGCTGGTATGGGTTGTGATAAATAGTAGCAGTGACTATCTGAGAGGGACAGTGATCTCTGAGAGGGACAAAGCTGTTAGAGATTGAAATTTAACTTGCTGACACTTAAAAAAAATAATTATTTCATTTTGAATCAGAGTCTCTCTGTACCTCAGGCTGACCTGGAACTCATTCTGTAGTCCCAGGCTAGCCTCAAATTTGAGGTGATCCTCCTACTTCAGCCTCCCTAGTGCTGGGACTAAAGGAATGTTCCACCACACCCTGCAAAATTTATTTATTTGTGTATATACTTGTGTATGTGTAAATGTGTCTTGTAAATAAGCAGCTTTAAGGGCTAAGCATTTTTCCAGCCCCTTATTCTCCCTCCCCGCCCCCTGAGGTAGTGTCTCACTCCAGCCCAGGCTGACCTGCAACTCACTCTGTAGTTCTGGGCTGGTCTTTAACTCATTGCGGTCTTCCTACCTCTGCCTCCCATGTAGTAGGATTGAAGGTGTGCGCCACCATGCCTGGCTTCCTGATACTTTTTTATTTTTATTTTTCGAGGTAGGGTCTCACTGTAGCCCAGGCTGACCTGGAATTCACTGTCATCTCAGGGTGGTCTTGAACTCATGGTGATCTTCCTACCTCTGCCTCCCAAGTGCTGAATTTAAAGGGAAGTGCCACCACGCCAGGCTTCCCTGATACTTTTTGTTGTTGTTTTGTTTTTTTGGTAGGGTTTCAGTCTTTATTGATGTCTCTTCTTTGATGCCTCCTTAGAGACAGCGCTGGTAAAATATTCCGGTAAGTGGTGTTTCTGTGGGGCCATGTCCCCTGAGGTCAGGCTATCTCAGTTGATGTTTTGGATTTTTGTGGAGATGGGGGTTGTCCATATATCAGAGGATGTTTAAGAGTGTTCCTGGCCTCTGGCCACAAGATGCCATGCCTGAAAATGTCTTCAGGCATTGCCCATAGCCCCATTTGGCTCCCGGGTGACATCTGTCACTCTGAGGCCTATGGTAATTCTCATGGTTTGGGAAAATGACTGGTGATCTTTTTAACCTTTCTGCCTTAGTTTTTTTGTTCTTTTCTTTGAATTTTGCCCCTTCTCATATTTTGATACCTGCCTTGTTCTTTTTCTCTTCCTTCCTCATGATTAGTTTTGAGGGTTTTGTTGTTGTTGTTGTTTTTTTGTTTCTTTCGAGGTAGAGTCTCACTCTAGCTCAGGCTGACCTGGAATTCACTATGTAGTCTCAGGGTGGCCTCGAACTCACGGCTATCCTCCTACCTCTGCCTCCCGAGTGCTAGGATTAAAGGCGTGTGCCACCACGCCAGGCTTAGTTTTGATATTCTTTTTTTTTTTAAGTTTTATTTTTATTTATTTACTAGAGACAGAGAGAGAGAGAGAATGGGCACCAGGGTCTCTAGCCATTGCAAACAAACTCCATATGCATGCACCACCTTGTGCATCTGGCTTACATGGGACCTGGAGAAGTGAACCGAGATCCTTGGGCTTCGCAGGCAAGTGCTTTAACTGCTAAGCCATCTCTCCATCCCAGTTTTGATATTCTTAAACATTTTTTTTTTAATTTTCTTTTGTTCACTTTTATTTATTTATTTGACAGCAACAGAGAGAGAAAGAGGCAGACAGAGAGAGAGAGAGAGAGAGAGAGAGAGAATGAGCCACTGCAAACGAACTCCAGACGCGTGCGCCCCCTTGTGCATCTGGCTAACGTGGGTCCTGGGGAATTGAGCCTCAAACTGGGGTCCTTAGGCTTCACAGGCAAGCGCCTTAACCCCTTAGCCATCTCTCCAGCCCTAGTTTTGATATTCTTAAACATGCCTACAGGGGCTGGAGAGATGGCTCAGAGGCTAAGGTGCTTGCCTGCAAAGCTGAATGACCAGGGTTGCATTCCCAGTAGATGCACAAAGTGGCACATGTGTCTGGAGTTAGTTTGCGGTGGCAGGAGGCCCTGGTACACCCGTGTTCTTTCTTGCTTCCTCTGCATGTGTCTGCCTCTTTCTCTCTGTCTCCCTCTCCCAAATAAATTTAAAAAATATTTAAAAACATAATATGCCTACAGAGGACGACTTTGTCTAAAAGCCTGAAAAAGTCATAACACTGATTTTTTAAAAAGTTGTTTTGTGGGCTGGAGAGATGGCTTAGTGGTTAAGCGCTTGCCTGTGAAGCCTAAGGACCCCGGTTCAAGGTTCGACTCCCCAGGACCCATGTTAGCCAGATGCACAAGGGGCCGCACATGTCTGGAGTTCGTTTGCAGTGGCTGGAGGCCCTGGCGCGTCCATTCTCTCTCTCTCTCTATCTGCCTCTTTCTCTCTCTGTCTGTCACTCTCAAATAAATAAATAAAAATAACAAAAAAAATTTTAAAAAAATTAAAAAAAATAAATAAAAGTTGTTTTGTTTTGATTTTAATCTGGAAATTCTTTGCTGAATTTGTCAATTTGCCCCTGAGATTTACTCAAGTTAAGTGAATTCAAGTCTTCATTTCTTGAAAAGCCATAAGTTGATTTTATTACCAGGAAGCTCATTTGCGCTCATGGTACCAGCTTTGCCCAGGCTATTTCTGAAGTAATGAATTTGTCTTTATGTAAAAGCTACAGGAAGTGTTTCTTACACATATCTAAAAAGTCTATTAACGCACCTTACCTGCCAAGAGGCTGCTGAGCCATCTGGATTCTTCTACCCTTTGTAGCCTTTTGTTATTTGAGTAAAAAACACCTCAGCACCGTCTTTAGTTGCTGTAATTTTGTGGCTGGTCATAGCTTTCAGCAAGTGAAAAATGCTATTTTTTCTCTTTTCTTAAATAAAGGTGTCTTTTTCCAACTAGTTCACAATTTTATTTTTATTTATTTATTTGACAGAGAGGGAAACAGGTGGGGCAGGACGGGAAGAATGGGTGAGTCAGGGCATCCAGACGCATGCGCCACCTTGTGCGTCTGGCTGATGTGGGCTCTGGGAATCGAACCTGGGTCCTTAGGCTCTGCGGACTAGTGCTTTAACTGCTAAGCCATCTCTCCAGCACCCCCCCCCGCCACCCAAATGCTATTTTAATACAGTTTTACAGAGATGGGAAGTCCTTTCTTAGTAAACTTCCAATTTTTTAAATAATATTTTATTTGCAAGGAGAGAGAGAGAGAGAATATGAATGGGTGTGCCAGGGCCTCTAGCCACTGCAAATGAACTTCAGATGGATGAAACGCTTTGTACATCTGTCTTTACATGGGTATTAGGGAATTGAATACATGTCATCAGGCTTTGCAAGCAAGTTCTCTTAACTTCTGAGCCATCTCTCCATTTTTTTGTTTGTTTGTTTGTTTTTGAGGAAGGGTTTCACTCTAGTCCAGGCTGACCTGAAATTCACTCTGTATTCTCCCTCGAACTCAAGGCGATCCTCCCTCTGCCTTCCGAATGCTGGGATTAAAGGCGTGTGCCACCATGACTGGCTTCCAATTTTTTTTTCTTTTCAAGTTTTTTTTATTAACAACTTCCATGATTATAAAAAATATCCCATGGTAATGCCCTCCCTCTCCCCCCTTTCCCCTTTGAAACTCCACTCTCCATCATACCCCTCCCCTCTTCCTCCTATTATGATGGTCTTGTGTAGGTAGTGTCAGGCACTATGAGGTCATGGATATCCAGGCCATTTTGTGTCTGGGGGGAGCACGTTGTAAGAAGTCCTACCCTTCCTTTGGCTCTTACGTTCTTTCCACCTCCTCTTCGGCAATAGACCCTGAGCCTTGGAAGGTGTGATAAATATTGCAATGCTGAGCACTCCTGTCACTTCTTTCTAGCACCATGGTGCCTTCTGTCATCCCAAGGTCACTGCCATCTGAAAAGAGATGATTCTCTACTAAAAGTGAGAGTAGCATTAATATAAGGGTATGAACATTAAAGAAGTGCTTACTGGGCAGTTTGATAAATATAGTATATACATTTAGCCATACAGCACCGGCTTCCAATTTTTAATTACTCTCAAAGTCAAAAGTACTTCCTTTCATTTAAGCACTGAATATTTCTTCATAACTATTGTTACAACAAATTTTAATGCAATGGTAAAAACAACAGAGAAGCATAAAACACAAAGAATGTCACCTGCAGTCCCACTGCCCACAATTCCAAGGGGAATTTTTACATATAGGTCGAGCATCCCTAATCTCAAATCCAAAGTGCTCTAAGGGCTGGAGATATGGCTTAGCGGATAATGCGCTTGCCTGCGAAGCCTAAGGACCCAGGTTCACAATTCTCCAGGTCCCACTTAAACCAGATGCACTTGGTGACGCATGCGTCTGGAGTTTGTTTGCAGTGGCTAGGGGCCCTGGCACACCCATTCTCACTCTCTCTGTCCTTCTGCCTATCTCTAACAAATAAATAAATAAAAATAAAGCAAAGTGCGCTAAAATCCAAAATGAATTGAAAGGATAAGCAGCAAATTACATAACATGAAACAGGTCCATGCACATCATATTAGAAATAATACATAAGGGCTAGAGAGATGGCTCAGTGGTTAAGGCACTTCCCTGCAGAGCACATGAAGTCAGATGTACAAAGTGACGCCTGTTTCTGGGGTTCGTTTGCAGCGCCTGGAAGTTCTGGAGTGCCAGTTCTCTCTGTCTCTTCTATTTCTCTAAGCTTGCAAGTAAATCAATAAAATATATTTTAAAAAAATATATATGGTCAGTTATATGCACAGGTATGTATGAAACATAAATGAATTTTGTCTTTAGACTTGGGTTCTGATCCCAAGGTATATCACTATCTATATGTACATATTTAAAAATCTGAAAAAAAAAGCCAAATATGTAATGGTTTTGGTACCAAGATTTTTTCTTTTTTTTTTTAAGGTAGGGTCTCACTCTGGCCCAGGCTGACATGAAATTCACTACGTAGTCTCAGGGTGGTCTCGAACTCATGGTGATCCTCCTAAGTCTGCCTCCCAAGTGCTGTGATTAGAAGTATGCACCACCACGCCTGGCTTGGTATCAAGAATTTTTGCTAAGAGATGTTCATCCTTAGCTGGCCAGATGTGGTGGTGCCTACCCATAATCCACCCTGAGACTACATAATGAATTCCATGTCAGCCTGGGCCAGAGTGAGACTCTACCTTGAAAAAAAGAAAAAGAAAGGAAGAAAGATAATTTCTTACCTCTGAGGTTGTCAACAATTTGTAAGTTTTTTTTTTTTTTTTATTTTGAGGTAGGATCTCACTCTAGCTGACTCAGTCTGGCCTGGAATTCACTATGTAGTTATGTAGTCTCAGGGTGCCCTTGACCTCACAGCAGTCCTCCTAACTTGATCTCTCTAGTGTAGAAATTAAAGGGTGTACCACCATGGCAGACTGAGAAATTATATTTCAATTTGCATAATTCTAGAGACTTAAAGGTCACTTTCATGTTGGAGCTAATTTAATATCTCATACCTATTTTCTATTGATTTGGTTATCATTTTCATGTTGCTTTGTGCCAGATTTTTGGATATTATAGAAATTTCCTCTTTGTGAACTGTGGCTATTTGTATTTATTATTTTCCTTTTGATTCTGTTTGTGTTTTTTTTTTTTTTAACATTTGGTAAGGGAGCTGGAGAGGTGGCTCAGAGGTTAATGGTACCTGCTTGTAAAGCCTGATGGCCTGGGTTTGATTCCCCAGTCTCATGTAAAGTTAGATGCATAGACTGACGCATGTGTCTGGAGATTGTTTGCAGTGGCAGGAGGCCCTGGCGTGCCCATTCTCTCTCTCTTTCTCTGCTTGCATGTTAAATATATACATTTGGAGAAAAATCTTTGAAATTTTAAGATGTTTAATCTTGGCCGAGCGTTGTGGCACACACCTTTACTGTTAGGACTCTGGAGGCCAAGGTAAGAGGATCACCATGGGTTTGAGGTCAGCCTGGGCTAGAATGAGACTCTACCTCAGGGGGAAAAGATATTGAATATTATTGAAGATGGTAGGGTCAACACGTAACAAGAGAATGTGATTGGGCTTCTTGGTATAAATTTTATTCAGTTTGGGACTTTAGGATCATCCTCTGAGATGGCAATGGAGGGAAGTAAATATTCTCAACAGAAGTACGTAATGCTTGATAATTTTGATAATTTTGCCAGTAATATAAGATTTGTGGTCTCTTGATTCTTCACTATGAACATATATATATGTCATGTTGGACAATGAAGAGTCCTTACCCTTTATCTTGAATCTGTTGGGCTAGTCCTCCTCATTTTTTTTTCTTTCTCCTTTTAACTTAAAAAAATTATTTATTTATTAGAGACAGAGAGAGAGAGAGAGAGAGTGAGAATGGGTGTGCCCGGGCCTCTAGTCACTGCAAACGAACTCCAGATGCATGCACCACCATGTGCTTACGTGGGACCTGGAGAATCAAACCCGGGTCCTTAGGCTTTGCAGGCAGGTGCCTTAACTGCTAAGCTATCTCTCCAGCCCCTTTTAACTTTTTTTTATTGGCAAACTTCCATAATTATAGACAATAAACCATGATAATTCCCTCCCCTCCCCCACTTTCCCCTTCACAAATCTAGGTCTCACTAGAGTGCCCTGGCTGGTGTAGAACTACTCCTGGCTTCACATGATCCTTGTCTCATCAGCTTCCTGGGCAGCTGGGACAATAGACATGTGCCACTGTGCTGGGCTTGTGTAATCTTTTTTTTTTTTTCCCCCATAAATGCCTTTGCTGTGCAATAAACCACGTGTTATTCAAAAAGCATGCTTGTTGCCAGGCGTGGTGGCGCATGTCTTTAATCCCAGCACTCGGGAGGCAGAGGTAGGAGGATGGAGTTCGAGGCCACCCTGAGATGACAGAGTGAATTCCAGGTCAGCCTGAGCTAGAGTGAAACCCTACCTTTAAAAAAAAAAAAAAAAGCATGCTTGTGACGCCTTGACACAGTTATGGGTCTGACACAGCAGTGATCAGCGTCTGGTGCCTTCCTAATTCTCTTTGGGTCTTGGCTGCGAGTACCTGGGGATAAACATGTGACAAGACAGCTCCTTCTGGAAAATGGGTATAAACGCCGAATCTCCATCAGAGGTCAGTTGTGAAGCCTACATGAGAGAGCTTAGATTTCAGGTTGTAACAGGCCCACAGTGAGTGTTCAGTAAGCGTTAGAGCTGATCCCCTCATTTTACAGATAATATCTCTGAGGTTCAATCACTGCAGTAACCCCCCTTAATCCCTACGGTGGTAGGAAGAGAGCCTTGTGTTCTTTTCTTGGAACTGCCGGTGAGTAATAAGAGTAGCTAAGGTGTGCTGAGCTTATCTTTATTAATCAAGAGGGAGGGACCGTGTCCTATGAAGAAAGAGAGGTAGAAAGGTCGAACGATTGACACACACTAGGAAAAGGCAGAGCTCGGATTCTATAGCCAGGTGGCTTAGTGCTGTTGGCCTCATGGCTGGCTCCGCAGTTCATTTCTCGGCACAATGCAGACCTTTTACAGGTCACATTCCAAGATGGAGTTTACCTAACATCTGGCCCAAATGTGTAGATTTGGGTGGCAGTTGGTACCACCAGTTGGTACTGGAGCCCTTTGTCTTTTCTTTCTTTCTTTCTTTCTTTCTTTCTTTCTTTCTTTCTTTCTTTCTTTCTTTCTTCTTCTTTCTTTTTGAGGTAGGGTCTCACTCTAGCTCCTCGGGCTGACCTGGAATTCACTATGTAGTCTCAGGTGGCCTTGAACTCATGGCGATTCTCCTACCTGGTCTCGCCAGCCCCCTTTGCAGGAACGCCTGGCTTTCCCATAAGCCAGCAATGTAGCGATTACAGTCAGCAGGGCCACGGGACTCTGCTCGGGCAACAAGACCTGCTGGTAGCTGTGTGTTGAGAACCTTCTCTCTCAGCCACACTGCTGTGTCATAAGCCGGTGTTATGCTAAGCACTGCTCACCACCCTTGAGGGAGTACAGTACGAATGAGAAAGTAACTTCCCAGCTCATTCACATAAATGCCATTTAAAGTCAAATCAGAAACCAGGTGCTGAATGAGGGATGTTGCGTCTGCAGGCAAATAGATTCTGTGTTGTCACTGGGACCGGCTGTTTGGGCTCCTCAGTTCCTGTCCTTACCACATTCCTACCAGCCCCACCTGCCTCAAGCCCCCCGTGTCACACCCCCCTTCCAAGATCTTCTGCCCCCAAGGCCCTTCCCTGCCCTGCTGAGCACCATTTCCCTTCACTGAGGATCCTCCAGCCTCAGAGGTCTGTGGTTTGATTCCCCAGTACCCACATAAAGCCACATGCACAAAGTGGTCTCTCTTCCTTATTTCTCTCTGATTGCAAATAAATAAATTAAAATATTTTTTTTTAAAAAAAAACAAGCTTGAGGGATGGCTTAGCAGTTAAGGCGCTTGCCTACAAAGCCAAAGGACCCAGGTTCCATTCCCCAGGACTCACATAAGCCAGATGCACAAGGGGGCACATGAGTCTGGAGTTCGTTTGCAATTGTTGGAGGCTCTGACACGCCTATTCTCTCTCTCTCTCTCTCTCTGTCATATAAATAAATAAATAAACATATTCTGGGATGAAAGGCGTGTGCCACCGTGCCTGGCTACTAGTATGTTTTTACAAATTTATTTGAAAGGGAGAGAATATAGGTACACCAGGGCTTCCTGATGCTGCAAACAAACTGCAGATGCATGTACCACTTTGTGCATCTGGTTACATGGTACTGGGAAATTGAACTTATGTCATCAGGCTTTGCAAGCAAGCGCTTTTTAACCACTGAGCCATCTCTCCTGCCCGCTAGTATGTTTTAGTCTTCCCATATCCTGTTGGCTCTCTCTCTGACACGTTGTGTTTGATACATGCGCGTCCTTCTGTTTCTCTTTCCCCATCTTCAGAGATTCCCTGTGTGTTTGTTAGGGCGGGCTAAGTGATAGCGATCTGCAGACCTCCAAATGTGGTGGTTTATCCGATAAAGCTCTTGATGAGGGAGCGATCCTGTGTACAAGTGCACACCATCAGGGCAGCTCACGTCCAGGGACTCCTTTCCCCACCCAAACTTCTCCTTCTCCCTCCCTCTCTCTCTCTCTCTCTCTTTCCTTCCTTTCTTTTCTTTCTTGGACATTCTCCTGTAGCCCATAATAGCCCTGAACTCACTATGTGTTCTGATCTTCCTGCCTCCCACCTCCTGAATGCTGGTGTGACCCAGCTTTATTTATTTATTTATGGGGGGGGGGAGAGAATGAGCATTCCAGGGTCTCAAGCCACTGCAAACGAGTTCTAGACACATGCGCCACCTTGTACATCTGGCTTACATGGGTACTGGGGAATTAAACCTGGATCCTCAGGCTTTGCACGCAAGCACCTTAATTGCTAAACCATCTCTCCATCCCCTCAGCCTTTTAAAAAAAATTATTTATTAACTTATTTGATAGACAAAGGGGAGAGGGAGAGTAAGAATGGGCAAGCCAGGGCCTCTAGCCACTGCACGTGAACTCTAGACGTATGCACCACCTTGTTTATCAGGCTTTCCATGGGCACTGGAGAATTGAACCTGGATCCTTTGGCCTTGCCAGCAAGTGCCTTAACTGCTAACCCATCTCTATAGCCTTAGCTTTTTTTTTTTTTTTTTTTGATTGTTTGTTTTTGAGATAGGATCATATTGTCCTGCCTATGTGTGCTGGGATTATAGGTATGTATACCACGCCTGTTTCTCCTTGATGCCCAGGGTTGCCTGGGGACGGCCATGCCCTCAGCCAGAGCAGAGGGCAGAGTTTTATGGTCAGATCCCATCCCATCATGGTGGCACACACATCGTTTCTCCTGCACCCAATGGCCAAGTTAAGTCAGGTTCTTTTTTTTTTTTTCTTAATTTTTTAATTTTTATTTATTTATTTAGTTGAAAGTGACAGAGAGAGAGAAAGAGGCAGATAGATAGATAGAGAGAGAGAGAGAGAATGGGTGCACCAGGGCCTCCAGCCACTGCAAATGAACTCCAGACGCGTGCACCCCCTTGTGCATCTGGCTAATGTGGGTCCTGGGGAATCGAGCCTCGAACCGGGGTCCTTAGGCTTCACAGGCAAGCGCTTAACCGCTAAGCCATCTCTCCAGCCCTAAGTCAGGTTCTCGCTGGAGTGTGTAAGCAAGTCACAAGAGAGGTGACTCTACACTTTGTATTTTTCATAATTTTCAAGTACTTTGGGTGGCTACTTTTGTATCAAACCTGGGTCCTTAGGCTTCGCAGGCAAGCGCCTTAACTGCTAAGCCATCTCCCCAGCCCTAGATGTGACTTCTTAAAGGTGCACTTGGGGGATGTGCCTTTTAACTTCCTTTTTAATTCCAAGCAAGCAGCCTTGCTGGCTTGAGGGCTATTTCTGACCTCTCTGGATGGACTGGTGCAAAGAGTGAATCAGGTGGGTGTTTGGCTCTGGAGAAGACATCTAGGCTCATAGCAACACCATTCTCTCTGAAAACCCCCACTCCTGCAAGGGAGAGGCCCCAGGCGGAAGCACTGAGCCGTCAGGTCACCTTGGACAAGGACAGGCCCATCTGAATCTCAGCTTTCTTATCTGTACCAACTAGCAGCCATCTAAGGTATTTCTCAGATCTTGGAAGGCACATTCTAAGAATGTAGCCCATGGGTGATCCTGCAGTGTGATTTTAACAGTCCCAAGGTTCAGAGCACATTTTGTTGCTTTTACAGCCATTTTATGGTTTTGTTTGTTTACATTTAAAAAAAAAAAAAAAAGAGGACAGAGCCTGGGTCTGGAGGTCTGTAATCCCAGGGACTACTAAAGAGATTGAGGTAGGAGGATCACAAATTAAGGCTATGGGCAATTTAGTGAGACCCTGTCTCAAAAATAAATAAGATCCTGGCCTGGTGGTGCACTCCTTAGACCCCCCCAGGATTGCCATGAGTTTGAAGCCAGTCTAGGCTACACAGTGAGTTCCAGGTTAGCCTAGGCTGGAATGAGACACCACTTTTTTTTTGTTGTTATTGTTGTGTTTCCAGGTAGCTCTAGCTCAGGCTGAACTATGTAGTCTCACTATGTAGTCTCAGGGTGGCCTCGAACTCACAGTGATCCTCCTAGCTCCGCCTGGTGAGACACAACTTTTAAAACAAACAAATAGCCGGGCGTGGTGGTGCACCCCTTTAATCCCAACACTTGGGAAGCAGAGGTAGGAGTGCTGTGAGTTCAAGCCCAGCCTTGGCTAGAGTGAGACCCTACCTTGAAAAAAACAAGCAAACAAAAAAAGACAAATAATGGGCCAGGCATGGTAGCCTTTGATCTCAGCGCTGGGTGGGTGGGTGTGGGGGGTGCAGAGACAGAAGGATCCCCATGAGTTCAAGGCCACCCTGACAATACAAAGCGAATTCCAGGTCAGTCTGGGCTAGAGTGAGACCCTACGTCAAAAATAATAATAAAAGGGGCTGGAGAGATGGCTTAGCGGTTAAGCGCTTGCCTGTGAAGCCTAAGGACCCCGGTTCAAGGCTTGATTCCCCAGGACCCACGTTAACCAGATGCACAAGGGGGCACACACATCTGGAGTTCGTTTTCAGTGGCTGGAAGCTCTGGCGTGCCCATTCTCTCTCTATCTGCCTCTCTCTCTCTCTCTCTGTCACTCTCAAATAAATAAATAAAAATGAACAAAAAAATTTAAAATAATAATAATAATAACAGTAATAATAATGATGATGTTAATTTCAAGATCAGCCCAGCTACATAGTGAGTTTGACATAAGCTTGGGCTACATAAGACCCTATCAGAGAGAGAGAGAGAGAAAAAAAAGAGGCAGGAAGGAAAGAAAGGGAGAGAGGGAAAGAAAAAGGAAAGAAAAAAACTCAGTGGCTTTCTGTGGGGCTTTCTAGTTGAGTGGTGAGCAGTGTAGAACTTCCCAGCTGAGCTAAAATGCATTTCTGATTTGCATAACGGCTGAAGAATTCTAATCCCCTATAATGTTGATCCACTCATTTTGGATACTTTCATTTTTTTTTTTATATCTTATTATATTTTTGCAGGACTGGGGATCAAACCCAGAACTAGCAAGCTTACTTCTAACCCTTGGATAGTTTCAAACAGCCTGCTGACCTCATCATGCCATTGTTCTTGACACCATTCAGAGTGGCATGCTTACCAAGCACAACACTCCCTAGGGTGAATTCTTCATTACTGTGGTCTCTGCTAAGAAAAATGCTGTTTCTGAGCAGTTCTGTATATCTTATTGTAAATGAAACAAGTCTCTAGGAAGTTATAGTCATAAGCAGGAAACATTTTAGGGGCAAGTTGTACATGTATATATATATATGTAATCTATATATATTCACATATATAGATACATATGTATAGATACATATATATGTATAGCATGATTGCTTAATATAAGGAACAATATATTATTTGTCTAAAAATGTCTATAGACTCAGGCTGGGAAAGACCCAGGTCAAACTGTTGAAATAGTACTGAATACCTGTTCAATTAAAGTAGTGTCCTAAGGGTTGTTAGCACTTGAAAATATTAGCATTAGTCTGGGCTATCTGACAGCTGATTAAAAAAAAAAAATCATTTCGGGGCTGGAGAGATGGCTTAGCAGTTAAGGCGTTTGCCGGACCCACAAAAGCCAGATGCACAAGGGGATGCATGCATCTCGAGTTTGTTTGCAGTGGCTGGAGGCCCTGTGCACCCATTCTCTCTCTCTCTCTCTCTCTTTCTGTGTCTGCCTCTTTCTCTCTCACTCTCTCAAATAAATAAATAAAAATTTAAAAAAAATTATTTCAGGGCTGGGGAAATGGCTTAGCTGTAAAGGCATTTGCCTGCAAAGCCAAAGGACCCAGGTTTGATTCCCTGGGACCCATGTAAACCAGATGAACAAGGTGGCGCATGTCTCTGGAGTTTGTTTGCAGTGGCTGGAGGGCCTGATGTGCTTATTCTTTCTCTCTCTCTCTCTCTGCCTCTTTCTCTCAAATAAATAAATAAATTTAAAAAATCATTTCATTTATTAACAGTTTATATACATGTATGTAATATGTTTTGATCATATTCACCTCCCATTACCTTATGCTCCCCCCCCCTTCCCACTGACTGTGCTTCTTCACAACCACGCCTTTCTACTTTGTCTTTTTCCTTTTCGAGATAGGGTCTTGCTGTAGCCCAGGCTGACCTGGAATTCACTATGTAGTTTCAGGGTGGCCTTGAACTCAGCGGCGATCCTCCTTCCTCTGCCTCCTGAGTGCTGGATCAAAGGCGTGCACCACCACACCTTGCAAAACTTTCTTTTTTTAAAATCTGTTTATTGAAGTCAGCCTTGCCTACATGAAACCTTATCTCAAACACCAAACAGGGCTGGAGAGATGGCTTAGAGGTTAAGGTGTTTGCAGGCAAAGCCAAAGGACCTCTGTTTGATTCCCCAATATCCACTTAGCTACATGTGCAAGGTGGCACATATGTCTCCAGTTGGTTTGCAGTAGCTAGAGACCCTGTTAGGCTCATTCTTTCTATCTGCCTCTTTCTCCCTCTCTCTCTACATATATATATATATATATAATGAGGGCTGGGGCCTGGAGAGATGGCTTAGCAGTTAAAGCGCATGCCTGCAAAGCCTGAGGACCCAGGTTCAATTCTCCAGATCCCACATAAGCCAGTTGTACATAGTGGCACATGCATCTGGAGTTCGTTTGCAGTGGCTAGAGGCCCTGGCACACCCATTCTCACTCACTGTCTCTCTCTCTCTCTCCCCCCCTCTCTCTGTCTCTAATAAATAACTAAAAATAACCCCTCTCTCTGTCTCTAATAAATAAGTAAAAATAAAATATTAAAAAAAAGAAAAGATAAAAAAATATTTTATGAAACAACAGCTGGGGGCTGGAGAGATTGCTCAGTGGTTAAAGCACTTTCCTGTGAAGTCTAAGGACCCAGGTTCTATTCCCTGGTCCCCATGTGAGTCAGATGCACAAGGTGGGGCCCAGTTTTACATCTTTGAGGGCACTGTGCTTTGAGGATCTCTACTCATTCTTCATGGACTGACTAAAGCAGAAATTATACATTTCTGATTTATTGAAAGGACCCTTTATTTTAAGACAATTAAATAATGCCAGAAAGACCAAGATTTCAGTCCCATCCTATCTCTGAGAAGCCTTTGTAGCAAGGCAAGCTTACTAAGCTTTCGTTTCCATCACTACAAATGGATTTAAGAGTTCCCACTTTCCTTGGTTGCTGGGAGGATTAAAACCAAACACTTGATGTTGAGAATATGGCAAATAAAGCCAGGCGTGGTGGCGCACGCCTTTAATCCCAGCACTTGGGAGGCAGAGGTAGGAGGAGCGCCATGAGTTCGAGACCATCCTGAGACTCCATAGTGAGCTCCAGGTCAGCCTGAGCTAGAGTGAGACCTACCTCGGAACCCCTCTCCCCCCCAAAAAAAGACAAATAATGAAGGAAGAGGGAACCTCAGCAAGTTAAAAAGAACATGGTGAGCTGGGGAGATGGCTCAGTGATTAAAGGTGCTTGTTTGCAAAGCCTGACGGAACTGTGTTCGATTCCTCAGTACGCTGCCACATTAAGGCAGATGCACAATGTGGTCCATGTGTCTGAAGTTTGTTCACAGTAGCAAGGGGCTTTGGCACACCCATTCTCTCTGTGTGCACAAATGTTATATGTATTTTAATCCCAGCACTTGGGAGATAGCCATGAGTTCAAGGTTAGCCTGGGCTAAAGTAAAAGCATACCTTGAAAAAACAAAACAAACAAACACACAAAAAGCTTTAAGATCTGGGTATGGTGGCTCACACCTATAATTCCAGCACTCAGGAAGCGGAAACTGGGGTAGGAGGATCACCGTGAGTTCCAGGCCAGCCTGGGGTAGGGGGAGATCCATGATTAGGCAGGGAAGTAGAGTAGGAGTCGTTGGGATCATCTCTTGGCTGTAACGTTGGTCCTGGGAGGAGCAGAGAGAGCCAGTCATTCACTATCCAGGGAATTGGTTACTCCCTGAACAGATGATGTTATTTTGTACTGTGAGCCTGGCATGGACAATGGGCGTTCTGCAGGTTATCCAAGAGTGGCATGAAAGTGCTGAGCTTTGCAGATACCAGCTATCACTAAGTCAGAACTTCCATGCTGCTTCTGTCTTGCTCACCCCGTCACCCAGGCTGGACTCTAACCCAAGGTCCTTCTGCCTTAGCCTCCCTCGTGCCGGGGTTAGTCCTGTACCACCATGCACAGTTGCCATGCACTTGTATTTTAAAGTTTGGGGCTGGACAGATGGCTCAGCAGTTAAAGGTGCTTGCTTGCAGAGCTTAATGGCCTGGGTTCGATTCCCCAGTACCCTTTGTAAAGCCAAACACACAAGGTGGTGCACGCGTCTGGAGTTTGTTTGCAATGGCAGGAGGACCTGGCAGGCCCATATTTTCTCTCTCTCTCTCTCTTTCTCTCTCATATAAATAAATAAAAGTCTGACCTTAGAAAGGTCTGAAGGCACTACGGTGGGGTCGGGTCGGGGGTGGACTGCACTCTTGTGAAGTGAATTCAGTTTCTGCCTGCGAAAGTGTTGGAGATTATGGTCATGTTGGGAATTTTTTTTTCTTTTTTTCTTTCTTTTTTTTTTTTTTTTTTTTTTGGTTTTCCAAGGTAGGGTCGCACTCGAGCTCAGGCTGACCTGGAATTCACTATGTAGTCTCAGGGTGGCCTTGAACTCACCGTGATCCTCCCACCTCTGTCTCCAAAAGATGTGCGCCACCATGCCCGGCAGGAATTCTTGACAGTTCTGCAAACTGAGTGGTTTGGATGTTTTGAAACTGTTTTGGCTGACTGGCCAGATTTTTAACTGTTGTGCCTCTATGAGGGTGAGGAGGAAAATTAGAGAGAGTAATGTCCCCAAAGTGAGTGCAGCCTGCGAGTGAGTGGTTTCACAGACCAGCTCCTCACCTCCGCGAGGACTGTCCAACTATGTAAGTAAATTGGAGGGAAAAAGCAGGTAAATAAATACTAGCCGGGCGTGGTGGCGCACGCCTTTAATCCCAGCACTCGGGCGGCAGAGGGAAGAGGATCACCGTGAGTTCGAGGCCACCCTGAGACTACATAGTGATTTCCAGGTCAGCCTGGGCTAGCGTGAAACCCTACCTCGAAAAACAAACAAACAAACAGAAAAAGGGGGCAGGTAAATACTAAAACTTGCTCCAAATGCAGAAATTAGAAGGAACACTGCATTATGTATATAGTTTGTGGTTCTGGTGTGTAAGAGTCAGGCCGGGGCACATTTCTGCTGCCAGCAGGAATCAGGCATTGGGAAATCAGGAACAAGTGTTCTTTCTAGCCCATAATAAAGGGCCTGACATAGCAAAACAACGCAAATCCTCCTTTTGCACGACCAAGTCTTCCTGATGTGGGCGGGGCCTTGAGAGATGGTGGGAGTGATATTTAATGAACCTCAAAAGAACTCTGCTGAGTCAAGACTTTTCTCTGTGCTGGTGTAGGTCACCCATCCCAGAAAAGATAGATTCTGGATTTTATGTTTAATTAACACCACAGTGTTCCCTCCCTTGGTAGCCTTTATTTTAAAAAATAACTTTTAAATTTAACTTTTTTCTGGGGGTGGGGGGTTCGAGGTAAAGTCTCACTTCTAGCCGAGGCTGACCTGGAATTCACTATGTAGTCTCAGGTGGCCTTGAACTCATGGCTATCCTCCTACCTCTTCCTCCCAAGTACTAGAATTCAAGACATGTACACCCAGCTTTTTAAAAATATCTTTTTTTCTTAATTTTGTTTATTTTCATTTATTTATTTATTTGAGAGCAACAGAGAGAGAGAGAGAGGGAGAGAGAGAGAGAGGATGGGCGCACCAGGGCCTCCAGCCACTGCAAACCAACTCCAGATGCATGCACCACCTTGTGCATCGGGCTTACGTGGGTCCTGGGGAATCGAGCCTTGAACTGGGGTCCTTAGGCTTCACAGGCAAGTGCTTAACTGCTAAGCCATCTCTTCAGCCCCCCTTTTTTTATTGACAACTTCCATAATTGTAGACAATAATCCATGGTAATTCCCTCCCTCCTCCCACTTTCCTCTTTGAAACTTCATTCTCCATCATATCCCCTCCCCCTCTCAATCAGTCTCTCTTTTATTTTGATGTCAAGATCTTTTCCTCCTACTATGAGGATCTTGTGTAGGTAGTGTCAGGCACTGTGAGGTCATGGATATCCAGGCCATTTTGTGTCTGGAGGAGCATGTTGTAAAGAGTCCTACCCTTCCTTTGGCTTTTTTTTTTTTTAATTAGATTAAATCATCAATGTTTGCTTCAAGTTTTCTCATTTGATACTGTCTTATATTTGGGGGTGTCTGGGAAAAATACTGTTTATGAGCCTAGTTTGGGAAGCCACTCACTGCATGGCCAATGAGCCAAGTATATTATGTTCTTTAGTTGGCCACTTGTAAATATGTTTTTAAAAAATATTTTATTTTTCTTTATTTATTTGAAAAAGAGAGAGATAGGCAGGGAGAAAGAGAGAAAGGGAAAGAATGGGTGCACTAGGGCCTCCAGCCACTGCAAATGAGCTTCAGATGCATGTACCCTCTTGTGCATCTGGCTTATGTGGGTCCTGGCGAGTCGAATCTGGGTCCTTTGGCTTTGCAGGCACATGCCTTAACCACTAAGCCATTCCAGCCCCACTTGTAAGTATTTTTAGGAGACACAATCTGACTTCATGATAGATTCACTGAGCCCCTTTCTTCTCAGTGCCAGTTAGGTGACCAACCCAGGCAAGTGCTTCTGTTGTGGTTGAAGTTTTCTCAAAAAAAAAAAAAAAAGAAAGAAAGAAAGAAAGAAAAGAAAAGAAAATTTAAAAATTAAAAAAAAAGAGAGAAAGTTTTCTAAGGTGTGGTGTTGCAGGCTAATCCCAGCACTCCGGAGGCAGAGGTAGGAGGATCGCCATGAATTCAAGGCCACCTTGAGAATACATAGTGGATTCCAGGTTGGCCTGAGCTAGAGTGAGACCCTACCTCGGAAAAAAGAAAGAAAGAAAGAAAATTAAGAGAGAACATTTTTGTGTAATTTTAGTATCTTATACCATATGATATGACTAAAATAAAAGGCAGACCTGCCTGATTGACCACAATGACCAACCTTTATAACAAGGACCCAGTAAATACTTCTTTGATTGAATCAATCCAGAAGAGTATAGCTAAAACACAAAATACTGGATGTTCGCAGGAAAAGCAATTTCATATTCACATTGTAAGAGATCATAAGTATCTGAATCCCACTTGCACACACTTATCCTGCCTCGGTTTTCCCCACTTACAAACAATGAGAATAGTAATACATGTGTTGGGTGCTAAACGAAGCCACGTTACAAGAAGGGTGGCGTACCACAGCTGAGGAATTGGCGATGGCCTGACCCCCACTCAGTGTGTTCGTCGTCTTATAGAGAAGTCAGGATCTGAGCAGCGCAAGGGTTACGTAAGAACCAAGAAGTGAGGCAACAGTCCCCAGCCGTAGGGATCCCAGGCCACTTAGCTGCACATGGGGCACTGCCAAGGAGGACTGCCTGGCAATCTCGCTTTCACAATTCACAGGCAAGAGCAGCCTGCGTGTCCCCTGGGGAAGTGCGGTCCAACCCCTGGATTGATTCATTTATTTTTTAAATATATTTTATTTATTTATTTATTCGACAGAGAAAGAGGGAGAGAGAGAGAGAGAGAATGGGCACACCAGGGCCTACAGCCACTGCAAACGAACTCCAGATGCGTGCGCCCCCTTGTGCATCTGGCTAACGTGGGTCCTGGGGAATCGAGCCTCGAACTGGGGTCCTTAGGCTTCACAGGCAAGCGCTTAACCGCTAAGCCATCTCTCCAGCCCTTGTTTCTTTTGAAAGAAGGCCCTCGTTATGTAGCCTAGATTAGCCCTGAACTCACTATGTAGGGAAGGATAATCTTGAACTCCTCGTGCTCCTGATCCACTTCCCAAGTGCTAGGTGCACAACACCACAACCGGCATTGATGGGTTCGTTATGACATTTTCATGTATACATATTATACTTTGTTCGTATTCACTCCCCTTGCTCCCTTGCCTCCCCTCCCCACACACACTGGACCCCTTTCTTCCTCCACATAGTCCCACTTTTTCTTCCATGCTGTGAGGGTATATGTGTTCGTGTGTGTATTCTATTCCACATTTCAGAGAAAATAGGGTATTTGCCTTCATGAGTCTGGCTTATTTGACTTAACATGATAATCTCTAGTTCCGTTTATCTGGATGAATGAAATTCTGCGGTGTTCATTCGTGGACGGGCATTTAGGCTGGTTCCGTAGCTTGCCTATTGTAAGGAGTGCTTGGACAAGCATGGGGTGTGCGCATTGTCTCTACAGCGTGCTGACTCGGGTCAGGAGAAATATGGGGGGGATCATATATGTATCAGTTCCTTTCTTCTTTTTTTTGTTGGGGGAGGGGTGGTTTTAGGAAGGGTCTCGCTCTAGTCTAGGCTGACCAGGAATCCACTATGTATTCTCAGGATGGCCTCGAACTCACGGCGATTCTCCTACCTCTGCCTCCCGAGTACTTCACTCCTGACTTTCAGTTCCTTTCTTGTTGCTGGGACAAAATACCTGAGCAGAAGCAGCTTCATGAAGGAGAGGGTTTAATTCCACAGTTCATAGCAGGGGAAATCCATTATAGGAGAGAAAGTGTGGCCAGAGTCCCAGCATCCCACCTGCAAGGAGGGAGCGGAGAAAAAAGCCAGGATGGTGGGTGGCTCACACCTTTTATCCCAGCATTTGGGCGGCTGAGGTAGGACCATCACCGAGTTTAAGGCCACCTTGGGCTGCAGGGTGAGTTCCAGGTTAGCCTAGGCTAGAGTGAGACACTGCTTCAAAAACAAATTAAAAGCCAGGCGTGATGGCACACGCTTCTAATTCTAGCACTTGGAGGCAGAGGTAAGATGTCCTAGTGAGTTCAAGGCAACCCTGAGACTACATAGTGAATTCCAGTTCAGCCTGGGCTAGAACAAGACCCTACCTCAAAAATAAGTAAATCAATAAATAAAAATAAAAAAGACAAAAACAAACAAGTAAATAATAAGTAAAACTAGTGCCAAGTGGGGCGGGTCTAGAAAACCTCAAGCCCCACCCCTCCCCAGTGACAGCACACTTCCTTCAACAAGGCTCCACCTCCTAAACATTCCACAGGTTTCCAGAATAGCATTACCAGCTAGAGATTAGGTATTCAAACACATTAGTCTAATGGAGGACATTTTACATTCAAACCACTATAAGATGCAGTTTTATCAGGGGCCCCTGTACTCATTTCCATAGTGGCTGCACCAGACTGTGTTACCACTGCTTTCTATTGAGCTCTTCAAGACTGCTCTCTCCCTTTCTTCATCTATTTTGACCCAGAAGCTCACTGTGCAGCCTAATTTTGCTTGAAAGTCTTGATTCTCCTGCCTCATTCTCCTAAGTTGTGGGTCACCATCCAGGCTCTCTTCCCTTTGAAATATTTATTTATTTCTTTTTTGTTTGTTTTGTTTTTCGAGGTAGGGTCTCACTCTAGCTCAGGCCGACCTGGAATTCACTATGTAGTCTCAGGGTGGCCTTGAACTCACTGCAATCCTCCTACCTCTGCCTCCCGAGTGCTGGGATTAAAGGTATGCACCACCATTACCGGCTACCATGCCCGGCTTTACAAACTTTTTTAATTGATAACTTCCATAATTATAGACAATAAACCTTGATAATTCCACCCTTACTTTCCCCTTCACATATCCACCCTCCATCATATCCCCTCTCCTTGTCAATTAGTCTTTTTTAATACTTTTTTAAAAATCACAATTTTTTTCTGATTTATTTATTTATTTATTTATTTATATATTTATTTATTCATTTGAGACAGAGAGAGGGAGGGGAAGAGTGTGTGTGTGTGTGTGTGTGTGTGTGTGTGTGCACTGGCCACTGCAAATGAACTCCTGACGCATGCGCCACCATGTGCATCTGGCTTATGTGGGACCTGGAGAATCGAACCTGGGTCTTTAGGCTTCACAGGCAAGCACCTTAACCACTAAGCCATCTCTCTAGCCCTATTTATTTATTTATTTATTTATTAGAGACAGAGAGAAGGACATAGAGAGAGAGAGAGTGAGAATGGGTGCACCAGGGTCTCTAGCCACTGCACACGAATTCCAGATGCATGTGCCACCATGTGCATCTGGCTTATGTGGGACCTGGAGAATCAAACCTGGGTCCTTAGGCTTTGCAGGGAAGTGCCTTAACTGCTAAGCCATCTCTCCAGCCCTATTTTTTTCTCAGTTTTTTATTAACATCTTCCATGATTATAAAAAATATCCCATGGTAATATCCTCCCTCCCCCCACTTTCCCCTTTGAAATTCCATTCTCCATCATATCCCCTCCCCATCTCAATCAGTCTCTCTTTTGTTTTGATGTCATGATCTTTTCCTCCTCTTATGATGGTCTTGTGTAGGCAGTGTCAGGCACTGTGAGGTCATGGATATCCAGCAGTCCTATTTTTTTAGTACTTTATCTCCAGCCACTGCAAATGAACTCCAGACGCATGTGCCACCTTGTGCGTCTTGCTTACGTGGGTCCTGGGGAATCGAACTTGGGTCCTTTGGCTTTGCAGGCAAGCACATTAGCAGCTAAGCCATCTCTCTAGCCCTTTTTTTTCCCCCTTTAAACAGATGCTAATTATTTCTTGGGACACTTCCACGTGTCAATGTTAGTTTTAAAAAAATTTGAGTACCATTTGGTTCTTTGTGTTGTTTTTTCTTTGAGCAATGGCACCATGGGAATCTTGTGTAACTCTCACAGAGGGCAGAGTTGGAGCTTGGAGCTCTGCTTTCTTGGCATGATCTGGTGAGATCTACGATTGCTTTTGATACGCTGCCTGTTTCCATGTTGCCAAAGTGAAAGTAGGTACTAGGACAAGCCAATCAAGCAGCAATTTACATTGAGACTGAATCATCTTTTGAATCTGTCAGCCGCAAACCATACTATTTTTGTGGCCACCCAATTTTCTTAGTGACTTAAAACTGTGTCCCAAACCCACAATGTTGCCCCTCACCTTTCACATAGAAGCAGGTGGGCACACTAATACCCATGGGTATTGGTGGGCAGGCTGGGCTTGCTACCTGTAGATTAGTAACTACCTGCTTTTGTGGTCAAGAAGTGTAGGAAGCCACAAGAGGGCAGCTTGTCCTGGGGAAGCTAAGGGAAGAGAAAGGCTAATTATTTATTATAAATAATGAAGGTGGAGTTGGAGAGATGGCCTAGTGGTTAAGGCAATTGGCTGTGGAGTCTAAGGAGGCAGGTTTAATTCCCCAGAATCCCATGTAAGCCAGATGCATGTGGTGGCAGGTGTGTCTGGAGTTCGTTTGCAGTGTCTAGAGGCCCTGGTATGCCCATTCTTTCTCTCTCCCTCTCTCTTTCATAAATCAATAAATAGATAGGGCTGGAGAGATGGCTTAGTGGTTAAGGCGCTTGCCTGTGAAGCCTAAGGACCCAGGTTCCATTCTCCAGGTCTCACGTAAGCCAGATGCACATGGTGGCGCATGCATCTGGAGTTCATTTGCAGTGGCTAAAGGCCCTGGCATGCCTATTCTCTCTGTCCCTCTTTCTGTCTCTAATAAAATTTTAAAAAATCAGAATAAATAAATAATTTTTTTAAAGAAAAAGATAATGAAGGTAAAGACTTTGGGCTTTTCAAAATGTTTCTTGCATAAATAAGCCTTTTATTGCATTCTAAGCTCCTCTCATCCATTCAAAAAAAGGATGAGTTTAGAAATCATTATTAGAAATCAAAATTTTTATATATAGGGCTGGAGAGATGGCTTAACAGTTAAGCGCTTGCCTGTGAAGCCTAAGGACCCTGGTTCAAGGCTCAATTCCCCAGGACCCACGTTAGCCAGATGCACAAGGGGCACTCACCTTAACTGCTAAGCCATCTCCTCTAGCCTGGAACTTTTGTTTTGTTTTGTTTTGTTCTATATTTTTTAAAATTTATTTATTAGATGGGGGGGCCAGATACAGAGAATGGGCACTCCAGGGCTCCAGCCACTGCAAATGAATTCCAGATGCATGTGCCATCTTGTGCATCTGGCTTATGTGAGTCCTGGGGAATCAAAACTGGGTCCTTAGGCTTCTCAGACAAGCACCTTAACCATTAAGCAATCTCTCCGGCTCAGAAAGTTATTATTTTAAAAAATATTTTATATTTATTTATTTGACAGAGAAGAGGGAGAAAGAGAGAGAGAATGGGTGCGCCAGGGCCTCCAGCAACAGCAAACGAACTCTAGATGCACGCACCCCCTTGTGCATCTGGCTAGCTTGGATCCTAGGGAATCGAACCTGGGTCCTATGGTGTTGCAGGCAAGTGCCTTAACTGCTAATCCATCCCTCCATCCCAGAAAGTTATTTTTTAAATGACCTAGTAAAATATGTATAATTATTGTCAGTTTATATATACATTAACTTAGAGTATAAAAGTTTGGTCTAGAGGTAGGAGTATCACCATTAGTTCAAGGCCACCCTGAGGCTACATAGTGAATTCCAGGTCAGCCTGAGCTAGAGTGAAACTCTACGTCGATAACCAAAAAAAGTTTGATCTTACACATTTTTTTTTGTTTTTTGGTTTTTTCGAGGTAGGGTCTCACTCTGGCCCAGGCTGACCTGGAATTTGCTATGTAGTCTCAGGGTGGCCTCAAATTCATGGCAGTCTTCTTACCTCTGCCTTCCGAGTGCTGGGATTAAAGGCGTGATCTGACACATTTTTTGGCAGGGGAGAGGGGTTTAAAGCACATTCTTACTCTAGCACTGCCTTCTCACCAATGAATTAACAAAAAAAAATTTTTTAATATATTTTAAAGATTTATTTTATTTTATTTTTATTTGGTTTTTCGAGGTGGGGGTCTCACTCTATTCCAGGCAGACCTGGAACTCTCTATGTAGTCTCAGGGTGGCCTAGAACTCACGGCAGTCCTCCTACCTCTGCCTCCCTAGTGCTGGGATTAAATGCGTGCGCCACCATGCCCAGCTAAAGATTTTATTTTTTATTTATTTGTTAGAGAGACATAAAGAGTGATAATGGGTATGCCAGGGCCTCTATCCACTGCAAACAAACTCCAGATGCATGCGCCACCATGTGCATCTGGCTTATGTGGGAACTGGAGAATCGAATCTGGGTCCTTAGGATTCACAGGCAAGCACCTTGACAGCTAAGCCATCTCTCCAGCCATGTAATTTTCTTTGTTTTGTTTTTCGAGGTAGGGTCTCACTCTAGCCCAGGGTCTGAAATTCACTATGGAGTCTCAGGGTAGCCTCAAACTCACGGCAATCCTCCTACCTCTGCCTCCCGAGTGCTGGGATTAAAGGCATGCGCCACCACGCCCGGCTCAGTAAAACAATTTTGAAAAACATTGTCTTCTGCTCTTGCTGTGGAAGTTCCTTTGAATATATATGTGTGTGTGTGTGTGTGTGTGTATACACACACACATATATATATCCCAATGATCAACGGTAGACAATCTTTTTTTAATAATTTTATTTATTGATTTCTTTGAGAGAGTTAGAGAAGGAAAGAGGCAGACAGAGAGAGAGAGAGAGACTGAGACGGAGAGAGAGAATGAGCACACCAGGGCCTCCGGCCACTGCAAACGAACTCCAGACACGTGCGCCCCCTTGTGCATCTGGCTTACGTGGGCCCTGGGGAATAGAACCTGGATCCTTTGGCTTTTCAGGCAAACGCCTTAACCGCTAAGCCATCCCTCCAGCCCCTGAATATATATTTTTTCATATGAGGTTTCGTTATGTAGCTCAGGCTGGCCTTGAACTTGCTGCAGTCTGCCAACCTCTCAGTGCTGGGATCATATAGGCATGAGCCACTGTGCCTCGTTTCCCTTGCATCTTCCAATTTATGTTCATGTACAGATCTTTCTACACATGATCTTAGCCAAACGGCCAAGAAGCCAGTTATTATGGCCTTTTTAGAAGGCTTTTGGAGAGCTCTGGAGAAAGCCAAGGAAAACAAGCCTAGCCCTCCCCTAGACAATGAAACACGTTCCACTCTTTGTGCCTGTGCTCATGTCCACTGGAAGGGAGAGCTGCCATTACATGCACGATCATTAATTTCTTATTTGTTCTTTTACATTTATTTCTGCTTTAACTAGCATTTATTGCACTTAAGTACATAGATTAATTAGGAGGGAAGTGCTGTTACTAGTCATCTTTCAGACGAAGGAAAATATGAGGAAGCTTAGGTGTAGTCATGTGTCATTGATAGTTAAAAAAAAAAAGTGAGGTTAGTCTCCTGATGGCAAAAGTAGAGGTTTTTTTTTTTCCTAGGGTGTGTGTGTGTGTGTGTGTAGTATGTATTGTGTGTGTGTTTGTGTGTGCTCATGGCATACTCATGAGGAAGCCAGAGGAAGGCGTCTGGTAACCTCTATCACTCTTCTGCCTTATTTTCCAGAAACAGTCTCTCAGTGAACCTGGAGCTGTATTGTTGTTGTTGTTGTTGCTGTTGTTAGATTAGCTGACCGGGGAGCCCCCGTGATCCTCCTGTCCCCCTGCCCTCATTTCATCCTATATGTGGGTGCTGCTGGTCAACCTTTTTTTTCTTGGTTTTCCGAGGTAGGGTCTCATTATAGCCCAGGCTGACCTGGAATTCACTGTGGAGTCTCAGGACACCCTCAAACTCACGACAGTCCTCCTACCTCTGCCTCCTAAGTGCTGGGATTAAAGGCGTGCGCCACCACGCCCGGCTTCAACTCGGTGTTTCTCATGTAACCCGGTACCTGGGTGCGCTGTCCAGATTGTAAGTACCATGAGGTCTGAAAACGCATCCATTGCACTTCCCACAGCATGGGGATAGGGCTGGTGTGTAGTAGGTGTTCAGTTAATATCTGTTGAGAGCATAAATACTGGATGTTCTTGAGAGTCAAACTGGGCGCTGGAGAGATGGCTCAGTGGTCAAGGTTGCCAAGTCTAAGGATCTGGGTTCAATTCCCCCAATACTCACATAAGCTAGACGCACAAGGTGGCACATGCATCCGGAGTTTGATTGCAATGGCTTGCCCATTCATTCTGTCTCTCACTGTTTTTCTTGCTCTCTCTCTCAAAATAAAATAAGTAATTTTAAAAAAAGTCAAGCCAGGTATAGTGGCGCATGCCTTTAATCCCAGCACTCGGGAGGCAGAGGTGGGAGGATTGCCATGAGTTCAAGGCCAACCTGAGACTCTATAGTGAATTCCAGGACAGCCTGGGCCAGAGTGAGACCCTACCTTGAAAAACCAAAAAAAAATAAATAATAAATAAAAAATAAAGCCGGGCGCGGTGGCACACGCCTTTAATCCCAGCACTTGGGAGGCAGAGGTAGGAGGATTGCCATGAGTTTGAGGCCACCCTGAGATTACATAGTGAATTCCAGGTCAGCCTGGGCTAGAGTGAGACCCTACCTCGAAAAACCAATAAATAAATAAATAAATAAATAAATAAATAAAAATAAAAGTCAAACTGGGGGTTGGAGAGATGGTTAAGCGGTTAAAAGCTCTTGCTTGCAAAGCCTAACGGCCTGAGTTCAATTTCCTAGCGCCCACGTAAAGCCAGATGCACAAAGTGACGTCTGCATCTGGAGTTCATTTGTAGTGATAGAAGATCCTGGCATGCCCATTCATAGTCTCTCTCTCTTTGTGTTTCTCTCTCTCCTTGTAAATAAATATGTGGGCTCCTGAGGAATCAAACCCAGGTCATTAGGCTTTGCAGACTAGTGCCTTCACTGCTGAACCGTCTGTCCAGCCTCGTAGTACTGTCGAGATCTGCCTGTAGATGGAGCTTGATCTCTCCCACTTCCCACCATCCACGTCCATCCTTTCATTGTGTACTTGGTCCACAGGTGCTCAGCTGTGACCTGCCTGGTTGGGGTGTGCGGAAACGAGGTGTCGCGTTGGTTTCCTTGGGCTTCCATAACAAGACACCACAGCAATCCAGCTTTTTCTCCCAGTTGTGGAGGCTAGAAGTCAAGATCAGGCTTGTTTCTCCTGAGGCCTCTCTCAGCTTGTAGCTGCTCTTCTCTCACTCTGTCGACTGTGTCATCTCATGGCCTGTATCCTCATACCCTCGCCTTAAAAGGACTCCGACCATATTCCATTAGAGCCCACTCCAGTGACTTCATTTAATTCAAATCGCCTGATCTCTAAATAGCTGAGGGTGGGGTCACTGTGCCTATAGCAGGTAGGCGCATAGATTCCCAGCCTTTGTCGTTTCTGTCTTGCATCCCATTCCTGTTTTATAACACCGTTAAGGAGGGACCCGGGAACCTTTGGAGAGCAGTGCTTTTTCTAGCCAGATCCGGATGGTTGCGGGCGGCACCTGCTCGCACACATGATCTCCGCGTCAGGCACTTTGATCTTGGAACTGTACTCATATGTCTTAAGAAACTGACATTTCCAAACATCAGGTAGAGCCTTGGTGCTTTTTTTCAGCTTGGAAATATGTCCCTTTCCTTCTGTTCAATTGAAAGAAAAAAAAAAACAAAAAAAACAACTGACCTGTGGGCTGCGCACTTCCTTTGCCAAGGGTTTGGTGGGCAGAGAGATAAAAGCGGGGTAATGACTTGGCAAACCTTCGTTTGCCATGAGCAAACAGTCGGGTCCTTTATTACCCTTGAAATGGGCACTTGTGACACAGGTTGGACTCAGAGTAGCGAGGCAAATGCCAAGTTTCTGTGGGTCAAAGTTCCTTCGAGCACTGTATGTTAATCAAAAGCTCAAGCTTAGTTAACTTGCCCATTGCACTGGGGAGAACTTTGGAACAAGTGATTACTGAGTTGTGCCGCAGAAGGTACCATAATTCAGTGTTTTCTTACCCCAGAGGTGGGTGGAGGGCAGGAGTAAGGCTCTTGTGTATTTTATTTCTTCTGGTTTTTTTGGGGGTAGGGTCTCACTCTAGCCCAGGCTGACCTGGAACTCATCTGTAGTCCCAGGCTGGCCTTGATTTCACGGCGATCCTCCTACCTCTGCCTCCCAAGTGCTGGGATTAAAGGCGTGCACCACCACGCCCGGCTTCTTTTCCTCCTTTTGAATGTTGTGTAGCTAATATGAATCTGAGTAGCCATGCAAAACTGGTAAAAGGACGCAACCTCTTTTGAAATTATATATATATATTTAAGAGAGAAAGAGAAAGAGAGGCAGGCAGAGAGAGAGAGAGAGAGAGAGAGAGTATGAGTGCACTAGGGCCTCCTGCTACTGCAAACAAACTCCAGATGCATGCATTACTTCATCTGGCTTTATATGGAATTGGAAAATCAAACTACACCATCAGGCTTTTTAGTCAAGTGCTTTTATTTATTTATTTTTTCCTTATTTATTTGAGAGAGAGAAAGAGAGAGGATGGGCACGCCAGGGCCTCCAGCCGCTGTAAACAAACTCCGGATGTGTGTGCCCCCTTGTGCATCTGGTTTACGTAGGTTCTGGGGAACTGAACCTGGGTCCTTTGGCTTTGCAGGCAAGCGCCTTAACCACTAAGCCATTTCTCCAGCCCTAGTCAAGTGCTTTTAACCACTGAGGCATCTCTCTGACCTCTCTTTTGAGTTTTTTTTTTTTTCTTTTTCCCCTGAGGTAGGGTCTCTTTCTAGCCCAGGCTGACCTGGAATTCAATATGTGGTCTCAGGGTGGCCTCACACTCACAGTGATCCTCCCACCTCGAGTGCTGGGGCTGCTGAGATGTGAGCCTCCGTGCCCGGCTTTTTTTGTTTTATTTCTCTCAATTCTTATTAACATTTTCCATGATTATAAAAAATATCCCATCAGCCGGGCGTGGTGGCGCACGCCTTTAATCCCAGCACTTGGGAGGCAGAGGTAGGAGGATCGCCATGAGTTCAAGGCCACCCTGAGACTCCATAGTGAATTCCAGGTCAGCCTGGGCTAGAGTGAGACCCTACCTCGAAAAACCAAAAAAAAAAAAAAAAAAAAAAAAAAAAAAAAAAAATCCCATGGTAATACCCTCCCTCCACCCCTTTCCCCTTTGAAACTCCATTCTCCATCATATCCCCTCCCCATCTCAATCAGTCTCTCTTTTATTTTGATGTCATGATCTTTTCCTCCTCTTATGATGGTCTTGTGTAGGTAGTGTCAGAGACTGTGAGGTCATGGATATCCAGACCATTTTATGTCTGGAGGGAGAACGTTGTAAGGAGTCCTACCCTTCCTTTGGCTGTTGCATTCTTTCCACCACTTCTTCTGCATTAGACCCTGAGCCTTGGAAGGTGTGATCGAGATGTTACTCAGTACTCCAGTCACTTCTTTCCAGCACTATGATACCTTCTGAGTCGTTCCAAGGTCACTGCCATCTGAAAAGAGAAGATTCTCTACCCAGAGTGAGAGTAGCGTTAATATAAGGGTATGAATATTAAGAGAAGTGCTTACTGGGCAGTTTAATAAGCATAGTATATACACCCCTAGTGCTCATGACTACCCCTGTTTTAAGTTTTCAGTATCAGGGATGTATTCCCTCCCATGGAGCGGGCCTCCAGTCCAATTAGAGGGCAGCGTGCCCAGCTGTTTGATCACACAGAGAAATAGGAGAATGGCAACCCCACACTCTGCTTCTTACCCTTCCTCTACTCCCTCCTCTGGTCGTTAGTAGCAGACTCCTCATTAGCATCTTTGGGTCACTAATGTGGTCTTTTCCATTTCACAGCTCAGGTAACAAAGGACACCTTGCCCCAGGTCACCCAGGAGTGTCCAGCAAGTCCTTGGCACGCTGAGGAGGTTTGGTAAGTCCCGTCACGTGGCTTCATCTTCAACATGGCTCAAACGAACTTAATGCAGGGGCTCAGAGCATCACTGAACGATATTCAAGTGCGAATTGTCAAACACACGTATATAGTTTTTTCAAGGTTGGGTCTCACTTTAATCCAGGCAGACCTGGATCTTATTGTGTAATTGCAGGCTGGCCTCAAACTCACAGTGATCTTCCTATACCTTTGTTGCCCAAGTGCTGAAATCAAAGGCATGCGCCACCCCACTTGGCCTTCTTTTATTTAATTAATTAATTTATTTGGTTTTTCGAGGTAGTCTTTCACTCTAGTCCAGGCTGACCGGGAATTCATTCTGTATTCTCAGGGTGGCCTGAAACTCACGGCGATCCTCCCATCTCTGCCTCCTGAGTGCTGGGATTAAAGGCGTGCGCCACCACGCCCAGCTCCGGCCTCCTTTTATATACATCTTTTTAAAAAAATTTTTATTTTTATTTATTTATTTGACAGAGAAAGAGGGAGAGAGAGGGAGAGAATGGGTGTGCCAGGGCCTCTAGCCACTGCAAACGAACTCCAGATGCATGTGCCCCCTTGTGCATCTGGCGTATGTGGGTCCTGGAGAATCGAACCTGAGTCTTTTGGTCTTGTAGGCAAATGCCTTAACTGCTAAACCATCCGTCCAGCCCGTATGTATCTTTAATGCTATTTTGCGTGTGTATATGCGCCAGGCTATTCTAGTTACCTTCTCATTGCTGGGTTAAAGCAGCAGACCCAAAGCAGCTGATGGGGGGAAACTTGTTTAGTTTTGGCTCACAGTCTCCAGGGGAAGCTCCATGATGGCAGGGGAAAACATGACATAAGCAGAGGCTGGACGTCACCTCTGCCCCAGCAGGTGAAAACAACAGCAGGAGAGTAAGCCAGCTAACACTGGCATGGCTAGGACCTAATAAACCTCAAGGTCCACCCTCCAACAATGCACATCCTTGAGCAAGGCTCCACCTCCCAAATTACTAACAGATGGGGACCAAGCATTCTGATCACATGAGTTTAATGGGACATCTGGTTAAACCACCACACAGGCCCTCTTGCTACTGCAAACTCCACCAGACATTTATGCCAGTTTTTGGGTCTGGCTTTATGTGAATAGCTGGCGAACTGAATCCAGGCCAGTAGGCTTTGCAAGCAAGTGCCTTGAACTGCTGAGCCATCTCCTCAATTCCACTTTATTTTATTTTTTTATTTTTAACAAACATACTGTTTCTCTGTTTGTGTAATTTCCCCATAGTCAAAAGAATTTGGCAATGGTGCAGGAAAGTGATTTGTTCTTAAATTCGCCTACTATGAGTTTCTCATAGAAATATCTGGTGGTGAGTTCTTCCTGTAGCATTCACTATATAACATCAGCTCTGTAATGAAGCCCTCAACATGCACACAATTTAATAATTTTATTTATTTAATTATTTTTTTGATTGTTAGAGGTAGGGTCTCACTCTAGCCCAGACTGACCTGGAATTCACTATGTAGTCTCAGGGTGGCCTCGAACTCATGGCGATCCTCCTACCTCTGTCTCCCAAGTGCTGGGATTAAAGGTGTGCACTCCCATGCCAGGCTCAATTTAATAACTTAACATGCCTGGAAGTTGGAGTGTATCTCATGAAGACTTAGAGTCTGATAGTCTCCAAGTAACCAGCATTAAATACTATTTTTCTTCAGAATACAATGTGCTTTCATTTCATTTTCGAGGGGGAAGGAGGCTGAATTTTTTTTTAATTTTCTTTTTTTTTTTTTTGCTCATTTTTATTTATTTATTTGAGAGCGACAGACAGAGAGAAAGGGGCAGATAGAGAGCGAGAGAGAGAATGGGCGCACCAGGGCTTCCAGCCACTGCAAACGGAACTCCAGATGCGTGCGCCCCCTTGTGCATCTGGCTAACGTGGGTCCTGGGGAATTGAGCTTCGAACCAGGGTCCTTAGGCTTCACAGGCTAGCGTTTAACCACTAAGCCATTTCTCCAGCCCAAGGCTGAATTTTTGAAGGGTAGAGAATAATAATGTCCTGAGCCAATTAGTAGGAAGTCTGAGCTTACAAAGAAAGAATTTATAGCTGAGCATGGTGGCGTACATGTTTAATCCCAGCACTTGGGAGGCAGAGGTAAGATCACTGTGAGTTTGAGGCCACCCTGAGACTACATAGCAAATTCCAGGTCAGCCTGGACCAGAGTGAAACGATACCTTGAAAAAACAAACAAAAAATAAAAATAAAAAAGACAGAATTTAGATTGCAAGCATTGAAAGAAAACTTAAAATATATATGTATATAATGTATGTGTGTATATATATATATAGAGAGAGAGAGAGAGAGAGAGAATGAGAATGCATGCACTTGGGTCTTTTGCCACTGCAAGTGAACTCCAGATGCATGCACCACTTTGTGCATCTGGTTTTATGTGGGTACTGGGGGAATCAAATCCAGGCCATCAGGCTTTGCAAGCAAGCACCTTTAACCACTGAGCCATCTCTCCAGCCCCTGAAAGAAAACTGTGGGGCTTGATTTCGAATGTGGGTGGTCTTGAAGTGAGTCACTCACAAGCGGTAGGTGCTGACGTTTAAGGCGCCCGTCTCAGATAGCTTAGCAGCTCCCCGCTCTCGGGATCTCAGAGCCACACATCTGCAGAGCAGGTTCCCGTCTAGCAAGCAGTCTGAGGGCATCTGCAGCTGCGGACTAATGCAGAATCCTCATCCATAGCAAATGCGTGGGAAAAGAGCATCTGAGTTAATACTACAGGATCAGTGTGACCTCTCAAGACACAAGGCCTTTAAAGATTTGCAACTGTCTGGCGGCTTATGCTGATCATTGATCATCCCAGCACTTAAGAACTGAGGCAGAAAGATTGCTACAAGTTCCAGGCCAGCTGAGTGATACAGAATGAGACCCTGCCTTAAAAAAAAAAAAAAAAAAAAAATTCCAAAGCCTCTGTGTTTAGCCTACCACAATGCCTGTAATCTGCGATACCATTACTTGGGAGGCAAGAGCATCGCACGTTAGAGGCCACCCACCCAGGGATACATAGACTCCCTTCTTGTCTCTAAAAACATTAAAAAAAAAATAAAAATTTTAGAAAGCTGTTAAAAAAAAAAAAAGGAAAAAAATACTTCAAAAGGGGCGGGAGAGATGGCTGGGTGGCTAAGGCGCTTGCCTGCAAAGCCTAAGGACTCAGGCTCGACTCCCCAAAACCTACGTAAGCCAGACGCACAAGGTGGCACATGCGCACAAAGTGGCACGCAGGTCGAGTTTGTTTGCAGTGGCTCAGGCCCTGCTGTGCCAGTTCTCTCTCTCTCTGTCTCAAATAAATAAAACAAGAGAATCTGTTGTCATTGGATGCAGGGTGTGACAACCAAGCAAAGTTTCTTGGAATTTAAGTGGCATTTCAACATACGAGAGAAAGAGTGGCTAAGCAGGCAGAGGGGTACCAGGGACAGGTGGCAGCGCTTGTATCCAACAACCTTGTGAGTCCCCCCCCCCCCCCATGGAGCAAGAGTGCCAACCACAGGGAATGGCACAAAGCTGGTAGGGACAAGGTAGAGGAGAGTGGCTTCAGAAATGAAACAAGTACTTGGTCAAATTTCATTTCACTTCACACTGATGGCAGAGTTTGTTGTTTTCGGAGTCCAGACAGAAATCTTATTCTGTCGGCATCATTTCCTAGAACCGGGTCCCAAGTCTGCTTTTCTTGTGAATCTTCTGGGTTCCCCTCAAATCTGTGCAGTTAGCTTTCCTGCTCTGCACCCTGCAGGAAGGCAGGCAGCTTTTGGAGAACGCTTGGGTTCACTGGCACATGCGCCTGCTTTTCTTTCTCTTCTCAGCCCTCCCTTGATACATCTTGATACATGAGGAAAGATGATCATTAGACCAGTTTATCCTCCACCCGGAGGTAGGATTTTATGTTTGTGTTTTATGTTGTTATTTATTTATTTGCAAGTAGAGAGAGAGAAAAGAAAGACAGACAGGGAGAATATGGGCATGCCCGGGCCTCTACCACTGCGAATGAAGTCCAGATGCATGTGCCGCTCTGTGCATCTATATGACTTCACCTGGGTACTGGGGAATTGAACCTAGGTTGTTAAGCTTTGCTTTTATTTTATTTATTTATTTATTATTTTTTTTTTTTTTTGGTTTTTCGAGGTAGGGTCTCACTCTACCCCAGGCTGACTGGAATTCACTCTGTATTCTCAGGGTGGCCTCGAACTCACGGCAATCCTCCTGCCTCTGCTTCCTGAGTGCTGGGATTAGTCATGTGCCACCACACCCGGCTTTTTTTTAATGTATTTTATTTATTTGAAAGAGAGAGAGAATAGGTGTGCCAGTGCCTCCTTGTGCATCTGGCTTAACATGGGTCCTGGAGGATCGACCCTGCGTCCTTTGGCTTTGTGGGCAAGCGCCTTAACAGTGAAACCATCTCTCCAGCCTGACCTGCAAGCTTTGAGTTCTGGATTCTCCTGACTGCAACCTTCCATTGATGCTGGCATGTTGAGATTCCTGAGTTGTGCACCAATGTCCAACTTCATTTTTATTTATTTATTTATTTGAGAGAGAGAGAGAGGCAGATGCATATAGAGAGAGAGACGGGGGGGGGGGGGAATGGGTGCGCCAGGGCCTCCAGCCACTGTAAAAGAACTCCACATACATGCGCACCTTGTGCATCTGGCTTACATGGGCCCTGGGGAATTGAAACGAGGTCCTTTGGCTTTCCAGGCAAATGCCTTAACCACTAAGCCATCTCTCCAGCCCCAGTGCCCAGCTTTAAATGGGGATCTAGAATTCCTGGTTGACAGGCTCTGAGTCTTCTCTCCAGGACCAAGCTTTCTAGGGAGTGAATTTGATGTGATCATTTTCTTCCATTAGCCCCCCCCCTTTTATTCCTGGAACTCACTGTGTAGTTCCAGGATGGCCTCAAACTCATAGTGATCCTCCTACCTCTGCCTCCCAAGTGCTGGGATTAAAGGTATGCAACACCATGCCTGGCGCCCTCTCTCTCTCTCTTTTAATTTTTTTTTTTTTGGTTATTTTTATTTTTATTTATTTGAGAGTGATAGAGAAAGAGGCAGAGAGAGAATGGGTGTGCCAGGACCTCCAGCCACTGAAAACGAACTCCAGATGCATGTGCCACCTTATGTATCTGGCTTATGTAGGTCCTGGGGAATCGAGCCTTGAACCGGGGTCCTAAGGCTTCATAGGCAAGCGCTTAACCACTAAGCAATCTCTCCAGCCCCCTCTGTGTCTCTCTTTCTCTCTCTCTTTTTAAATATTCTATTTACTTTTTTCAAATGGGGGGGGGGTTCGGGGAAAGAGAGAGGAAGAGAATAGGCATGCCAGGACATCTAGCCACTACAGACAAACTCCAGATGCATGTACCACTTTGTGCATCTAGCCTTATGTGGGTACTGGGGAACGAAACCCATGTCACTAGGCTTTGCAGGCAAGTACCTTAACTGCTGAGCCATCTCTCCAGCCCCTGAAGTGATCATTTTCTGACAGCATTGTTAATTGTAGAAACTTGGCCAAAGCTAGAGAAATCTTTTGTAAAATCTCTACTCTTTTTGACAAAAAAAATATTTTATTTATTTATTTATTTCAGAGAGAGAGATAGAGAGAACATGGGTGCACCAGGGCCTCCTGCCACTACAAATGAACTCCAGACACATGCACCACTTTGTGCATCTGGTTTTATGTGGGTACTGGGGGAATCAAATCCAGGCCATCAGGCTTTGCAAGCAAGCACCTTTAACCACTGAGCCATCTCTCCAGCCCCTGAAAGAAAACTGTGGGGTTGATTTCGAATGTGGGTGGTCTTGAAGTGAGTCACTCACAAGCGGTAGGTACTGACATTTAGGGCGCCCGTCTCAGATAGCTTAGCAGCTCCCCGCTCTTGGGATCTCAGAGCCACACATCTGCAGAGCAGGTTCCCGTCTAGCAAGCAGTCTGAGGGCATCTGCAGCTGCGGACTAATGCAGAATCCTCATCCATAGCAAATGCGTGGGAAAAGAGCATCTGAGTTAATACTACAGGATCAGTGTGACCTCTCAAAACACAAGGCCTTTAAAGGCTTGCAACTGTGTCTGGCGGCTTATGCTGATCATTGATCATCCCAGCACTTAAGGACTGAGGCAGAAAGATTGCTACAAGTTCCAGGCCAGCTGAGTGATACAGAATGAGACCCTGCCTTAAAAAAAAAAAAAAAATTCCCAAAGCCTCTGTGTTTAGCCTAGCACAATGCCTGTAATCTGCGATACCATTACTTGGGAGGCAAGAGCATCGCACGTTAGAGGCCGCCCAGGGATACATAGACTCCCTTCTTGTCTCTAAAAACATTAAAAAAAAAATAAAAATTTTAGAAAGCTGTTAAAAAAAAAGGGAAAAAATACTTCAAAAGGGGCGGGAGAGATGGCTGGGTGGCTAAGGCGCTTGCCTGCAAAGCCTAAGGACTCAGGCTCGACTCCCCAAAACCTACGTAAGCCAGATGCACAAGGTGGCACATGCGCACAAAGTGGCACGCAGGTCGAGTTTGTTTGCAGTGGCTCAGGCCCTGCTGTGCCAGTTCTCTCTCTCTCTCTCTCTCAAATAAATAAAACAAGAGAATCTGTTGTCATTGGATGCAGGCGGTGACAACCAAGCAAAGTTTCTTGGAACTTAAGTGGCATTTCAACATACGGGAGAAAGAGTGGCTAAGCAGGCAGAGGGGTACCAGGGACAGGTGGCAGCGCTTGTATCCAACAACCTTGTGAGTCCCCCCCCCCCATGGAGCACGAGTGCCAACCACAGGGAATGGCACAAAGCTGGTGGGGACAAGGTAGAGGAGAGTGGCTTCAGAAATGAAACAAGTACTTGGTCAAATTTCATTTCACTTCACACGGATGGCAGAGTTTGTTGTTTTCGGAGTCCAGACAGAAATCTTATTCTGTCGGCATCATTTCCTAGAACCGGGTCCCAAGTCTGCTTTTCTTGTGAATCTTCTGGGTTCCCCTCAAATCTGTGCAGTTAGCTTTCCTGCTCTGCACCCTGCAGGAAGGCAGGCAGCTTTTGGAGAACGCTTGGGTTCACTGGCACATGCGCCTACTTTTCTTTCTCTTCTCAGCCCTCCCTTGATACATCTTGATACATGAGGAAAGATGATCATTAGACCAGTTTACCCTCCACCCAGAGGTAGGATTTTATGTTTGTGTTTTATGTTGTTATTTATTTATTTGCAAGTAGAGAGAGAGAAAAGAGAGACAGACAGGGAGAATATGGGCATGCCAGGGCCTCTACCACTGCGAATGAAGGTGCAGTGCCCAGATGTCCAGATGCACGTGCCACTCTGTGCATCTATATGACTTCACCTGGGTACTGGGGAATTGAACCTAGGTCGTTAAGCTTTGCTTTTATTTTTTTTTTTTTTTGGTTTTTCGAGGTAGGGTCTCACTCTACCCCAGGCTGACTGGAATTCACTCTGTATTCTCAGGGTGGCCTCGAACTCACAGCAATCCTCCTACCTCTGCTTCCCGAGTGCTGGGATTAAAGTCATGACCACACCCGACTTTTTTTTTTTAATGTATTTTATTTATTTGAAAGAAAGAGAGAGAGAGAGAATAGGTGTGCCAGTGCCTCCTTGTGCATCTGGCTTAACATGGGTCCTGGAGGATCGACCCTGCGTCCTTTGGCTTTGTGGGCAAGCGCCTTAACAGTGAAACCATCTCTCCAGCCTGACCTGCAAGCTTTGAGTTCTGGATTCTCCTGACTGCAACCTTCCATTGATGCTGGCATGTTGAGATTCCTGAGTTGTGCACCAATGTCCAACTTCATTTTTATTTATTTATTTATTTGAGAGAGAGAGAGAGAGAGGCAGATGCATATATAGAGAGAGACGGGGGGGGGGGGAAATGGGTGCGCCAGGGCCTCCAGCCACTGTAAAAGAACTCCACATGCATGCGCACCTTGTGCATCTGGCTTACATGGGTCCTGGGGAATTGAAACGAGGTCCTTTGGCTTTCCAGGCAAATGCCTTAACCACTAAGCCATCTCTCCAGCCCCAGTGCCCAGCTTTAAATGGGGATCTAGAATTCCTGGTTGACAGGCTCTGAGTCATCTCTCCAGGACCAAGCTTTCTAGGGAGTGAATTTGATGTGATCATTTTCTTCCATTAGCCCCCCCCCCTTTTATTCCTGGAACTCACTGTGTAGTTCCAGGATGGCCTCAAACTCATAGTGATCCTCCTACCTCTGCCTCCCAAGTGCTGGGATTAAAGGTATGCCACACCATGCCTGGCGCCCTCTCTCTCTTTTAATTTTTTTTGGTTATTTTTATTTTTTTATTTGAGAGTGATAGAGAAAGAGGCAGAGAGAGAATGGGTGTGCTAGGACCTCCAGCCACTGCAAACGAACTCCAGATGCATGTGCCACCTTATGTATCTGGCTTATGTAGGTCCTGGGGAATCGAGCCTTGAACCGGGGTCCTAAGGCTTCATAGGCAAGCGCTTAACCACTAAGCCATCTCTCCAGCCCCCTCTCTTTCTCTCTCTCTTTTTAAATATTCTATTTACTTTTTTCAAATGGGGGGGGGGTTCGGGGAAAGAGAGAGGAAGAGAATAGGCATGCCAGGACATCTAGCCACTACAGACAAACTCCAGATGCATGTACCACTTTGTGCATCTAGCCTTATGTGGGTACTGGGGAACAAAACCCATGTCACTAGGCTTTGCAGGCAAGTACCTTAACTGCTGAGCCATCTCTCCAGTCCCTGAAGTGATCATTTTCTGACAGCATTGTTAATTGTAGAAACTTGGCCAAAGCTAGAGAAATCTTTTTTAAAATCTCTACTCTTTTTGACAAAAAAATATTTTATTTATTTATTTATTTCAGAGAGAGAGAGAGAGAACATGGGTGCACCAGGGCCTCCTGCCACTACAAATGAACTCCAGACACATGTATCACTTTGTGCATCTGGCTTTATGTGGATACTGGGGAATTGAACCCAGGTCGTCAGGCTTTGCAAGAAAGCATCTGTAGCTGCCCAGGGTCTCTGGACCTCTACTCTTCTCTTCTGAAAATATTACTTAATCTGAGATGAAAGCGATCAGTTTTCTCCAGACAGAAAGAACAAGAATTCCTGGTTACTAGTACAAATTTGAGCTTTTATTACAAACTTGGTGTTGCTTCTGGCCATGATTTTTTTTTTTTTTTCTTTTTTGGTTTTTCAAGGTAGTGGCTCTAGCCCAAGCTAACATGAAATTCGCTATGTAGTCTCAGGGTGGCCTTGCACTCAGGGCGATCCACCTACCTCTGCCTCCCGAGTACTGGAATGTAAGCCATGTGCCACCACACCTAGCGATAATTCTTTGTTGAGACAGAGTCTCACTATGTCGCCCAGGCTAGCCTTGAACTTACAGCAATATTCCTGCCTCGCCCTCCCAAGTGTTGTGATCATAGGTTTGTGCAACATGTGTCCTTGTGCATGTGTGTGCTTGTATGTGTGGAGGCCAGAGGACAACCTCAGGTGTTGTTCCTCAGGAGCCATCCACCTTTTCTTTCTTCTTCTTTTTCTTTAGCCCAGGCTGACCTGGAATTCACTATGTAGTCTCAGGGTGGCCTTGAACTCATGGTGATCTTCCTACCTCTGCCTCCCAAGTGCTGGGATTAAAGATGTGCACCACTACGCCTGGCTTCTTCTCTTTTTTTTTTTTTTTTTAAAAATTTATTTAATTATTTATTTGTTTAAGAAAGCCCAAGAGAATGGGCACGCCAGGGCCACTAGCCACTGCAAATGAACTCCAGACACATGCGCCACCTTGTGCATCTGGCTTATGTGGGGCCTGGAGAATCGAACCTGGGTCCTTAGGCTTCACAGGTAAGAGTGTTAACTGCTAAGTCATCTCTCCAGCCCACGGGTCATCATTTCTGGTATTTCTGTGTGGATTCTGGGGATCAAACTCAGATTCTCGTGCTTGCAAGAAAGTACTTTTACTGACCGAGCTTTTCCTGCAGCTAGAGTCCGGGTCACAAGCTGACTTTTCTTAGGCCATGGGAAGCACATGTCTTCTTGACACATGGGCATCAGCAGAAGCGGAAAGCCCTCAGAAAGGAATGTGGGAGAATCACAGAGTTCCCTAATGGGAACTTTGAATAAGTCAAACATTTTGAGACCCCCAACTCCTTCCTACTATTAATTGTTCTCTAGTTTCCATTCCAAGGAAGTTAATAAACTAGGAAGTGGGAAATTTAAAACACATTTTAAATATATTTTATTTATTTGAGAGAGAAAGAGGTAGATAGATAAAGAGGGAGAATGGGCACGCCAGGACCTTCAGCCACTGCAAACAAACTCCAGACACAGGCGCCACCTTGTGCATCTGGCTTACGTGGGTCTTGGGGAATTGAACCTGGGTCCTTTGGCTTTGCCATCCCTCTAGCCTGGAAGTGGGAATTTTTAAAGCAAGTTGAAAATGCAAACTGCGGCTGGAGAGATGGCTTAGCGGTTAAGCGCTTGCCTGTGAAGTCTAAGGACCCTGGTTCGAGGCTTGATTCTCCAGGACCCACGTTAGCCAGATGCACAAGGGGGCGCACGTGTCTGGAGTTTGTTTGCAGTGGCTGGAAGCCCTGGCGCGCCCATTCTCTCTCTCTCTCTCTCTGCCTCTTCCTCTCTCTGTCACTCTCAAATAAATAAATAAAAATGAACAAAAAAATTAAAAAAAAAAAGAAAATGCAAACTGTATTGGAAAAAGTGAGCTGCTTAAAACATTCTTCTAGTAAGTGGCTTGCCTTGTTCCTGAGCCATCATCTCAGTCAATGAAACCCCAGATCTCTCAGAAACAAGTTTTCCTAAATGCCTGAGTCACTGGAGAAGGGAGTCCTTCAGGAAAACGACCTTCTCCTCATTTCATTTCAAGAGGGCAGACTTAAGGGAAGCTCCTTGGAGTTGCCCAGTGCATTCGGCCTATAGGAAGGAAACTTGCTGGAGAACAAATACAGCCAAAGGTCAAACAGCTGAGCTCAAATAGACTGTTTAGTCAGTCAGCTGCGAGTAAGGACCTGTCACAAAATGACCCTGGGCTGCTGAAAATAGTCCCAGAAGACAAGTTCTAGAACCAACTTTTCTGCTCCTTCAACTGAAAATAGAAGAGATCTTTTTTATTTTTAAAAAATTTATTTATTTGAGAGAGAGAGAGAAAGAGGCAGATGAACAGAGAGGCAGAGAATGGGCATACCACGGCCTCCAGCCACTGCAAACAAACTCCAGACGCATGTGCCACCTTGTGCATCTGGCTTACATGGGTCCTAGGGAATTGCACCTGGGTCCTTTGGCTTTGTAGGCAAGTGTCTTAACCACTAAGCCATCTCTCCAGCCCTATTTAAAAAATACATTTATTTATTTACTTATTTATTTTTGAGGTAGGGTTTTACTCTAGCCCAGGCTGACCTGGAATTCACTATGTTGTCTCAGGCTGACCGCAAACTCACAGCGATCCTTCTACTTCTGCCTCTCAAGTGCTGGGTTTAAAGGCATGTGCCCCTTGTATTTCATTAGTGAGAAAGATAGAACGAGAGAGCATGGACGCACCGGGCTGTTGTATCTGCAGACACACTCCAGATGCACGCAGCACTCTATGCAGCTGGCTTTATGTGGGTACTGTGGAATTGAACCTGAGCCTTTTGGCTTTGCAAGCAAGTGCTTTTAACCATTGAGCCATCGTCCCAGCCCCAGAAGAGTTGTTTTCTTACCAACGACTTGGTACTATTTGCTTTGTACAAGTAACTTATTACCACAAAGAAAGAGGAAAAAGGTCTATAGTTAAATCTGGTTTAAATGACTCAACCTGCCTCTGGCCACCATGGGAAAGATAGTGGGGCAGGTGCGTAAGGGGTGCAAAGATTATTCTATCTCTGCCGGGCGTGGTGGCGCACGCCTTTAATCTCAGCACTCGGGAGGCAGAGGTAGGAGGATTGCCGTGAGTTCGAGGCCACCCTGAGACTCCATAGTGAATTCCAGGTCAGCCTGGGCTAGAGTGAGACCCTACCTCGAAAAACCAAAAAAAAAAAAAAAAAGATTATTCTATCTCGGGCTGTAGAGATGGCTCAGTAGTTAAGGCAGTTGCCTGTAGTGAGTGCTTGGTCACCTGGGTTTGATTCCCTGCTACTCATGTAAAGTGACACATGAATCTGGAGTTCATTTGTGCCAGCTAGAGGTTCTGGTGCCCCATTCTCTCTCTGTTTGTCTCTCCCTACTTGCAAATAGATAAATAAATCAAATAAATAATAAATAATAAATCAAATAATAATAATAAAAACCATCCTATCTTTGCAACGGAGTTCAAGAAGGAAATAGCAAGTATTTAGTTTATAAGGAATATTAGGGACAAGAGTGAACGGGGAAGGTGGCTTAGCAGTCAAGCATGTGCACGACACTGAGTTTCATCTTTGACACCACCACACGCACATAAAAAAGCCACATGTGGTGGCGCACACCTGTAACCCAAGCATTTGGAAGGTGGAGGCAGCAGGATCTTGAGCTTTTATTTTTTTAATTCATTTTTTGTTATCACATTCTTTTTTAGTTAATTGCATGCAGAGATACAGACAATACGGACACACCAGGGCATCTAGCCTCTGTATTGAGCTTTTATTTATTTAAGAGAGAAAAAGAGAGAGAGAGAGAGAGAATGGGCTCATCAGGGCCTCCAACCACAGCAAACGACAGCCGCATGTCTGGTTTACATGGGTCCTGGGGAATTGAACTCTAGTCATTAAGCTTTGCAGACAAGCGCCTTAACCACTAAGCCATCTCCCAAGCCCTCAATTTCGTTGTTGTTTTTCAAGGTAGGGTCTCACTCTAGCCCAGGCTGACTTGGAATTCACTGTGTAATCCCAGGCTGCTCTTGAGCTCATGTGATCCTCCCACCTTGGCCTCCCAAATGCTGGGATTAAAGGTGTGTGCCACCACGCCTGGCACAATTTCATTCACTGGTTCCATAGATCCAGCAGATTCTTGGCTACCTGCTCTTTGATGGTTTGTTCTCTGTCAGATGAGATAACCCGTTTGCGAAACTGAAAAGGTAGAAAGGTGGAGGTGAGCCGTGACTCAACCAATACTGTGGCAGACAAACGGATGTTTGCCTACAAAGGGAGAGGAAAGCTTGGTCATCAACAATGGATGTGTCCTTTGGCAAAGTAGCAGGTCCAAGGTACCTGCACGCTCTGTAGAAGGATATTAAATGCTTTAGAAAGCAACGAGAATATTCCCAGGGTTCTGAGGCTGAAATCTTCGGCTAAGGTCAGCGTCCAACCTTTAGATGCATTTCATGGCTGACATTCAAATGTCACTACTGGGGCCAGGGGTATAGCTAAGTGATACAGAGCTCTCCTAGGATATGCCAGGTCCTGGATTCAATCTTATTTTTGTAAATGTCAGCATTGAAAGTTTCCAAGAACTGTGTCTTCATGCCAGTCATTAGATGGGCATCAGTGTCAAGGCCTCATGCAGAGCTTCACGGTAGTTTCAAACAAATTTTTTTTTTCTTCTTCAGATGTGCTTGGAGCTTTTGCATAGGGACAGGCGGGAGAATGTGTGACATTCACTTTAGCCACACTCCCTGGTATCTGGGCTGGGATTGCATGGTAAGAAATCACAATCACAGAGTAGCCCTAGTGGTTTTATTCAGAAAGAAAAGCTTTTGTTGTGGGGGAGGGGAGAGTTTAAATTAGAGACAGACAGAGAGAAAGAAGCAGACAGAGTGAGACAGAGAGAATGGGCGCACCAGGGCCTCTTATCACTGCAAATGAACTCCATGTGCATGCGCCACTTTGTGCAATTTGCTTTATGTGGGTACCAGGGAACTGAACGGGGGCCGTCTGGCTATATGTGCAAATACCTCTAACCACTGAGCCATCTCTCAAGCTTTTCTCTTGTTTTTTTGCGGTGGGGGTAGATTTTTCAAGGTAGGGTTCCACTTTGGCCCAGGCTTTCTTGGAACACACTCTGTAGTCCCAGTCTGGCCTCCAACTCACAGCAATCCTTCCTTCTACCTCTGCATCCCGAGTGCTGGGTTAAGGCTCTAGAATACAGAAAACTTCTGTATCTAGAAATAAACAAGGTCTCTTTGAAACTGAGATCAGTCCATCAACATACAAGGGACGCCTTAAGCAAAGAAGAAAGTGGTTACTCAATGAAAGGGTGCTAAACAAAAATGGATCCTGTAGTCACCCAGGGGAGGAGCATCTAGAGTTAGCCTAGGCTTCATAGGCCAGCCTAGGCTACATGAGAGCCCCCCTATAATGCCCCCGCACCCTAACCCACAATAACATGTACACATTTTAACCCTATCTAGGTGTGTGCGTGGTGGGCGGGAGAAGAGCAGTGACCTCTCTAACTATCTGATCTTTAATTAGGTATCAGGAGGAAGAGGTTAAGGGCTTGGTGTAGATTAACACCTGAGTTCTAAAATTAAGAAACTAAGGCTGAGGCCAAATGGAATCGCTAGGGCTTGGATTTATGAATTATTCTCTTGATGCTACCAACCTTCTGTTCACTCCACTGATAGCCTTAAACATGCTTCTTAATGGCCTTTGCTCTTCATCCTTTTGTTGTTGTTTTGTTCTGTTTTGGTTTGGTTTGGTTTGGTTTTCCAAGGTAGTGTCTCACTCTGGAATTCACTATGTAGTCTCTGGGTAGCCTCAAACTCACACAGCAATCTTCCTACCTCTGCCTCCCAAGGGCTGGGATTAAAGGCGTGTGCCACCAATCACTTGGCTGCCACTTTTGATTTATTTATGTTTGCATGGTGGAGTTTCCAAGGTAGGGTCTCGCTCTAGCCCAGGCTGACCTGGAATTCACTATGTAGTCTCAGGCTGGCCTTGAACTCATGGTGATCCTCTTACCTCTGCCTCCCAAGTGCTGGGATTAAAGACATGTGCCACCACACTTGGCCCCCGCTACCTTCTTTTTTAAAAATTTAATTAATTAATTAAATTTTTTTTTTTGGTTTTTTGAGGTAGGGTCTCACTGTAGCCCAGGCTGACCTGGAATTCACTGTGTAGTCTCAGGGTGGCCTCAAACTCGAGACGATCCTCCTACCTCTGCCTCCCGAGTGCTGGGATTAAAGGCGTGCGCCACCACGCCCAGTTTACCTTCTTTTTTAGAGAAGAGAGAGAATAAATTGGTACACCAGGGCCTCTAGCTACTGCAATGAAACTCCAGACGCATGCACCACATGCCCATGCGTGACCTTGTACGCATGTGTACTTGGGTTCTGGGGAGTTGAACCTGGATCCTTAGGCTTCGCAGGCAAACACCTTAATCTCTCCAGTCTCGTGCCACCTTCTTAATCCAAGTTTTATTCCCTTATCGCAAAAGCTATGAAAGTGGCTATCATCAGTGGTCAGGTTTGGAAGGTGGTCTACTCTTTTTAGTATTGTCACATCTACCTTTCTGTGACTTGCACCCTTTCTTTAATAAACAGGTATTACTTTCCCTAGGAACAGACAAAGCCTTCTTCTACTGGATGTCCAGTATACAGCCCAGTCTGTGACTAGTTGCAAGTTGCCCCTCCTCAAACATGTGTTTCTACAGTCATTGTTCCTGCTGCTCATGTGAAAAGACCAAATTCCTGAAATTCAGAAGTCTCAATGTAGGCCCATTCAGCTTCCTCTTTGTCCTTTTCCTCTTTTTATTTATGTTTTTTTTTTTTAATTTTTATTTATTTGCAAGGAGAGAGAGAAGGAATGAATATGCATATGGGCACAGCAGGGCCTCCAGTCATTACAAATGAACTCCAAAAAATAAAAAAATAAAAAAAATAAATAAATAAAAAACAAATGAACTCCAGATACATGAGCCACTTTGTGCATCTGGCTTTATGTGGGTCCTGTGGAATTGAACCTGAGTCATTAGGCTTTGCAGGCAAGCGCCTTAACTGCTAAACCGTCTCTCTAGCCTTCGTCTTCTTTTTTTTTTCATTAAAATTTTTTTAAATATTTTATTTATTTATTTATTTACTTGAGACAGGGGCAGAGAGAAAGAGAGAAGAATGGGTGTGCCAGGGCCTCCAGTCACTGCAAACGAACTCCAGACACATGCACTCCCTTGTGCATCTGGCTTACGTGGGTCCTGGGGAATCAAACCGGGGTCCTTAGATTTCACAGGCAAACCCCTTAACCGCTAAGCCATTTCCCCAACCCCTCCAGCCCCCTTCTTTACCTCTGAAAGCTCAGTTCAAGTATTTTGCCAACTCCTCTTGGTTCCCTTTGTCTTAGATGGCAAGTAGGTTTCATTTCATACACGTAGTCCAGGAAGTTGATAGTGGTTGCTGGGGGCGTCTTGAGGTCCTATCCACCTTTAGAGTAAGAGAGTCTGTGACAGTAATGATGGCTTCCATGGGCACAAGAAGTAATGAATGTATGTCACATTTTTTTTTTTTCTTGTCTTTCTTCTCATACACACAGGGTCTCATGTCACCCAGGCTGGTGCTCAATGGGCAGTTAAAGATCCTGAGCTCCTGGTCCCCCTGCCTCTACTTCCCAAGTGTTGGGATTACAGGCATGCTCATTCACCATACTTGGCTCACTTTATTTATTATTATTATTATTATTATTATTATTATTGGTTTTTCAAGGTAGGGTCTTGGTCTAGCTCAGGCTGACCTGGAATTCACTATGTACTCTCAGGCTGGTCTTGAACTCAGGGCGATCCTCCTACCTCTGCCTCCCGAGTGTTAGGATCAAAGGCGTGCGCCACCACACCCGGCTGTCAATTTCTTTACTTACATTGCTGGGAATGGAGCACAAGGTCTTGCACAAGTTAGGCAAGTGTTTGACTACTGAACTGTACTCCTGGTCCTTCTGGCTTATGTTGAACCTAGTTGATCTATTTTTTCAAGTGAGATTACTATTCGATTCTAGATGCATAGTTGAATTCTTAGCAGAGAATCACAGCAAAGAAGAGATGAATTCCAGGACAGAGCAGAGGATCTGAACAAGACAGATGGGAGGTTAGGCAGCCCTTGTCAGCGACTAAGTGATGTAACATTTGCCCAAGGTCTAATGTAGCATTCAATTAAGCCGGGCAGAAGTCCGCACTTGGTGATGTCTCTCTCTTCCGTCCCTCTCTCTCTCTCTTTTGTTTGTTTTTTGAGGTAGGGGTTCACTGTAGCCCAGGCTAACCTGGAATTCACTATGTAGTCTCAGAGTGGCCTCGAACTCATGGCAATCCTCCTACCTCTGCCTCCCACATGCTGGGATTAAAGGCATGCGCCACCATGGCCCACTCATTTTTATATTTTTAACAAATTTGAGGAAGGTATGTAATATAAACTAAATGGCTGATAAAGCCAAAAATATTTATCATTTGGCTCTTGGCAAAAATAAGCATTTGCCACCAAGTGACTTTCATGTATAGATTGCACTGCTCTGTTTATTTTTTATTTTCTTGGAGACAGGATCTCTTTTTAAGAATATGTGTTTGGGCTGGAGAGATGGCTTAATGGTTGAGGAGCTTGCCTACAGAACCAAAGGACCCAGGTTCGATTCCCCAGGACCCATGTAAGCCAGATGCACAAGGTGACACATGTGTCTGGATACCTTTCCTTGTGTGTCACTTTCTTTTTTATTTTTCGAGGTAGGGTCTCACTCTAGTCCAGACTGATCTGGAATTCACTATGTAGTCTCAGGGTGGCCTCGAACTCACAGTGATCCTCCTACCTCTGCCTTCCGAGTGCTGGGATTAAAGGTGTGCACCACCACGCCCAGTTTATGTGTCACTTTCTACATTACATATAGCAGCACTAGTAATTTAAGGGACCCCCCCCCCCACCTGCTGCCGGCAATTTCATTTTTGCATTCTCATGTCACGGAACAATGGAGTGAATATCCTGTCTTCCACACTGGATCATAAAAAGAAAAATTAACTTTCTCTAATTCATTTACTGTCAAGCCCAAGCTCATTAACTCTATCCCAGTGGCTTGGCTCACGAGCAGATGAAAAGAGGACCTTGGTTTACAACATTAGCTTTGGTTGGTTTGTAGCAGCCAATTTGGAGGAATTCCTCGCGCATTCGCAAGGCTGGTCCTAGCCCTGCCCGAGGTTCCCAGTGGCTCCCACTGCATGGTCACGAGCAGTGTCTGCACACCGCTCTCCAGACTGGAACTCTGAGCCCAGAACAGTAAATGCTGTCGTCATGCACAGGAAAGTGCCAGTCAGGAATGTCTGTCCCAAGTCCAGGTACTCAATGGCAGTGCTAGATGGATGTCCCAGACACTCACATTACTGACAGCCTTGGCTTTCACTGTGGCTCTCATAGTGGAACTCACAACTGTGAGATACAGACGGAGAGAAGATAGGTAGCAGAGGCTGGGTTACTGAGATTTGAGATGCAGAAAGACCAACCTTTTTTTTTTTTTTTTTTTTGGTTTTTCGAGGTAGGGTCTCACGCTAGCTCAGGCTGACCTGGAATTCACTATGTAGTCTCAGGGTGGCCTCGAACTCACGGCGATCCTCCTACCTCTGCCTCCCAAGTGCTGGGATTAAAGGCCAGTGTGCCACCATGGCCAGGCAGATTCACTCTTTTTGTGTTGCCTGAAGATAGACACAGCCAGGAGGCAGGTTCCTGAAGGTCCAGATAAATCCAAAAGATTAGAATGAAAGACTTGCTGTTTCAGAGGGAGGAAGGAAGGAGATTAGAAGAACAAATTCACCACCATAGCAAAGAGCAGCTTAGACCTTGTGGGAATTTGGGGCCACTGAGAGGTGGTGCCTTTGGGGTGAGGAGTTCAGCAATGTCTTAAAAGGGCAGCAGGGACTTCCTGGCTTCTCAGGAGAGCCTGTATCACTGTCAGTTGACTCTTTATCTCTGTTCCCCTATCTGTAGAATGTGGATAGCAATTTCTAAACTCCTGCCCTGGCTGGTTTGATGTGCTACACAAAGTACTAGGAGAAATGAATGGTAGAAATCATCAAACTGTAGCTGGAGAGATGGCTAAGCGGTTAAGGCCTTTGCCTGCAAAGCCTAAGAACCCTGGTTCAATTCTCCAGGCTCCCACATAAGCCAGATGCACAAGGGAGCACACGTTGTCTGGAGTTTGTTTGCAGTGGCTAGAGGCCCTGGCGGACCCATGCTCGCTCTCTCTCTCTCTCTCTCTCTCTCTCTCACTCTTTCTCTCCCTCTACCGCCCCCCCCCCCCCCCCGCAGTCTCAAAAAAAAAGAAATCATCAAGCTGGGTTTGGTCAGTCCCACAAGCCCAACTATTCTGGAAGCTGAGACAGGAGGATCACAAGTTCCAAGCCTGCCTGGGAGCCAGAGAATCAATGCCTTCTACCAGAACCCGGTCCTGTCTTTCAGGGAAAGAGGTTTGGAAAAGAGAAAGAAAAGAAGGAAGTGGGAGGATAGACACACACACACACACACACAGTATAAGGCTGGTTAACTAATTGTGTTAGAGGCCAGTGAGCCCAGAACTGTTGTGTAAGCCCCAGGAGATGGCAGCCTGGGGCTGGCCAGCCCTGTGGCCACACCCCTGAGCAGGCAGATACCTGGTCATTTGTGATATCCACCCAGAGCGGATTAGTCAGTCCAACCTGAGAGAGGCGAAGCTGATTGCCCTTAGTCACTGAACTAACCCGAAACTTCGGTAGCTCGAGGGAATGGAAAATAAAATGGGACATCAGGCGTGCATGGTGGGGGTGGGGGTGGGCTGAGAGCTGCCAGGACCCTTCAAACCCTGTTCTGAAGATGTAAGGAACTGCTGTGTGTACACACAGGTAGAGTCGTTAGTTCTTAGAGCTACCCTCCTTGAGTTTGGATTTGTTTGTTTGTTTTGGTGAAAGACCAGGAAACCCGGCTTGGAGATAGCTAGCTCAAGGTCCCACAGCTGGAGTGTAGAAAAGCCACAATCTCACTTCTATGTACCCAGTTTTCCTTCCACCCCTCTAGGCGTCTTAAAGGTATAGAGTACAGAAGTCCAAGTACCCACGGGGACTGAGGTGTGGGGGTAGGGATAGGGAAACAGGTTTTCTCATTTGCCTAACCTGTCTCTCTGTGTGTGATTCCCAAGCCAACGCAAACCCTTCCTTCTTCTCTTAGATAGCCTTGGTCTCCTTTTGGGCAGCTAAATCGTTCTATTTTCTCATTTCCCAGAGTGTCTCACTCAGAGCTCTAAAAGCAGGTAAGTACCCCTTGCCCACGTGGCCTTAGGACCCTGGTTTCTGCATAACCTGGCAGGCAAGGGATGCCTTGGTTTCCTACCTAGTTAACCCTGCCAGAGAGGTAGTTGACACGCTGTTTGTGCTGATCACTGGGTCCCAGCAACCTCCAGTCCACCCCCCCCCCCAACCACCCGTTGTAATTGTTAACTTGAATGGAATGCAAGATTTCTGGTTGAGAGCAGAGTTGCTTTTTAACTGGGAATAACTTGAGGGATCCACAGCGGGGAGGGTGCACTTCGCTATTGTGGAAGACGAATTTTCCCCTCGCATTTTTGCCCCTGACTGCAAACACTTGCCTGGTAAGATGTGTGGTCGCTTTTTGCCGATTTCCTACCCTTTATTACCTCTTGGTCTTGACACCTTTTCAGTTTGGCAAGCCAAGACTTGCTGGCGGGATTAAAACAATGAGCTTATCATAATGCCACCTTCAAGACAAAAAACACAACAAGAACTCTAAGGCTCCCGGTGTCAGGTTCATTTCTAGAAGTCCTTCCTGCTTGCTCCCCCTATCCCCCCTCCCACATACTTCAAATTTGGGATTTTTTTTTCCCCCCCTGAGAGGGAAGTGTAGAAACAGTCTTCTTGTTCATTGACATTATTGTACATCACACGATATCTCCCATTATATTGTGTTCTCTCAATGGTGTTTGCTCTGAGGGTGGGACTCAAGGCTGTTTAGTGTCTCGTAAAACATTTACCAAAAGCACTGAGCCATGGTTTTGAAGGGCATTCCGTTGCCAGAGCGTGGGTAGGAAGAGGGCGAGCAGGAAAAAGAGAGCGCCAGGTGTTTGGCAGGTACTTTTTCATACTTTAGTATTTATTAATATTTAAAGTCATGATTGCATACAATCTGGGGTCCTTTCTGCAGAGGGGGGACAGGGATGGTGAGGGGGGGGGAACCATGTGGGTGGGATGCAAGGAGAGGGAGTTTCTTTGAAAATTCTGTGTGTGTGTGTGTGAGAGAGAGAGAGAGAGAGAGAGAAAGCGAGAGAGAGACAGACAGACAGACAGACAGACTCATGGTCCCAGGAGAATTGTAACCTTCTATTTTATCAAATGTTGTTTTCGATCTTACTAGAGGGATGCCTGTGTCTTGATGAGGGAGGTTAAAAAAAAAAAATCTCCTTGTCCCCCAAAGTTTTGCTGTGGACTTATGCAGGGCATATTGGGAGCCAGGCGCCAGGATTCCGTGAGGACAAATGTCACCTTGTGCCTCGTACCTCCGTTTGCCTGGTGACTCATTCTCTTTAAAGGTTTTGTAAATGATGGATCTGGCTTCATGAAAATGCTTCTGAATGTTCTCCTTATTTCCACCCCCTCACCCTCTCCTGTTAAATTCAGACAAGATAACAACAAATTAAAGGTCAGCCTGAAAGCCGGTATCTTATCGTCAAATCTGTGTTTGTGCAGACCAGCAGTTTTAAGGGTGACTTTTTATGTGCTGGTATAGGCTTTGGAGACTAGTGAATAAATATTTCTTGGGAATATTAAGTCTTTATAGTATGAGGGGTGTGTGTGTGTGTTGATAGAAAATATGAGTGTATGTGGTAAAGCCAGAGCCTTAGCTGTTTACTATCAATCAGTTGTCTCAGTCATGCTGGGCGCAAATACCTGTTGCTGTGTCATTGTGCCTAAAATCCAAAATGGTAAGTTGAAAAATCGAGAAAAAACTATGAGGTCCAAAACAGCAGTTCTTGGAGAACAAAATACATGTGGCATTTTTTTTAGCCATATGGTAGTGATAGTGAAGTTTGAAAACTCATTCATTCTACAAGGAGACTGGGGGTTATTTCTGCCAGACAATGCTGGCAGAATGAAACCAAGGGGTGTGTGTGTTGGGGGGGGCGTCCTCTGATAAGTTTCCGGTCATTGTAAAATGGCTGGGAGAGAGCGACTGTTTTAAACGTACAGAATACTCCCCTATGCTACAACTTCCGTGTAGGCTTTTGTGTATTCAGGTACATAGGACTAACAGTTGTGGGGGCGAAGGACACAGTTCCGGGGAGGGATGACAGATCTGAGACCTTTTTATGTGCGGAGTAGAAAATTGAGTGCAGTAGCAAGACATTTCACTGCCTAGAACACTCGATGGTTACGTAACATTAGACAAGTGAATTAACCTTTTCTTACCCCTTTTAAGATTTTGAAAGTAGGATTAAAGCTGCCACATAGGTGCACCTAGATTGCATAAGCATCCTGCTTGCTTGACCTTCTTAAAAACCACGTAAATCTGAAAATGCAGACTTGGCCAGCCGAGGAGCCTATGCACTCATGCCAGACGCTCTAAGGTTGGGTGAAGTCTAAAGTGTCGTTTGAAGAACAGAGAAACACCGTCAATTCTAGATAGCTGTCCCGTGCCTATCATTCCTTGTTTTGCCTTTATTTCGCTGGAGAAATCCAGTACAAAACACAAGGCAGTAAGCATGTGGCATTTTTGGTTCCTGTGTGATCCACTTCTGGGAATCCCTGTGGAATTGTAAGAAAGTAAGATCACCAAAGGTTAATTCGCCCGCTGTTCAGGGTCGTGCTTTGTTGATGGATCAAGCTGACCATGCAGTCCAGCCCCAGATGACTTGGTCTCGTCTATGGAGTTTATAAAATGTTGGTGCTGTTTAATGTCAGATGGGAATGCCTTCATGTGCAGTTGGCTTATAAAGCATTTCATTCAGTAATGTCCTTCTACAAAGGTTGTTATTAGACTACTGGTTATTCCTTTTCTTGGGGGTGGGGGGAAGCAAGTCTGTATATAGTCCAGGCTGACCTTGAATAGACAAGACAGTCTTCAAGTGCTAGAATTATAGGTGTGCATTGCCATGTCAGGCTTACTCACCCTCTCTTCCTCCCTCCCTCTCTCCCTCCCTTCCTTCCTTCCTGGGTCTCACAGTATAGCTCAGGTTGACCTGAACTTAATGGGTAGCTCAGGCTCACCTCCATTTTACAGCAATTCTCCTGCCTCAGCCACCCAATTGACTCTTTTTTTTTTTTTTTTTTTTTGGTTTTTTGAGGTAGGGTCTCACTCTAGCCCAGGCTGACCTGGAATTCACTATGGAGTCTCAGGGTGGCCTCGAACTCACGGCAATCCTCCTACCTCTGCCTCCCGAGTGCTGGGATTAAAGGCGTGCGCCACCACGCCCGGCTCAATTGACTCTTAGTTATATGTCTTTCAGCAACGTTTCTTGTTCTCAGTCTGCATCTTTGCTAGACTAATGACCATTCATTCATTCATTCATTCACTCATTCAATAAATTATTTAGGGCTCATTCTGGGCTAGGTTCTCATCTCAGTTCTGCTCATATGATTGTCTTCTGAGACAGGGTCTCACTCCGTACCCTTCACTGGTCTGGAACTCTGTAGCCTTGGCTGACCTTGAACTTACAAGGCAAACCTGCTTCAGGCTCCTAAATTCTGAGATTGCAGGCATGCACCACCATGCCTGGCTTCCCCCTTCAGCTCCTAAGCGTTAGTTCTTCCTACCTCTACATTACCATTGTAGATCATCACAGATTTAGTTCTAGCTGTTATTGAATTTCTAAAAATGGAGTCTTACAGTGTATGCTTTTGGCTTTTCTCCCTTGCCATGTCTGTAGTAGCCATGTAGTTTTCTATAGCTATAATTTATTCATTGTTTCCTGCTCGTTATTGCTTTGTAAGACTAGACCACAGTTTAAGAAATTTTCAGGAATTGGGCTGGAGAGATGGCTTAGCGGTTAAGCGCTTGCCTGTGAAGCTAAGGACCCCAGTTCGAGGCTTGGTTCCCCAGGACCCACGTAAGCCAGATCCACAAGGGAGCGCATACATCTGGAGTTCGTTTGCAGTGGCTGGAGGCCCTGGCGTGTCCATTTTTTCTCTCTCTATCTGCTTCTTTTTCTGTCTGTCATTCTCCAATAAATAAAAATAAACAAAAAAAAATTTTTTTTAAAAAAAGAAATTTTCAGGAATTGAAGAAGAGAGCATATGGCAAAAGCTGAGAATGGTTCAGACCCCAGCACCACCGAAAGCTTGAGTGTGGCGGCACATTCCTATAATGGCAGCATTTCCGAGGTAGAATGGGAAAGATCACAAGTTCAAGGTTGTCCTTCGCTTGATAGCTTTCAAGGCCAAATTAGGCTACATGAGACCCTATGAGTGCCAGAGCTGAAAGCCATTCCCCGCGTGTGCGAGCAGTTTAAGTGACCTCATAAAGGGTGGGATAGAAATGTTATCACCTGCTAGGGCAGAAGGAGAGCCTGTTTCTGGGAGTGTGTTTGCTAAGTGCTCTGCATGGGCCATTTATTTGACTGAAGCAATCACCCCGGGGAGGCAACTGCCACTGTTTTACACACTGAGCCTGAGAAAAGTTGCATGACCTCACAAGTGCCCACAGAAATTGTCAAGTGACATCTGAGAGCAGTTCTTGCCCTGGTAGAACCATGCTCCGCCACCTGTTTTCTAAGACCCATCCTTTCTTCTCCCCATTAGCACTAGGGGTTGATCCCAGGGCTTCTAGCACGCTAGCCAAGCATTCCGCCACTGATCTGCACCCCAGCCCGACTCAGCTGTCATTTAATAGTATAGATTATATAGATCCACTGTTGGAAAGTTAGCCTTTGGCCTGACTTCCCCCCCCCCATACACTCTTTTATAATTTGTTTGTTCCGAAAATAGGACTTTTTAGTTTTTTTGTTTGTTTAGCTTATGGATTTTAATTTTCATATATGCATTCTATAATCTAAAACCCATATTCAATCTTTATTTTTTTTTTTGTTTATTTTTATTTATTTATTTGAAAGCGACAGACAGAGAGAGAGAGAGAGAGGGGCAGATATAGACAGAGAGAGAATGGACGCGCCAGGGCCTCCAGCCACTGCAAACGAACTCCAGATGCGTGCGCCCCCTTCTGCATCTGGCTGACGTGGGTCCTGGAGAATCAAGCCTCGAACCGGGGTCCTCAGGCTTCACAGGCAAGCGCTACAACCACTAAGCCATCTCTCCAGCCCCTATTCAATCATTTTTTAGGGGTTTTTGTTTGTTGGTTGGTTGGTTTTTCGAGGTAGGGTCTCACTCTAGCCCAGGCTGACCTGGAATTCACTATGTAGTCTCAGGGTGGCCTCGAACTCACAGCGGTTCTCCTACCGAGTGCTGGGATTAAAGGCATGAGCCACCACACTGGGCTTTTGAGGTTTTTTGTTTGTTTTTTTCTAAGATCAGATTTCAGTTTGTCTGCTTAAGAAATATAATCAGTAGAAAGCTAGGTGACTTTCAAGTCCAAATTGGTGAGAAATTTCCTGGGGGGCCAAAGGCTGTGTGCTTTAAGGTGGAATTTGAGAATGTGCTTACCACACTAACGCACAGAAGGTCTTGAGCTCACTTAGCGGCGATTAGTTTCAGTCTGAACTGCACATCTTGGATGAGAGCAGAATTGAGGGCCTAACCTTCCTAAAATTTCCATTTTACAAAGACATACAATCACAAATGAGCATTGGGGAGTTGGGGATGTAGCTCAGCTGGTGGAGTGCTTGTCTTGCATGCACAAAGCTCTGGATTTGATCTCCAGCACCACGTAAACTGGGCATGGTGCCCACTCCTCTGATCCCATCACTCAGATGTGGAAGCAGGACCCTCAGGAATTCCAGGTCATTCTCAGATACACTGTGAGTTTGAGGCCAGCCTGGGATTCATGAGATCCTATCTCAAAACAAAAAACATACTGGGAAAATGTTATCAGAAATTGACCTAGAATGTCCTTCACTTAGTAGAACAACAAAAGAGCATGGATCCTCACAATATCTTTTTTTTTTCTAATTGCATGTGAAAGGGGTTATGTTTTGAATATTTACATTAATATTGTATAAGCCTGTGTGGTCAGTTGGTCATTTCAGTGGGACCAGATCGGCTATTGCTATCCAGTGGAATACATGAAACCACCCTGATAGTGACTCAGTTGAATATTTCAAGTCATTTTTAGAATGTGCTTACATTCTTTTTTTTTTTTTTTTTTGAGGTAGGGTCTCACTCTAGCTGAGGCTGACCTGGAATTCACTATGTAATCTCAGGCTGGCCTCAAACTCACAGCGATCCTCCTGCCTCTGTCTCCCCGAGTGCTGGAATTAAAGGCGTGTGCCACCACCACGCCCAGCTGTGCCTACATTCTTTGCAACAGGGTTAATTCTTTTCACTGTTGGTGAAAACCTCTTTCATAGAAAGAAATCATCCAGTAGATGTATTGAATGAATTCTTTTTAATTGTAAGAACAACTACAGTAACAACATTTTTATATTTGTGTACCTAAAAATACTTTCTGAAATTATTTTCATTATTTACTTTTTTAAATTTAAAGTCCTGTGATAATAAACATGCCTATCTTGTGCATGAAAAAATTAAAATAGAGAAAATTGTGATCACCTATCTGGTGAAGGAAAGAACTGACCTCCATTGTCCATCTTCCCATTGGCCAGCATGGCCACCCACGCAGTGTGTAGTGAACTCGGGGCAGCTACTAAAAAACCACTGTGGTCTGGGATAGCTTCTCCAATCACACAGTTTACCGTGTGCTTACCATGTGTCAAGCAAGCATTATAGCAAGCTCTTTGTATAGTGTGTCACCCCAGTTCTCAGACAACTCTGTTAGCTAGGAATCGTTCACCCTCTTACAAATGGGGAAACTGAGGTACTTTGAGGTCAAGGGATTTGCACAAAGCCACACGGTTTAGTAAATGTCAGAGCCTGCCTTTCTACTCATTTGCCCATGTCATCCTCCTACCAGTCAGAAAGCAATGTCTTTTCATGTCTGCTCCATTACAGTTGAAATCAATGAGGAGGCCGTAAACAAATTGTTCACAGTTCTTAACTTACCACACCCTCCTGATAAATAGGTATTTTCCTTAAAACTAGACAAAGACATGTACTAGGTTAGATTCAGTGTTTTAATACTTTTTGTTTTTTAACCTTTTATTTATTTTTATTTTCTTTTTTTAACTTTGCTTTTTTTTTTTTTTTTTTTTGGTTTTTCGAGGTAGGGTCTCACTCTAGCCCAGGCTGACCTGGATTTCACTATGGAGTCTCAGGGTGGCCTGGAACTCACGGCGATCATTCTACCTCTGCCTCCCGAGTGCTGGGATTAAAGGCGTGCGCCACCATGCCCGGTTTATTTTTTTATTATTATTATTTTATTTGCAAGCAGAGAGAGATAGAGCTAGAAGAGAGACAGAGAGAATGGGCATGCCAGGGCATCCAGCCATCGCAAACGAACTCCAGACACATGTGCCCCTTGTGCATCTGGCTTATGTGGGTCCTGGGGAATCAAACCAGGGTCCCTTGACTTTGCAGGCAAATGCCTTAACTGCTAAGCAACCTCTCCCTTTTTATTTATTTTTATTTTGTTTTTTAACTTTGCTTTTTTTTTTTTTTTGAGGTAGGGTCTCACTCTAGCTGAGGCTGACCTGGAATTCACTATGTAATCTCAGGCTGGCCTCAAACTCATGGTAATCCTCCTACCTCTGCCTCCCGAGTGCTGGATTAAAGGGTGTGGGCCAACATGCCCAGCTTCTTTTTTTTTCTTTTTGGTTTTTCGAGTTAGGGTTTCTCTCGAGCCCCAGGCTGTCCTGGAATTCACTATGGAGTCTCAGGGTGGCCTCAAAGTCATGGCGATCCTCCTACCTCTGCCTCCCGAGTGCTGGGATTAAAGGCGTGTGCCACCACGCCCGGCATCTTTTTTTCATTTTTGAGGCAGTGTTTCACTCTAGCCCAGGCTGATGTCTAACTCACTGTGTAGCCCCAGGCTGGCCTTGAACTCATGGTGACCCTCCCACCTCAGTCTCAAGTCTTTATAAGTGCTAGGATTATAGAAGTAAGCTACTAGGCCCAATTATTATTATTATTATTATTATTATTATTATTATTATTATTATTATGTGACAGCCCAGAAACTTACTATGCAGCCCAGGCTGGCCTCAGAATTGTGATCCTCCTGTCTCAGCCTCACAAGTGTTGTTCTCTTGATTTTTTTTTTACTAATATTCAGCACTTTTGTTTGGTAATAAATATGTTAGAAAAAGTAATGCATAGTACAGGTGACAGACACACGGACCTCCAGGATTGACTAGATCTCACTTAGTTGATGAAGTGCTTAATTGCGACCTAAAATGCCTAGTAAGAACTTGAAATTTACATTTAACATTTAAAATTAAATATAATTTAATAGAAAAAAGTGACCAGGAAGTGCCCTCTGTTGAAAGAACTTAGTCTGGGGGTCAGGGAGTGGATTTACCCCCAGGCAAATGTGACCTGGGACACTTGTCATGCTTGCTGCTATCTGAGCTGGCAATCGATTGTTTATACAGTTGATTTTTTTTTTGTTCTAGGAAATAATATGGATTTGGATATTGTATCATTATTATATAGAGAAATTAAATATCAGGAGCTTCTGGCTTGTGAATACTAGTCCGGCATTTTTTTTTTTTTAATACTCTTAGTTGGGCATGGTGACTCATGCCAATAATCTCAGCTGTTAGAAAGCTGGGGCAAGGGCTGGAGAGAAGGCTCAGCAGTTAAGGCGGTTACTTGCAAAACCTAATGACCCTGGTTTGATTCCCCAGTGCCCATGTAATGCATAAAAGGGCACATGCACCTGGAATTTGTTTGCAGTGGCTGGAGGCCCTGGCATGCCCATTCTCTATGTCTGTCTTTCTTCTCTCTGTGTCTGTCTGCTTGCAAATAAATAAATGTAAAAGATAATTGCTATCAGTTTCAGGTCTTGGGATGGGGGTGTTGCTCAGTGGTAGAGCATTTGGCAGGTGCGTGTGTGTAGTATCTGGGGTGTGTGTGTGTGTGTGTGTAGAAACACACATTCCTTGCACGAGTAGAATCCAGAGGAGGACGTTGGGTGTTCCTCTCCATCACTCACCCATGTGTTTGCTTAAGACCAGAGACTCAAACTGCTTCCAGAGCTTTCTGTTTTTGCAAGCACAGAAATTTTTTCAGTCTCGGTCCCCCACCGGACTGAGGAGACGTATGGCTGTGTTTACATGGGTGCTGGGGAACCGAACTCAGGTGGTCTTAGGTCCTCATGTTTGCATGGAATGCACCCTTACCCCTGAGCCTTTTCCAGCCCCTGTTAAGCAGCCGTCTTCATTTTTCACAATTCCTCTGAAGTGTCTGACCTTGGTCCTCCCTAAACACAGTCTTTGGTTAAGAATCTGTTATTTGCCTGGTGTGATGATGCACGCCTTTAATCCCAGCACTCGGGAGGCAGAGGTAGGAGGATCGCTGTGAGTTCGAGGCCACCCTGAGAATACATAGTGAATTCCAGGTCAGCCTGGGCTAGAGTGAGACCTTACCTCGAGAAAAATAAAAATTTAAAAAAGAATCTGTTATTGGCCAACTTCTGAGCCACATGAACATTGTGGCCAAAATGGGAGATTTGAGTGGACAGATGATCAAGTTAATTGAATGGCTATATTTTTTGGCGAGGAAAGATTTTTCAAGACAATTTATTCTTTTTAATTAATTAATTTTTTTTGTTTTGTTTTTGAGGTAGGGTTTCGCTCTTGTCCAGGCTGACCTGGAATTCGCTATGTAGTCTCAACAGTGGCCTTGAACACATGGCCATCCTCCTACCTCTGCCTTCCAAGTGCCACCATGCCTGCCTTTTTTTTTTTTAATTTTTTTTTTTGTGGTAGCCTAGGCTACTCACGCTGTAGTCCCAGGCTGGCCTCAAACTTATGGTGAGCTTCCTACCTCCGCCTCCCAAGTGCTAGGATTAAAGCCCGGAGCTCCCTGTTTTCCAGTTAGACTGGCTGGCCAGGGAACCCCACGGATCATGCTGTCTGTACCCACCTCAGCGTTAGGGTTATAGGCATGGGCGTTCATGCCCAGCTCAAACGTGCGCCCTCGTGCTTGCTGTGGCCCACTGAGCAGTCTTCCCCAGCCCTGAAAAGGGTTTTGATTCACGTGCAGCCATTGGCCTCTGTGCACCTCACCACCCTCCCTGCCAACAGCTGGGGAAAACATGGCGTTAGCTGGGTCAAAGCATTTCTTAGCAACATTCAGGCGGTTCCATTCACTTCCCCCTCCTGCCTGACTTCCCTTCAATACTGACCGGGATTGATTTCATTGAATGAAATGCCATAGTCCTTTTTCTGGACAAGGTAACAAGAGCATATCAAATTTGCCATGGGAAATATGTTGACGTGATTACAAAGTAGCAGATGGTTTGTCCAACATGGAAGGTCCAGCCTCAAACCCCAAGAAGTGAGGTGGTCAAGCTTACTTCACACACTTATAGCAGAAATGGTTCTAGGGCTAGAGAGATGAGTTAGTGGTTAAGGCGCTTGCCTGCCAAGCCAAAGGACACAGGTTCAATTCCCCAGGACTCACATAAGCCAGATGCACAAGGTGGTACATGCATCTGGAGTTCATTTGCAGTGACTAAAGGGCCTAGTGCACCCATTTTCTCTCTCTCTCCCTCTTTCTATCAAATAAATAAATAAATAAATAAATAAAAATATTTTTAAAAAGAAATGGTTCTAAATTACCCGAATTTGATTTTCATGTAAATTTATTCTGATGAGTTGACTGACCAACATCAGATTTTTTTTTTACATTTTTTAAAACATTTTATTTAATTATTTATTTGAGAGGAAGGAGGCAGATAAAGAGTGAGCAAGAGAGAGAGAGAGAGAGAGAGAATGGGCACACCAGTGCCTCTAGCCACTGCAAGCAAACTCCAGGCACATGTGTCACCTTATGCATCTGGCTTATATGGGTACTGGGGAATCGAACCTGGGTCCTTAGGCTTCACAGGCAAGTGCCTTAACTGTTAAGCCATCTCTCCAGCCCCTTGTTTGTTTGTTTTTGTTTGTTTGTTTGTTTGTTTTGTTTTTTGTTTTTTGTTTTTTTTTTGAGGTAGTGTTTCACTCTAGCCCAGGCTGACCTGGAACTCACTCTGTAGTCCCAGGCTGGCCTCAAACTCACGGCGACTCTCCTACCTCAGCCTCTGCAGTGCTGGGATTAAAGGTGTGTGCCACCATGCCTGGCTCAGCATCAGGGTTTTTGCTGTGGATGATAACTTCTGAGGTGGGAGGGAGGAAGGGAGAGAAGAGCACACAAGTGCATGTACATATGTGTGCATGGTAAGGTTCACACAGGCCGGTGCATTTATGAAGCCGGTGGAAGTGACTATGTGGCTGGTTAATGTGGGGGTCGGGAAGAACATTATGTCTCTGGTGAGACAGATCTAGGACTGGACAGGGTCACTGGACCTACCCTGCTTTGTTTCACTCTCATGTGATCATCTATGAAGCTTGAGAGAAGTCAACTGGCCATTTTAGTAGTGCACTAACAGGCATGGGATCCTGTCACCATTGGCAAGGAATATGCATTGATCAAAGACTATGCACTGTTCTTCAAGACAACTCTGCCCACACTCTCTCGTCTTCTGTCCAGGGCCACCCGAGGTATTGGACATGGTGTTGTCCAAATGTGACCAGTACCACATGGGCTTCAGCTATTTAAATCTAATGACATCCAAGTTAAAAAAGTCTATATTGGCCTGCGGTGTCGCGTGGCGGCACACCTTTGATCCCAGCACTCAGGAGGCAGAGGTAGGAGGATCGCTGTGAGTTCGAGGCCACCCTGAGAATACATAGTGAATTCCAGGTTGGCCTGGGCTAAAGTGAGAACCTACCTTGAGAACAAACAAACAATAACAACAACAAAAAGGGTGGCTGCCGGAGTGGAATCAAGTGGTTTCCAGTGACCAACACGGCTGGTAGTCACAATGAGCTTCAAGGTTCTCAGGCAGCCAGAAAGCCACCTAAGATGTACGAAACCATATCCTCAAGGTTGACCTCAGGCTGCTGTTATCTGTGTCATATAATAAAAGAGCCACTCAGTAGCTGAGCCCTCTGTCCTGGCCAGTGCAGCGACTTTCTATGTGTGGCACTTTTTCCATACATATAGCAACTATTGGCAGGTATTTGGGGCAAGTTGCTGAGGTCATGTCCGGTGTGTGAAAGGATCTGGCCCTCCCTTCTTCCACTCAGACTTCCTGGAAGGAAGCTTCGCACATGAATGAGCTGGCTCTTCATAGTGAATTCAGGTTGGCCTGGGCTAAAGTGAGAACCTACCTTGAGAACAAACAAACAATAACAACAACAAAAAGGGTGGCTGCAGGAGTGGAATCAAGTAGTTTCCAGTGACCAACACGGCTGGTAGTCACAATGAGCTTCAAGGTTCTCAGGCAGCCAGAAAGCCACCTAAGATGTACGAAACCATATCCTCAAGATTGACCTCAGGCCGCTGTTATCTGTGTCATATAATAAAAGAGCCACTCAGTAGCTGAGCCCTCTGTCCTGGCCAGTGCAGCGACTTTCTATGTGCGGCATACATATTTTTTTCCATACATATAGCAACTATTGGCAGATATTTGGGGCAAGTTGCTGAGGTCATGTCCGGTGTGTGAAAGGATCTGGCCCTCCCTTCTTCCACTCAGACTTCCTGGAAGGAAGCTTCGCACATGAATGAGCTGGAGTACCTCTCATAGTGAATTCAGGTTGGCCTGGGCTAAAGTGAGAACCTACCTTGAGAACAAACAAACAATAACAACAACAAAAAGGGTGGCTGCCGGAGTGGAATCAAGTGGTTTCCAGTGACCAACACGGCTGGTAGTCACAATGAGCTTCAAGGTTCTCAGGCAGCCAGAAAGCCACCTAAGATGTACGAAACCATATCCTCAAGGTTGACCTCAGCTGCTGTTATCTGTGTCATATAATAAAAGAGCCACTCAGTAGCTGAGCCCTCTGTCCTGGCCAGTGCAGCGACTTTCTATGTGTGGCACTTTTTCCATACATATAGCAACTATTGGCAGGTATTTGGGGCAAGTTGCTGAGGTCATGTCCGGTGTGTGAAAGGATCTGGCCCTCCCTTCTTCCACTCAGACTTCCTGGAAGGAAGCTTCGCACATGAATGAGCTGGAGTACCTCTCATAGTGAATTCAGGTTGGCCTGGGCTAAAGTGAGAACCTACCTTGAGAACAAACAAACAATAACAACAACAAAAAGGGTGGCTGCCGGAGTGGAATCAAGTGGTTTCCAGTGACCAACACGGCTGGTAGTCACAATGAGCTTCAAGGTTCTCAGGCAGCCAGAAAGCCACCTAAGATGTACGAAACCATATCCTCAAGGTTGACCTCAGGCTGCTGTTATCTGTGTCATATAATAAAAGAGCCACTCAGTAGCTGAGCCCTCTGTCCTGGCCAGTGCAGCGACTTTCTATGTGCGGCATACATATTTTTTTCCATACATATAGCAACTATTGGCAGATATTTGGGGCAAGTTGCTGAGGTCATGTCCGGTGTGTGAAAGGATCTGGCCCTCCCTTCTTCCACTCAGACTTCCTGGAAGGAAGCTTCGCACATGAATGAGCTGGACTCTTCATAGTGAATTCAGGAGACTGAATAGTGCTCCCCCGCCTCCCTTTTAAGGATTGTGAGACCTTGACACTGAAATTAGCCCACCATTAAATGAGAGCCTGCTCTTTGTCAGTTGCAAATTTGAACTTGGACTTTGAAAAAAAGCTAAATAATAAATAAATAAATAAATAAATAAATAAATAAATAAATAAATAAATAAATAAATAAATAAATAAATAAAGCTTTCATTCTGCTTTTCTACTAAAATGTCTTTTTAAAAATATCTGTTATTGGGGCTGGAGAGATGGCTCAGCAGTTAAGGCCTTCAGAGTGTAACAACTTGAGTTTAGTTCCCCAGTACCCACGTAAAGCCAGATGCACAAAGTGGCACATGCATTTGGAGTTCATTTGCAGTGACTGGTTTGCTGTTCGGTTGTAGGCCCTGGCACGCCCATTCTCTCTGTCTGTCTCTCTTCTATCTCTTTCTGCTTGCAAATAAATAAATAAACATATTTAAAAATTATTTTTTGTTGATTTGCAAGGAGAGAAAGAAGAGAAAGAGAAACAGACAGACAGACAGAATGGTTGCACCATGGCCTCTTGCCACTGCAAATGAACCCCAGATGCACGCGTCACCCTATGCAACTGACACTGAGGAATCCAACTCAGGGTGTTGGGCTTTGCAAGCAGACACCTTAACCGCTGAGCCATCTCTCCAGTCCCCTCTTCATCTTTTCTTTTCTTTCTTTTTTTAATTTTTTTGTTTATTTTTTTAATTTATTTGAGAGCGACAGACAGAGAGAGAAAGAGGCATCTGGCTAACGTGGGTCCTGGGGAATTGAGCCTGGAACTGGGGTCCTTGGGCTTCACAGGCAAGTGCTTAACTGCTAAGCCATCTCTCCAGCCCATCTTTTCTTTACTGACATTACCATATCCAGTGCTTCCCTTCCACTCTGCTCTCCCCTCAAAGGCAAGCCTGCAAGTTACCACTGGTCTGTAATCATCCCACCCAAGATCTGGAGATCATTTTCTCTCCCCATTGCTCATCACCTGCTCACCATCAGCTCCAGCCAAACCTCTGTGGCCGCCTTCTGCTTTGAGGCCACCTTGCGGACGGAATGCGCTGTCCATCTGACAGCACCCTATGTCCAGGCTCAACATACTGTCCTGTACTGTCAATTCCTTCTTTCCTTCCTCCTTCCCTCCCTCCCTTCTTTTGGTGTGTGTTTGTGGTATGCGTGGTTGTGTACGTGTGGTGTATATACTTGCTCACCCTAATGTGGATGTGTGCAGATGCCAGAGGAAGACATTAGGTGTCCTATTGTTCTTCTGCCTTATTTCTCGGGAACATTCAGCAACATTAGCAACATTCAGGCGGTTCCGTTCACTTCCCCTCCTGCCTGACTTCCCTTCAATACTGACCAGGATTGATTTCATTGAATGAAATGCCATAGTCCTTTTTCTGGACAAGGTAACAAGAGCATATCAAATTTGCCATGGGAAATATGTTGACGTGATTACAAAGTAGCAGATGGTTTGTCCAACATGGAAGGTCCAGCCTCAAACCCCAAGAAGTGAGGTGGTCAAGCTTACTTCACACAATTATAGCAGAAATGGTTCTAGGGCTGGAGAGATGGCTTAGTGGTTAAGGCGCTTGCCTGCCAAGCCAAAGGACACAGGTTCAGTTCCCTAGGACTCACATAAGCCAGATGCACAAGGTGGTACATGCATCTGGAGTTCATTTGCAGTGACTAAAGGGCCTAGTGCACCCATTTTCTCTCTCTCTCCCTCTTTCTATCAAATAAATAAATAAATAAATAAATAAATAAATAAATAAATAAAAATATTTTTAAAAAGAAATGGTTCTAAATTACCCGAATTTGATTTTCATGTAAATTTATTCTGATGAGTTGACTGACCAACATCAGATTTTTTTTTTTACATTTTTTAAACATTTTATTTAATTATTTATTTGAGAGGAAGGAGGCAGATAAAGAGTGAGCAAGAGAGAGAGAGAGAGAGAATGGGCACACCAGTGCCTCTAGCCACTGCAAGCAAACTCCAGGCACATGTGTCACCTTATGCATCTGGCTTATATGGGTACTGGGGAATCGAACCTGGGTCCTTAGGATTCACAGGCAAGTGCCTTAATTGTTAAGCCATCTCTCCAGCCCCTTGTTTGTTTGTTTTTGTTTGTTTGTTTGTTTGTTTGTTTGTTTGTTTGTTTGTTTTGAGGTAGTGTTTCACTCTAGCCCAGGCTGACCTGGAACTCACTCTGTAGTCCCAGGCTGGCCTCAAACTCACGGCGACTCTCCTACCTCAGCCTCTGCAGTGCTGGGATTAAAGGTGTGTGCCACCATGCCTGGCTCAGCATCAGGGTTTTTGCTGTGGATGATAACTTCTGAGGTGGGAGGGAGGGAGGGAGAGAAGAGCACACAAGTGCATGTACATATGAACGTGTGCATGGTAAGGTTCACACAGGCCGGTGCATGTATGAAGCCGGTGGAAGTGACTATGTGGCTGGTTAATGTGGGGGTCGGGAAGAACATTATGTCTCTGGTGAGACAGATCTAGGACTGGACAGGGTCACTGGACCTACCCTGCTTTGTTTCACTCTCATGTGATCATCTATGAAGCTTGAGAGGAGTCAGCTGACCATTTTAGTAGTGCACTAACAGGCATGGGATCCTGTCACCATTGGCAAGGAACATGCATTGATCAAAGACTATGCACTGTTCTTCAAGACAACTCTGCCCACACTCTCTCGTCTTCTGTCCAGGGCCACCCGAGGTATTGGACTTGTGTTGTCCAATATGGTGACCAGTAGCCACATGGGCTTCAGCTATTTAAATCTAATGACATCAAGTTAAAAGAAGTCTATAATTGGCTGGGTGTGGTGGCGCACACCTTTGATCCCAGCACTCAGGAGGCAGAGGTAGAAGGATCGCCGTAAGTTCGAGGCCACCCTGAGACTACATAGTGAACTCCAGGTTAGCCTGTGCTAGAGTAAAACCCTACCTCAAAAAACAAAACCAACAAATAAAAAATTCAATAATTCAGGTCCTTGATTTTTTTTTTTTCCAAGATAGGGTGTCACTGTAGCCCAAGCTGACCTGGAATTCACTCTGTAGTCTCAGGGTGGTCTCTAACTCATGGCTATCCTCCTACCTCTGCCTCCCGAGTGCTGGGATTAAAGGCATGCGCCTGGCTAGGTCCTTGAATTTTTTAAACTTTTAAAAATACTATTTATTTATTTATTTGAAAGAGAGAGAGAGGAGAGAGAGAGTGGGAGAGAGAGAGAGAGGCAGATACATATAGAGAGAATGGGCACTCCAGGGCCTTTAGCCACTGCAGATGAACTCCAGACGCATGCTCCACCTTGTGCATCTGGCTTACGTGGCTCCTAGGGAATCAAACCTGGGTCCTTTGGCTTTGCAGGCAAGTGCCTTAACCGCTAAGCCATCTCTCCAGGCCAGGTCCTTGATGTTGCTAAACACATGTCAAGTGTTCAATAGCACTTGCTTGTTGGCTACTGTCTGTCTGGAGCAGTGTAGGCACAATGTCCGCGTCAGTTCTCCTGGGTATATGTGACCTCCATGACTTGCTTCCTGGGTCTGACCATGTGGAAACGATGCTGTGTCACTTTGCATGTCACTCTTCTTCTGCTGCTTTCTAGATCTTCTTTGCCGTCCTGCCTCATTCTAACCATTATCATCACGTTTTTACACGTGATACAGTCTCAAGCTGCAGTGGGGAAGGTTACGTTTAGATCATGTTCACATTAAAGCCAGACGTGTTTTCCTGGGTTTATTTTGTGATACGTAAAACCATCAGCCGATCATCTATGTGGCATTTGGACTCTTAAGTTAAAGCTTCAGCCAAGTAGCATCTCTTGTTTTACGGTTATTTTTTGATGTGGAATTGAACAAAAAGGGGCTGTAATTTGGGTTTTTCCCGGGGAGATTAAAAATTTTTTCCCCACAGACTTTTTTTTTAAAAGTAAGCTTCGGTTTTTATAAGTTTTAAACCCCGAGTAAGGGGACATCATGTAAAAAAACCCGTTTTTTTCTTGGGGAAATTTTCCAATGACTTTTAATTAATAGGAATTTGATGGGGGTTTGGGGAGAAGGCTTAGTGTTAAGGGCCTTTTCCTGGAAGCTTTAAAGACTTGGTTCAATTTCCTAGTACCCATGTAAAGCCTGATGCATAAATTTGTACATGTGTCCGGAGTTGTTTGCATGGCCTGGAGGTCCTGGGGGTTTCCTTTTTCGCCTGTCTCTCTCTTTTTCTCTCTGCTTCAAATAAATTTAAAAAAATAAAATTTTTTTTAAAAAAAAAAAAGATGAAATGTGGGCTTGTGATACTACTATAGAACTTGCAAAGAGGGGCTTTAAAGCACATATTTTTAAACTTTTTTTTTGTTTATTTTTATTTATTTGAGAGCGACAGACAAAGAGAAAGAGGCAGATGGAGAGAGAGAGAATGGGCGCGCCAGGGCCTCCAGCCACAAAGCACACATATTTTTTGAATTAATGCATGCATGAGTTAATGAATGGAACATCTTCTCTAATATGATATGAATAACAACCATTATAAGTCCTGCAGATGTTTGTAATTCATTCTGATGTATTAAAGTATACTTTTAAAATTTCTAGTAACAACTAAAACTAGAATCAGTTTCATTTTACAAAGGAAATCTGCATCCTGACAGTATGGTTTTCTTATTGTTCTTATTTGACTTTCTGAGACAGGGCCTCTCTGTAGCCCAGGCGATCCTGGAACTCATTATATAGCCCAGGCTAGCCACAGAGGCACAGTGATTCTCCTGCCTCAGGCTCTCTCAAGTGTTGAGATTACAGGTCTGGGCCATTTCACCCTGCTCCAGTTGGAGTTTGAATTGATTTGGAGCCGGTCATAAGAGGAATTTCACATGTGAAAAGGAATCTGTTCCTTCGTCTTAGCCCTGCTACTGTCTTGGAGCTCTGTTGCTTTGAGAAGTTGCTCATCAGGAAACGAGGCTGGATTAGAAAGTTTGAGGCATGCAGTTCAGTTCCTCACGGATTTCTCAAGTTTATGTCAGGCTCTGGGGACACAGCCAGCAATGGCAAGCACCCTTTGGCCCGCAAGGTGGTCACAGCACAGAAGTATGGGGTGATGGGCGTCAGTCCTAAGCGTGTTATCCTGGATTACTCAAGGTGAAGCGCAGTAGTCAGCAGATGAATGAACGAATGAATGAATGAATGAATGAATGCAAAATTCTCCGCTTCAAGATCATTATAACCTCACTATGTAATGTAACACAGCATACGGTTTGCTTTAATAAAGATTCAGTGTTGAGCCGGGCATGGTGGCGCACACCTTTAATCTCAGCACTCAGGAGGCAGAGGTAGGAGGATCGCCATGAATTCGAGGCCACCCTGAGACTCCATAGTGAATTCCAGGTCAGCCTGGGCCAGAGTGAGACCCTACCTCGAAAAACTAAAAAAGGGCTGGAGAGATGACTTAGGGGTTAAGGCACTTGCCTGCAAAGCCAAAGGACCCAGGGTTTGATTCCCCAGAACCCACGTCACCCAGATGCACAAGATGACACATGCATCTGGAGTTTGTTTGCAGCCATTGGAGGCCCTGGTGTGCCCATTCTCTCTCTCAATCTCTCTCCCTTCTTCTCTCAAATAAATAAATAAATAAATAATTATATATATATACATATATACATATAAAGGTTCAGGGTGGTTGGCAACAACATAGGGAATGATTAAACAGACATAATTGTGAGGTTGTAACTATTCCTCTGTAGAGTTTATAGGAAGAGAAGAATCTCAATAAACAGCCCAATCACATTTCTCCATACTGTTTTTGAACACTCTAAAACTTAAGCAAATATCATATTTTAAAATCTTATTAATGTGCAACACTCATATGCTGTGATCCATTTCCTTTAAGTTTTTTTTTTTTTTTTTGGGCGGGGGGTTCCAAGGTAGAGCCTTACTGTAGGCCAAGCTGACCTGGAATTCACTATGGAGTCTCAGGGTGGCCTCAAAGTCATGGCGATCCTCCTACCTCTGCCCCGAGTGCTGGGATTAAAGGCGTGCGCCACCATGCCTGGCTCATTTCTGCCTTTCGTGTGTTCAAAATGACAATGGAACTATTTTCCAAGGTGTGTGTTTGTAAATATTAGAGGTTGTGTCAGTTAGGTGCTAAGTACAGCCTGACCCACAGTAAATATTTAGACCTGATAGCTATAATCACTGGTGTGTGGAAGGAAACAAGGTGATTGTCTTAGACATTGCTGGTGGCCATTTTTGAGAGTGTCAAAATTGACCGAACTATGGTAATGTTTGGAGAATTTGCTTAGATGTCTATATAGACAAGCAAGTTTTCTTTTCTTTCTTTTTTTTTTTTTTTTTTTGGCTATATCCTTTGAATCTCCTGAGATGAAGGAAGGAGCCTAGGTCAAAACATTCTCTTTCAGAGGTTGGTACCAGATAACTTCTTTGATTCTCTTCTTTATCTCACCAAGGCAAGGTCATCATTTCAATAAATTTGTGCTCTGAGGACAGAGTGCTTGACTTGCCTCTGCTGAGAGACCTTGTCACCTAGGGGGGAAGCCCATATACAAGTGACTAGTTCCTGAATTTCACAGAATAAAACAGAAGTTTGATCAGGAAAGAATGTGTGTTAATGTCACCTCGTTGCTTTGTTCCAAAGGCAAATAGAGGAGAGTCAACAAACCTGTCAACTGAGGAGCCAAGGACTTGCTGATCATTTTACCACATGTCTTTATTTAGCAGAGCTAGAATAATTGAAGTTCACAATTAAAAAAAAAATTTTTTAGCCAGGCGTGGTGGCGCACACCTTTAATCCCAGCACTCGTGAGGCAGAGGTAGGAGGAATGCCATGAGTTCGAGGCCACCCTGAGACGGCATAGTGAATTCCAGGTCTGCCTGAACTAGAGTGAGACCCTACCTCAAAAAAACAACAAAAAAAAATTTATTTGTAAGCAGAGGGAGAGAGAACCAGGGCCTCTAGCCACTGCAAATGAACTCTGGATACATCCACCACTTTGTACATCTGGCTTTATGTGGGTCCTGGGGAATTGAACCCTCGTCATTGGGCTTTGCAGGCAAATGCCTTAACCGCTGAGCCACCTCTCCAACTCCAAAGTTCACAGTATCAATCCCAGGACATCCACACTAATTTGTTGTAATACACATTTATGATAATTAGTACATTTCTCATTATTGTCATTGATGGGATGCAAGAGATATGGAACCCGATGTCCAGTTGCTTTTGCAGAGTTAGCCCTTAATGATCCTGTCCAGAGAAGCCAGCAGCTTTTCCAGTTTCTTCCTTTGTTAATTAGAACTTGTAACTTACCTGCATGTGTGTGTGCATGCGTGCCTGAGCGTGTGTATGTGTGTGTATGTGCACATGTGCGGGCGGCACACCTGGGTCTCTTGCTACCGCAAACAAACGCCTGTCCGGCTTTCCATGAGTGCCTGGGGAATGAGCGGGTCAGCAGGCTTTGCAAGCAAGTGCCTGTATCTGCTGAGCCATCTGCCAGAGCGTGTAATTGTTTCCTTCTGAATTCATAGGGATTCTTGTGGGAAAAGAACCTCACACACAGTCTGAGCAGCTGCCGTGTGCCACAAGTCCTGGGGAGTTGTTTTAATAACCCCAGAGAGCCCTTTCCTCCTATTCCACCGTTAGGAGAATTGAGAATTCAACACCAACTACTCCTCGGTGCCTGCTATCATGTTTTCTACCAGTGTGTATCTATTGTCCGTTCACGCCTCCCTGTCTGCTCTCAGGCAGAGCCCAGTTCTGACTGAGTCCTGTGCCCTCACCTCCCAGCTCACAGTAGGGACTTTTGAAAGGGTTCTTAACATTTTGGACTCTGTGATCATTGTCAGCCAGGTTTGACACCTGAGGCTCACTCAGGTCACTGAGTGACAGCGGATGGGACTAGTGTTTGAACTCACCTTAACCAGACCCCAGAGCCTATTTTCTTTCTGTCTTTGTTTGCTTTGGTCAGTATCTTGGGACTATTGGAGCATCCGTCGGGTGGTGAGAGAGGAAGTGAGGAGGGTTGAAGGAAGAAGATGAGGGTGACTGCTGGTATGAGTGGCCAGTTATCTATTGATCCTTGTAGCAATGCATTGACCCCGGGCTCTCATTCTCAGTGTAAGACACATACATGCAAGACACCATGAGGGAACGGGGCCAGAGAAAGCCTTTTCTTATATTGCTATTCACTGTTCACTGTGAGAATAACAGAGCTGAAATACGCAGCCATCGACCCAGACAGACATAAAAGTATTATGGAAACCAATTCAGGAGCGGTGGGTCATGCCTTTAATACTAGCATTCGGGAGGCTGAGGTAAGAGGATTGCCATGAGTTCCAGACCCTGCCTCATAAAACAGATAAAACAAAACGAAAACCCTTCTCTTTAATGTTCTTCTGTTTGGTGAAGGTTTGCCTGTACTGTTAGTCTGAGATAAAATTGAAGTGTATGGAACCCCAACCTTTAGGTTCCTACAGCAGCATGCCTGAGCTCTATTCTTTGAAAACAATGGTGGGGAAGGTGAGATGCAAGAGAAGCCTTTAGGGCTGGAGAGATGGCTTAGTGGTTAAGGCACTTGCCCGCAAAGCCAAAGGACCTCGGTTCGATTCCCCAGAACCGATGTAAGCCAGATGTACAAGGGGCGCATGCATCTGGAGTTCGTTTGCAGTGGCTGGAGGCCCTGGCGCGCCCATTCTCTCTCTGTATATCTCTCTCTCTCTCTCTCTTTCTTTCTTTCTGCCTCTTTCTATCAAATAAATAAAATATCTAAAGAGAGAGAGAGAGAGAGAGGCCTTTAAAAGGCGTCCTTTTAGCCGGCCATGGTGGTCCATGCCTTTAATCTTAGTACTCGGGAGGCTGAGGTAGGAGGGTCTGTGTGAGTTTGAGGCCAGCCTGGGCTAGAGGGAGACTCTACCTTGGGAGTGGGGGGGGTGGGCAAACAAGGCATCCTTTTGAGGTTGGATTCTGAGTGGAGTATCTGTCATTTTTCTCCCATTTGCACCATTGTGGCTTGATTTTATATCTCTTTTAAATAACAGCTTTATATAACTCACATACTACGAAGTTCACTTATGTCATATGACAGTTCCATGGGTTTTAGTAAATTCTTACCACTGTGTATCATTACTTTTATTTATTTTTGAATATTTTATTTATTTGAGAGAGAGAGAGGCAGATGTGTGTGTGTGTGTGTGTGTACATATATATATATATGGAGAGAGAGAGAGAATGGGCACACCAGGGCCTCTAACCACTGCAAACAAGCACTGGGCATATATGCACCACCTTGTGCATCTGGCTTACATGGGTACTGGAGAATTGCATCTGGGTCCTTAGGCTTTGCAGGCAAATGCCTTAACTGTTAAGCCACCCTCCAGTCCCAGTACAATTACTTTTAAAGAAGTTTATTTTTATTTATTTTTTTATTTGACTGTGTGTATGAGAGAGAGAGAGAGAGAGAATAGGCGTGCCGGTACAAAAATATTTTTATTTATTTGAGAGAGAGAGGGAGAGAGAAAGAAACAGATAAAGAGAGTGGGCGTGCCAGGGCCTCTAGCCACTGCAAACAAGCTCCAACTGCATGTACCCCCGTGTGCATTTGGCTTATATGGGTTTGGGGGAGTCAAACCTGGGTCCTTAGGCTTCGCAGGCAAGCTCCTTATTAGCTAAGCCATCTCTCCAGCCCACAATTGCTTTTAGAACATTTTCATCACCTTCTCAGAAATCCCCCATATCCATTGCCAGACACTTCCCTTTCCTCCCACCAGTCTACTTTCGTGAGCATGCTGTCTCCGCTGCCAAGCAAGTAGCAGTCTACTTTCTGTCTCATAAATATGGATTTTCATGAATGTGGATATTTCACAGTAAGGATACACATCATTTGTGGTCTTTTACTTGGTATATATATATATATATAATTTATTTATTTGAGAGAGAGAAAGAGGCAGAGAGGGAGAGAGAGAGAGAGAGAATGGGTGTGCCAGGGCCTCTAGCCACTGCAAACGAACTCCAGATGCATGCACTCCCTTGTGCATCTGGTTAACGTGGGTTCAGGAGAGTCGAACTGGGATCCTTTGGCTTTGCAGGCAAGCGCCTTAACCGCTAAGCCATCTCTCCAACTCATATATATATATATTTTTTAATTATCTGGAGTGGGGGGAGAGAGAATGGGCATGCCATGGCCTCTTGCTCCTTTTGCTATTGCACACAAACTCCAGATGCATATCCCATTTTATGCGTCTGGCTTTATGTGGGTGCCGGGGAATTGAACCTGGGCCATCAGGTTTTACAGATATTTTAACCTCTGAGCCATCTCTCCAGCCCTCATGTTATATTTTTAAATATTTATTTATTTGAGAGAGAAACAGTGAGAGAGGAAAAAGTGGGCATGCCAGGGCTTCTAGCTGCTGTAAATGAGCTCCAGATGCATGCATCACCTTGTGCATCTGGCTTTATGTGGGTACTGGGCAATTGAGCCCAGGTCCTTAGGCTTTGCAGGCAAGTGCCTTAGCCACTAAGCAATATCTCTAGCCCCTCGAGCCCCCAGGTAGGGGTCTAGCTCTAGCCCAGACTGACCTGGAATTCACTATGTAGTCTCAGAGTGGCGCTGAACTCACATTTATCCTCCTACCTCTGCCTCCCAAGTGCTAGGATTAAAGGCATGCGCCACCACGCCCAGCTGTATTGTATTGTATTTATTTATTTATTTGACAGAGAAAGTGGGAGAAAGGAGAGAGAGAGAGAATGGGCAGGCACGCCAAGGCCTTCAGCCACTGCAAACGAAATCCAGATGCATGCGCCCCCTTGTGCATCTGGCTAACGTGTGTTCTGGGGAATCGAACCTGGGTCCTTTGGCTTTGCAGGCAAACGCCTTAACCGCTAAGCCATCCCTCCAGCCCCTGTGTTGTATTTTTAAGGTTTATCCTTGTTGTAACATATATCAATACTTTGTTGCTCTTTTTTTTCTTGATTTTTTTTTTCTAGGTAGGGTTTCACTCTAGCCTAGGCTGACCTACAGCTCACTCTGTAGTCCCAGGCTAGCCTCAAACTCCTACCTCTGTCTCCCAAGTGCTGGGATTGAAGGCTTGCACCACCATGCCTGGTTTTCGTTGCTTTTTATTGCAGAACAGTATTCCACTGTATGAACGGACTGCATTTAAGTTATCTGTACATTTATTCACGGGGTGATGGGCATTTGGGTTGTTTCTGCTTTTGATCTGTTGCAATGCTGCTCCGAGTCTTTGTGCTTTTGGGGAGGTTGTGACTCTTTTCTCTTGGGGCAATACTTGGGAAGAGAATTTCTGGGTCATATGATAACTCTCTTTCCAACCTTTTGAGGAACTGTCAGCAGTTTTGAAAGTCGCTGCGGCAGCAGTGCATGAATGTAATTTTTACATCTTTGTCAACATTCATTATTATTAATCTACCTTTGGATGGAAGCCATCCATGCCAGCAGGTGTGAAGTGCAGTGTCGCTGTGAGCCACCCTGTACATCCTTCATGGTCTTCTTTTACGCACATTGCAACAATGTTTAATATTGGGAATTCTTAGAACTTGAGTCCCCCTCCCCCCCCTTTTTTTTTTTTGGCTTTTCGAGGTAGGGTCTCACTCTAGCCCAGGCTGATTTGGAATTCACTCTGTATTCTCAGGCTGGCCTCGAACTCACGGCGATCTTCCTACCTCTGCCTCCCAAGTGCTGGGATTAAAGGTGTGTGCCACCACGCCTGGCTCCCCTTTCTTTTTTTTCAAGCTTGTGTTGATTGATCTGGGCCCTTTGAATTCGCATATGAATTTTGGGATCACCTTGACAATTTCTTCACACAGAAGCTAACTGATTTTTTTTTTTTTTATTTGAGAGAGATAGAGAAAGAGGAGAGAGAGAGAGAGAGAGAGAGAGAGAGAGAGAATGGGTACACCAAGGCCTCTAGCCACTGCAAATGAACTCCAGACACTTGTGCTGCCTGGGAATTGAACCTGGGTCCTTAGGTTTCTCAGGCAAGCGCCTTAACTGCTAAACCATTTCTCCAGCCCAAAAATGTTTTAAAATATTTTATTCATTTACTTATTTGAGAGAGAGAGAGAGAGAATGGGCACACAAGGGCCTCTAGCCACTTGCAAACGAACTCCAGATGCATGCGCCACCTTAGGCATCTGGCTTAAGTGGGTCCTGGGAAATCGAACCTGGGTCCTTGGACTTCACAGGCAAGCGCCTTAACTGCTAAGCCATCTCCAGCCGTGAAGTTTTGACTGGGATTATGATGACTCTTGATCAGGTTGAGGAGTGTTGCCATCTTTACACGTCCTTGTCCTTGAACCTGAGGTGCCTTTCTACTTATTCTAGCTCATCTTTTAACAATGATATGGACTTTTTGCAGTACTGTATTGTTTCTGATGCTATTGTAAATGAATTGCTGGTTAATTTTATCTTTTGGATTATGTTTTGCTTATGTGTAGAAATACAATTGATTTTATTTTTCTGTTGGCCTAGTCCTATACAACCTTGTTGAGCTTACTAGTTTTAATTTTATTTTCATTTATTTATTTATTTGAAGTGTCTAGCCCAGGCTGAACTGAAACTTACTCTGTAGTCCCAGGTTGGCCTCAAACTCACAGTGATCCTCCTACTTCTGCTCCCAAGTACTGGGATCAAAGGCGTGCACAACCACACTGGCTAATTTTATTTTATTTTATTTTTATTTATTAATTTATTTTTGGTTTTTCAAGGTAGGGTCTCTTTCTAGCCCAGGCTGACCTGGAATTCACTATGTAGTCTCAGGGTGGCCTCAAACTCACAGTGATCCTCCTACCTCTGCCTCCCGAGTGTGTTGGGATTAAAGGCATGCGCCACCATGTCTGACTTATTCTTATTGTATTTTATCTTTAAAATGTTTTTATTGATTTATTTTCAAGCAGAGAGAGATAGAGAGAAGAGAGACAGACAGAGAATGAGCACACCAGGGCCTCCAGCCACTGCAAACGAACTCTGGACACATGTGCCACATTATGCATCTCGTTTTACATGAGTACTGGGGACTTGAACCTGAGTCATTAGTCTCTGCAGGAAAGTGCCATCTCTCCGCCCCATTATTATTATTACTATTATTATTATTATTATTTTATTGTTTAAAATATATTTTATTTATTTATTTATTTGAGAGAGAATAAGGGGAAAAGGGAGAAGGAGAGGGAGAGAGAGAGAGAATGGAAGTGCCAGGGCCTCCAGCCACTGCAAACGAACTCCAGATGCGTGCGACCCTGTGTGCTCTGGCTTACGTGGGTCCTGGAGAATTGAACCGGGATCCTTTGGCTTTGCAGGCAAATGCCTCTAAATGCTAAGCCATCTCTCCAGTTCCCTATTTATTTTTAAGTTTTTATTTATTTTTTGGTTTTTCAAGGTACGGTGTCACTCTAGTCCAGGCTGACCTGGAATTCACTATGTAGTCTCAGGGTGGGTAAGTTTCATTTATTTGCACACACACACACACACACGTGTGTGTGTTGTATTTATGAGTGTGTGCCCAGTGGGCGCACAGGCAGAGGCCAGGGGAGGACACCAGGTGTCCTTCTCTATTGCTCTTCCACCTTATTTACTGGAGGCAGTCTCTCACACAACCCAGATCTTGTCATTTCCCGCTATTCTACCCGACCCGTGAGGCCCTGTCTTTGCCCTACTTGGTGCTGGGATTACAGGTGTGTGCGTGGCCACTTGTAGCTTTTACGCGGCTTTTACGCGGGTGCCGGCGATTGAGCTCAGGTCTCCATGCTGTGGAGCTCCTGCTCATAGACACTGAGCCACCGCCCCAGTCCCGTTTTTGGCGTTTTGGGACAGGGTCTTGTGTAGCCCGCAGAGGATAACTGACTCACTGCTTTCTCACTGTGATAGTGCCACTGTGTCATACTGATCCTGGGACCAAAACGTGCCCTCTGAGGGCTGGTTGCCCAAGTATAGATTCTGCGTCAGTTTCCACATCCATAAAATAAGAAGGCAGTAACTACGTTATTGTGAGGATTGCATGGGAAAGCACATGTCATACACTTAACACAAAGCTGACACAGGGCAAAAGCTCAATAGGGGGTTGCTGGTCTGCTCTTCAGTTTGTCAGCGTGAAATGAGACTGGGCCTGGGCTGAGCTCACTCCACGGGAAGCCTGGACTTCTGATGCCCGTTCGTCACCTCCATTACCTCCATCTGCTGCCGCCTGAGACGCGTTTCCAGTGTCAGCCGTGCAGCCGTGCATGGAACCTCTTTCCTCAGACACATGTCAGACTCACCTATTTGATCATCCATCCAGAGGATAATGATGCTGGCAGAGCAAAGGCAGGAAAAGGATTTTCCTAAACACATCTGAATCGAGCTCAGGGTGGGAGGTCCCATACTTAGGGGAAAAAAAATATACATATATATACATATATATGTGTATATATGTATATATATGTATATATATTTTGTTTGTTTGTTTGTTTGTTTTTCGAGGTAGGGTTTCACTCTAGCCCAGGCTGACCTGGAATTCTTTTCGTTTGTTTTTTTAATTTTTTTTGTTTATTTAATTATTTGAGAGCGACAGACAGAAAGAGGCAGATAGAGAGATAGAAAGAATGGGCGCGCCAGGGCCTCCAGCCACTGCAAACAGACTCCAGATGCGTGCGCCCCTTGTGTATCTGGCTAACGTGGGTCCTGGGGAATCGAGCCTTCAACCAGGGTCCTTAGGCTTCACAGGCAAGCGCTTAACCGCTAAGCCATCTCTTCAGCCCACTTTTTTTTTTTTTTTTTTAAATTCTGATGGCTCAGGTTCAATTCCCCAGTACCCAAATGAAGCCGGATGCACAAAGTGGTGCATATATCTGGAGTTTACGTGCAGTGGCAAGAGGCCCTGGAGTGCCTTTATCTCCGCTTCCTCCCGACTCCCTCTGCCACCCCCTTAGCTTCCTACCTGCGGCTTGTAGCTTGCGTGATTTGCAAACACAAAGTGAAACTTAACTTGGGCTAGTTCCTAAAACTGCCTATATGGAGGTGAAAAACAAAACTTAAGCTTAACCGGTCACAAGTCACCAGCTGACTTGTACAACCAGACAATTCCTAGAAGGATAGGCCAAATAAGGTGCTGTATACTGGTACCCAGTCTAGGTTTTGTTAGAAACAGCAAGTGACTAAGTCTGGCTCACATTTAAAGGGAGGCGAATTAGGCTCCTCCTTTCAAAGGAAGAGTGCCAAAGTGTTTGCACACATATCTTTTTGTTGTTGGTTTTATTGACCACTTCCATGATTGTAAACAATATCCCCAGGTAATCCCCTCCCTCCCCCACTTTCCCCTTTGAAACTCCACTCTCCATCATATCCCCTCCCCCTCTCAATCAGTCTCTCTTTTATTTTGATGTCTTGATCTTTTCCTCCTGTTATGATGGTCTTGTGTAGGTAGTGTCAGGCACTGTGAGGTCATGGATATCCAGGCCATTTTGCGTCTGGAGGAGCACGTTGTAAGGAGTCCTACCCTTCCTTTGACTCTTATATTCTTTCTGCCACCTCTTCCGCAATGGACCCTGAGACTTGGAAGGTGTGATAGAGATGTTTCAGTGCTGAGCACTCTTCTGTCAGGTCTTCTCAGCATCATGGTGCCTTCTGAGTCATCCCAGTGACCTGGAATTCTATGTAGTCTCAGGCTGGCCTCAAACTCACTGTGATCCTCCTATCTCTGCCTCCCAAGTGCTTCAGTAAAAATTCTAATCTAGAGCTGGGCATGGTGGCGCACAACTTTAATTCCAACACTTAGGAGGCTGAGGTAGGAGGATCACTGCAAGTTCAAGGCCACCCTGAGACTACATAGTGAATTCCAGTTTAGCCTGGGCTAGAGTGAGACCCTATTTTGGAAAACCAGAAAAAAAGTATAATCTGTATATAATATTCCAATCTCTAGTCCTAATGTAAGTCTCTAGTTGGCCTTAAGGAGGGCAAGCTGATCAGGCTCTCCTTGGAGTCTGCACAGAGAAAGGATGTGTGGGAATTCTCTCCCTAAGGTCGCACTAGTGTGGAATGCGTGTCACGGGTGGGTGACAGCTGGGTGGCTGTTCTGATCATCCAAGGAAGGGATGATGGTGGTTTATCACAACTTGTGAAAGCACCAGGCACAGCAAGAAGAAAATGGGTCTGATATGTTTTAGGGTCTCACTCTAGTTCAGGCTGTCCTGGAATTCACTATGGAGTCTCAGGGTGGCCTTGAACTCACAGCAGTGCTCCTACCTCTGCCTCCCAAGTGCTGGGATCAAAGGCATACGCCACCATGCCCAGCCAAGATGTATTTTTTTTTTAATTATTTATTTGCAAGAAGAGAGAGATGAAGCCGGGTGTGGTAGTAGTCTCAGGGTGGCCTCGTACTCACGGCAATCCTCCTACCTCTGCCTCCTGAGTGCTGAGATTAAAGGAGTGCACCACCATATCTGGCCCCTGAGATGTATTTTGAAGGCAGAGTTGACAGAGTTGACTCCTGGATGGTGTGACGTGGTAGGATCCTATGTGGCTCTCAGTGTAGCTTCCAGCCTGAGCAAGTGGGAGAAGGGTGCTTCCACAGAAACCACCGTGTCAGGAGTATGGAGGAAACTGGGTTCTTCTTCTTTTAAAATTATTTATTTATCTATTTGTGAGAGAGAGAGAAAATTAGAATGAGCACACCAGGGCCTCTAGCCACTGCAAACAAACTCCAGATGCATGCGCCACCATGTGCATCTGGAGTGGGTTCCGGGGAATCAAACTTGGGTCCTTAGGCTTCACAGACAAGTGCTTTAACCCCTAAGCCACCTCTCCAGCCCCAAGCTGGGTTCTTGTTATCAGCAACAGTGAGCGGAAAGGCACTGAAGCACAGCCTGGGTGCTGCTGCTCCTCACGAGGCCACAAGGTGCTGATCTTAGTGAAACACGGGAGTGTGGCCAGACAGGGTCCTCAGCCCTTAGCGGTATTGCTAAGTTCAGAATATTGTGCATGAACTCTGCATTCCTCTTTGTTTCTAATTTTTTCTGTTTTTGTTTTTGGAGGTAGGGTCTCACTCTAGCCCAGGCTGACCTGGAATTCACTATGGAGTCTCAGGATGGCCTCGAACTCACAGCAATCCTCCTACCTCAGCCTCCCGAGTGCTGGGATTAAAGGCGTGTGCCACCACGCCCGGCTAGCTTCTAATTTTTTTAATATATATATAAATATTTGAGGGGAAAAAGAGGGAGGGGGAGAGAGAGAGAGAGAATGAGTGGGCGCACCAGTGCCTCCAACCACTGCAAACGAACTCCAGAAGCATGTGCCTCCTTGTACATCTGGTTACGTGGGTCCTGGAGAATAGAACCGGGGATCCTTTGGCTTTGCAGGCAAATGCCTTAACCACTAAGCCATCTCTCCAGCCCCCCCGTTTTCTAATTTTTTTTTTTCTATTGCTTCTATAGTTCTTTAATCCGAAACAATGAAAACTGACTTCAGGGCCAAGAACCATCAACAGCAACTTCACAAAATACAATTCGAGTGACTTCCATGACTAGAGACAATACACCAGAAATTTAAAAGACACAGAGAGGGGGCTGGAGAGATGGCTCAGCAGTTAAAAAGCACTTGCTTGCAAAGCCTGACTGCCCGGGTTTGGTTCCCCAGTTCCTGTGTAAGAGCCAGATGCATGAAGTGGTGCATATATCTGGGGTTTGTCTGCAGTGGCAGGAAACCTTGGTGCACCCGTACACACAATCTCTCTCTTTCTCTCTCAAATAAATAAACAAATAAAAGGCACAGAAAGTCCACACTCTAGGAAAACCTGCCAAATTTGAACAAAACGAAGACATATAAGCAAAAGGCTGAGGAGCCCCCAGGATCTACAGTGCAGGGTGTACGCCGCCCACAGTCTCCGCTTGCCCTTCCCACCCACTGTCTGGCTTTCAGTCTGAGCCTGGGCACCTGGGTTTCTTGTTCTTTTTTAAATCCATACTCAGTAACCATTTGTTGACTGACTGAACGATACGCAATTCAGAATTGACTATCTGGCAAAGTTCGTCATAGAAAATTGGGCTCATCATGTTTAAGCGAGTCCTATCTCATTTTATGCTCTTATTTTTCCTGAACATACACACCTTGGTAATTTTAGCATCCTACCTAAACTGATTGGATTTTTTGTTGTTATTGTTTTTGAGGTAGGGTCTTGCTCTAGCCCAGGCTGACCTGGAATTCACTACGTAGTCTCAGGATGGCCTCAAACTCACTGCGATCCTCCTACCTCTGCCTTGATTGGATTTTTTTTTCTCAATTTTTATTAACATTTTCCATGATTTATAAAAAATATCCCATGGTAATGCCCTCTGTCCTCCCACTTTCCCCTTTGAAATTCCATTCTCCATCATATCCCCTCCCCATCTCAATCAGTCTCTCTTTTATTTTGATGTCATGATCTTTTCCTCCTATTATGATGGTCTTGTGTAGGTAGTGTCAGGCACTATGAGGTTATGGATATCCAGGCCATTTTATGTCTGGAGGGAGGACGTTGTAAGGAGTCCTACCCTTCCTTTGGCTCTTACATTCTTTCCTTCACCTCTTCCGCATTAGACCCTGAGCCTTGGAAGGTGTGATCGAGGTGTTACTCAGTACTCCAGTCACTTCTTTCCAGCACTGTGATACCTTCTGAGTCGTCCCAAGGTCACTGCCATCTGAAAAGAGAAGATTCTCTAGCCAAAGTGAGAGTAGCGTTAATATAAGGGTATAAATATTAAGAGAAGTGCTTACTGGGCAGTTTGATAAGCATATTATATACACTTTTCCAGACATCAGCAGATGTTACAACCCTAGGGCTCATGACTACCCCTGTTTTAAGTTTTCAGTATCAGGGATGTATTCCCCCCATGGACCGGGCCTCCAGTCCAATAGGAGGGCAGTTGTGATTGGATATTTTTGAGACACAGGCTGACTTGGAACTCAACATGTAGCCCAGGCTGGCCTTGAAGTCATGATGATTGGCCTGCTCTGGCACCCAAAGTGCTAGAATTATAGATATGTATCACTGTGCCTACCTTTAAACTGCTATGCTTTGCAAGTGATCTTTTAAAGATGCCCTCTGAGGAAGTCCAGGGACGTGACTCAGTTGGTAGAGTGCCTGCCAGCAGGCATGAAGCCCTGGGTTCCATCCTCAGCCCTGTATAATGTGTAATGGCCCCTGCCTGTTAATCCCAGCACTGAGACGCAGAGGTAGGAGGATCACTGTGAGTACTAGGCCACCCTGAGACTACGTAGTGAATTCCAGGTCAGTGTGGGCTAGAGAGAGACCCTACCCCAAAAATAAATAAATAATAATAATAGTAATATGTTCTCAAAAATTAAGAGACCAGCCAGGCACAATCGGGGCATGTCTTTAACATCAGCACTTGGCAGAATGAAGTGGGAAGATTCAGAGTTTCAGGGCAGCTTGGTCTGCACAGGGAAATTGACGCCAGCCTGGGCTACACAGCAAGGCCCTAGAAAGAATGAATGAGAAGGAAGAAAGGAAGGGAGGGAGGGAAGAAGGAAGCATTCTACTAACCTGAGCTACAATCCCAGCCCCAAGAGTCTCTTCTAGAAAGCAACAAAAAGATTATGTTGATGATGTGAGCTGGGTGTGGTGGCGCAGGTCTCAATATGGGTACAGAGATGGCCCTTCCTTGTGTAAGCCGAGGGAAGGGTTTAGTGGGATGGAGTTATTTGCTCTAACGTACTGGCAGTTCTCTAGTTGACTCTGAGAATTGCAGGCATATTAGACAGTAGGTGTGATAACATATATATTGCACATACGCTACAGAGCCTTTGGACCAGGGTATCTAGTGTTGAGAGCTGGAACTTTATAGACTCTGACAAGAACTTGTCCTGATCCATGCCCTGTCCCTCCGTCCTCTTCCTGGGTCAGTGTGTTCATTGGGAATCAGGTGGGTCTAAGTACTAGGATTAAAAGTGAGGGAGTTGAGGGGCTGGAGAGATGAATCAGTGGTTAAGGTGCACGCCTGCAAAGCCAAAGGACCTGGGTTCGATTCCCCAGTGCCCATGTAAAGCCAGATGCAAAAGGTGGCCCATGCATCTGGAGTTCGTTTGCAGTGGCTGGAGGTCCTGGTGTACCCGTATTCTCCCTCCCTTAAATAAATAAACACATATAGTTTTTTTTGTTTGTTGGTTTTGTTTTTCGAGGTAGGGTCTCACTCTAGCCCAGGCTGACCTGGAATTCACTATGCAGTCTCAGGGTGGCCTTGAACTCACGGCGATCCTCCTACCTCTGCCTCCCGAGTGCTGGGATTAAAGGCGTGCGCCACCACGCCCGGCTATAGTTTTTTTTTTTTTTAAGTGAGGGAGTAGAGTCTTAGATTGACTCAGCCTGGTCAACTCGAACCTTCTGAAGTTCTGAAAACAAGAGTCCGAGGGCCAGCTGACACACCGTGTTCCCACTCCTATTCTTCCCTGCTGTTTTTTTTTTTTTTTTTCTCCTTAGCTTTTTCACAGTCAAATATAGCTGTATATGCTACTGACTTACTCAGTTTGTCACCCTGATGAGACAATAGGCTGCATGAGAGTGAGATTTTGGTTGTTTGCGCACTACTGTAGCTCTAGTGCCTAAAACTGTGCCCGCCACTAAGAACGAACGAACCATATACCTATTTGCTTATTATTGTTATTTTAGACTTCAATGCAGTTGAGTAGATATCTTTTTTTGTCTAATTTTTAAAATTTATTTATTTGAGAGAGACAGAGAGAATGGGTGCTCCAAGGCCTCCAGCCACTGCAAACAAACTCCAGAGGCACATGCCACCTTGTGCATCTGGCTTACATGGGTCCTGGGGAATAGAATCTGGGTCCTTTGGCTTTGCAGGCAAATGCCTTAATCGTTAAGCCATCTGTCCAGCCCTTGAGTAGATATCATTTTTTAAGATCAGTTAAGTTTAAAGACTTTTCACTTAGACATCAGGTTTGTTTTTTTTGTTTTATTATTATTATTATTATTATTATTATTATTTTGTTTTTTCGAGGTAGGGTCTCAGTCTAGCCCAGGCTGACCTGGAATTCACTATGGAGTCTCAGAGTGGCCTTGAGCTCTTGGAGATCCTCCTACCTCTGCCTCCCGAGTGCTGGGATTAAAGGCGTGCGCCACCACGCCTGGTTTATTTTATTTTTTGAGGGGGGGGTTGTTTTGTTTTGTTTTGGGTTTGTCTTGGTTTTGAGCAGAGTTTCATGTAGCCCAGGCTGACCTTAACCTTACTATGTAACCAAGGATGACCTTGAACTCCCCAATCACAGGTGCAGATCTGGCTTGGAATTTTGTTTTTACATAAATACACACAGTGTGGTATAAATGGTTGAGAGGATGGTGTTGTGGTTCAGTGGGTAGTGTGCCCACTATCAAGCATGCGTGAAGTCCTGGGTCAGTCACCAGCTCCATATAAAACCAGGCTTGGTTGATGTGTACCTGTCATCTTAGTACTTGGGAGATAGAGACAAGAGGATCAGGAGTTCAAGGTCATCCTCAGCTACTTAGGGAGTTGTAGGCCAGCCTAGGGCCATATGACACCCCCCACCCAAAAAAAAGAAAAAAAGGTTAAAAGAATTGGTTTTGGAAGCTGGTGTGGCGGCACATGCCTTTAGTCTTTAGCAGTCAGTGGGCCAAGGTGGGAGAATCACTGAGTTTATAGCCTTCCTGGGGCTACAGAGTGGATTTTAAGACCCTACCTCTAGAAAAACAAAACTGCGTAAGTCATAAACTGATGGAATAAATACTAATTTTTGCATTGGTTTTGAAATTGTATGAGGATCAAACGTGTTTCTAGAAAACCATTTATTATTGTTCTATGCAAAGGCAAGTACATACTCACAAGATCTCTACATTGGCTCTATCTTAAACTTCAGCTGAAGAATACAATAATGGTATCTTAGTAGGATGTGGGTCGGTGTGAATAGATATCATGTACATTTCAAATAGCCCGTGTTCATCTCATCTCGTGTGTTTACTGCTTCCCCAGACTAGCTTCAGTTTTGCTTCCTTCTTTCCTTCATCCAAATCCAAGTCTACCTTGGCACTTATTTTGTTTCGAACTTCGGTTTCGCCTGTGGGTTTTTCCCCCTTTTCTTCAGAGTCTCAGCACTGTGATTGGCTGGCTGTCCTTTCTGAAACCAACATGCTTTGTGAAGTCCAAGGCTCACTGCTTTCAGACATCCTTGTTGAAGGCCAGGTCAGCCAGAAGTGAACGTGGCTTGTTGCCCCATCACCTGTGATGCCTTAATGTCTGTTTATCCATCTGCCTACCCAGAGGGCTGGGGAGTAGGTTGGTGGGCTCCTGTTTCTTTCTCAGTGCTTTTCTTTTCTCTCTCTCTCTCTCTCTTTCTTTCCTTTTTTTTTTTTTAAGATTTATTTAATTTATTTATTTATTAGAGACAGAGAGGGAGAGAGAGAATGGGTGCTCCAGGGCCTCCAGCCACTGCAAACGAACTCCAGATGCATGCGCCACCTTGTGCATCTGGTTTACGTGGGACCTGAAGGACCGAACCTGAGTCCTTTGGCTTCCCAGGCATGTGCCTTAACCGCTAAGCCATCTCTCCAGCCCTGAGTGCTTTTCTATCGTTTGAATTTATTAAAACTAATTTTATTCAAAGCCAAAGCTGGAAATTTTTGCTTATTTTGGACAGGCTATAATTTTAACTACTACTTGCAGATACTGAGTGGAAAGCTAACACCTGTACTACCTAATTCTTTCATTTATTTATTTTTCTTTTTAGAAATTTTATTTATTTATTTGACAGACAGAGGTGGGGGGAAGAGGTAAGCAGGTAGGTAGGTAGGTAGAGAGAGAGGGAGTGAATGGGTGCACCAGGATCTCCAGCCACTGCAAATGAACTCCAGATGCATGAACCACCATGTGCATCTGGCTTACACAGGCATTGGGGAATCAAACCTAGGTCCTTAGGCTTTGCAGGCAAGTGTCTTAATCGCTAAACTACCTCTCTAGTCCTTTTTTTTTATTTTTTAAAATGTTTTGGTTTATTTTTTGAGAGAGGAGAGAGAGAGAATGAATGAGACACACCAAGACCTCTTGCCACTGCAAATACATTCCAGATGCATGTGCCACTTTGTGCACCTGGCTTTACCTGGGTACTAGGGAATCGAACCAGGGTGTCCGGCTTTGCAAGCAGGCACCTTTAAAAACTGAGCCATCTCTCCAGCCCTAATTTTTTAAAATTATTTTTATTTATTTATTTGAGAGAGACAGAGATAGAAAGACAAAATGGACACACCAGGGCCTCCTGCTACTGCAAATGAACTTCAGATGCATGTGCCACTTTGTGCATCTGGCTTTACATGAGTACTGGGGACCTGAGCCTGGGTCATTAAGCTTTGTAGGCAAGTGTCTTAACCACTGAGCCATCTCTCTAGCCATTTTTCTCTTCCCCTCCTCTCCTCTCCCTTCACTTCCCCCTCTCTCCTCCTTCCTTCTTTCCTTCCTTCTTCCTTTCTCAATGCAAGGCCTTGAACATGATTAGTAAACACTCTACCACTGAACTATATCCCTGGCTCCATCGTACTCTTAAAATTCATCAGTTTGATATAATTTTTTAAGTTTTCGCATTGGGGGGGAGGTGTTTGTTATTAGTACATGCTTGTTTGTGTGCACTCACTCATTAACTCAAAACTAACCTCCAAATCTGAAATATTCTCTCTAATACTTAAAGCATGCAGCTCTTCTGGGCCCCATTGAAGTCAAACCTTTAACCTCTGAGCTATCTTCCTAACTTTCACCCCACCCCCCAAAGCAAGAGGAACTTAAATTTGTCTAAAAGCAACTGTTTTTTCTCTTGCTTTAGTGATAAGTATTGCTCCGTTTTCCCTCCATCAGAACCTAGCAATTTAGTTTCATAAAATATCTGACATGATTATAATCTTCAACTTCTTTTGGATTTTGACCTTTATTAAGTCACTAATACTTTATAGTCACTATAGATGGCATTTTTTTTAAATCTAGGAACAATAAAACTGCCTTTCTTTTATAAAATATGGCCAGATGAATCGATTGAAACCAAGCTTGTGTTCCCCCTCCTTGTTTTTTTTTATAAGGTGGGGTCTTATATAGCCCAGGATGGCCTCGAAATTGCTATGTAGCCAAGAATGAACTTAAATTTATAACCCTCCTGCCTCCACCTCTTGAGCACTGGGATTACAGACATGTGCCAGCACACCCAAATGTGTGTGTGTGTGTGTGTGTGTGTGCGCGCGTGCATGCGTCTGTGTGTGTTTATTTTGCTGGAGATTGAACCCAGGGCCTTGCACAGGCTAAGCACACTTGACCACTGAGCTTTTTATGCCCCCTCAACTTTTTACCAATAAATCCATGGCCAGCTTCAAATTAATAAAAAAAAGCTAAACAAAAAGAGGTTTAGGGTTGGAGAGATGGCTTAGTGGTTAAGCGCTTGCCTGTGAAGCCTAAGGACCCTGGTTCGAGGCTCGATTTCCCAGGATCCACGTTAGCCAGATGCACAAGGGGGCGCATGGGTGTGGAGTTCATTTGCAGTGGCTGGAAGCCCTGGCGCGCCCATCCTCTCTCTCTCTGTCTATCTGCCTCTCTTTCTCTCTCTCTGTCACTCTCAAATAAATTAATAAAAAAAAATGAACAACAAAAAAAGGGTTTAGTTCAAGAATTTTTGCCAATTTTTATATTAGATTTATAAACATGATTGTTAGTAGAGATTAGAAGAGACAGATTATTAGGCATCAATAATTGGAGTTACCTACCTTTATGTAATATAACATATTACATAATAATGAGAGAAATTCACATTTGCAAGAAATACAACATTTCCAACAAATCATAGTAACCTTTTGTTGTTGCTGGGGTTTTTTTTTGTTTTGTTTTTGTTTTTTGAGGCTTGGTCTCACTTCAGCCCAGGATGACCTGGAATCCCCTTGTCCTACCTCAGCCTTAGATGGAATAAAAGGTAGGAGCCACTGCATCATGCTAATTAAAGATTAAAGGCGTGGGCCACCATGCCGGGCCCAGGCTGGGGTACTCGTAATCTTCCTGCTTCAGTCCCCTAGGTACTGGGATTGGTACTGTGGACCACCATGTCTAGCCTCATAGTGACCTGTTTGAGTACTTTCTACAAGATGTTTCTAAGCACTTTCCGGATATTAATTTATCCCCCGCAGTATCCCACATGAAGTAAGTAGGTGTTATTTTTCTTACTGTCCCGAGCAGTACATGGCAGCGAGTACCCACGTTGGTTCTAGGAAGGTGGGTTTAAAAAAAAAAAAAATCATTTGTTTTCTTTTAGTCTGTTGGCTAGAGAGTAGGTTTTCCATTCATTTTCAGATTGCTACTGAGCATTGTCTCAGCTTTCTGAAACACCTCTCAAGCTCATTCCAGATGCCCTTAGTAAATACCTCCCAAGGCTCTGGAGTGGCCCAAGCCCCTCGGCCAATGAGGAGCCAGGAGCCGGGTATGGCGAGGTGCGCAGTTCCGGGTCGGGAGCAAAGGTTTTGCTCCAGCTGCCTGTGGCCCGGTGAGCCTGCCCCATCCAGATCCCAGCCGGAAAGGTAGGGGGAAACCTTATTTGTCTTTATTGAGGAGGACGTGGTCGCATTTAGTTAAGGCAGTTCAGGTCGGGTCGAGCAAACATATGATGTTTTGTCTGTTTTAGTTGGAAGCCAGATCCTATCTATATCATGTACATAACATATATTAATAACATTAGTAAGAGCTTCAAACACTGCATAGACCGCCTTGGCGGCGGCAGAATCCATATTCTTTAGTTTATTATGGGAATGGTTTTTAAAGAAATTGTTTCATCTCACACCTTTTCCCTTTACATATTTGGAAAAACAATCTAGAACGTAAGAAAACTCTTTAATTTCCTAGCTTTCTGTTTAAGCTATACAATTAAAGCAAGACTTAAAAAAAAAAAAAAAAAGAATGTATCAGTGATGGCTACATTTATTTTCCAGAGTCAATCTTTACAGGGGAAAAGTGGTCATTAAAAACAAGAAATGAATGGTATTAGCATTGTGGTACTATGCAAAAAGCTAGCCTGCAGTAAGAACATTTTCTCTTGCAGAAGAATTTTTGTTTCAGTCATTTTTTTTTTCAAACTAATAGTTAAAAATTAAGTTTAGGAAAGGAAATTGGTTGAGTGTGGCTTATATGCTGTAAATTGTACAAAATTACTTTCTCCTTCATGATATGTGTTTAGTCATTTTATGAACCACATTCTAAAATTAACTGTGATGTCCAGAGGAGTAGAATGTTTATTCAGTTTTCTACTTAGAAATGAACAATTTGAATAGTATTTTAAGTAGAAACTAGTTATCATAAGAAAAACCTGCAAGGGCTTAGTGAACCTCTTTCCTTTCATAATGGAAAAAAAAAATCTTCACTGTGATAAGTCAGTACTGGGACAGAAGGTATATATTGGAAACACCTGTTATTGTTAGCCTACACTGTTTGCTTATATTTATTTATTAGTGTTTTATATTGTTAGCATCAAAGGGCAAATTTTGGAGCAAAGAAAAGTGTAGTTGGTTTTCTGTGATTTTTTTTTTTTCAGAAGGTGACTTAATATGGATTTTTAACATGGATTTTATAACAGATTAGATAGTATACTTATTAAAATAGGCTAGCAGAGCTAGTACTGTGACCAATTTCTAAAGCAGTTAGTGTTTATTATTTTTGTCTAATTTGCAAAGAGAATTTAAAGAGATTTTTGCATCCTGAAACTCTCCACTCTCAGTGGATTTGTTCAGAATGCTATTTTGCGAGGTCATCTCAGAAGGTTACCTTCATCGAAGATTCTTGCTCTCTTATTGATCCTTCAGGGACGTGGGCTTCGGGGACAGCCAGTAGTCCCAGTGTTAACGATTCACCTGGCTGAGGAGAAGGCTAACCATCTTCTCCCGGACAAGTAGTTGCTATTTCTCAATTCCAAGTTGGGGTCCAAAGGTTCAGGGCTCACTTCACAGATGAGAGGTCAGGCGCAGATTGCTGCAATTTGGAGTTGAATTCTGTCGATAGGACAGAATTTCACAGCTCTGGTGATTGCTCTCTTTCCCTTCTGCACACAGGCCAGGCCGGGCAGTTAACAGTGCAATTTGTACAAGTCAGCCCATGGCACCCGGGTTTAATAAGTAACTAGCTGGTGCCTTGGGTTTCAGGGGTACAAGGTGCATGTTATAAAAAAAAAGGGGGTCAAATGTCAATGCACAAAGATGGAGGGGGTGGGAATAACAATCTCTTAACCACACATAAAGATTTAGTAGTCTGTATGTATTCTTAAAATCATGTTTTTATGGTATGAATCATTTTCTCAGCTACTGAAAGAGGTGATTTTATTTTATTTATATATCTATATATATATATATATATATTTTTTTTTTTTGAGGTAGGGTTTCACTCTAGCTCAGGCTGACCTGGAATTCACTCTGTAGTCTCAGGGTGGCCTCGAACTCATGGCAGTCCTTCTACCTCTGCCTCCCGAATGCTGGGATTAAAGGCATGTGCCACCACGCTCGGCGCATTTTATTAGTTTTTTTCTTTCAAGGTAGGGTCTCACTGTAGCTCAGGCTGACCTGGAGTTCACTGTATAGTCTCAGGGTGGCCTTGAACTCATGGTGATCCTCCTACCTCTGCCTCCTGAGTGCTGGGATTAAAGGCGTGTGCCTCAATTTATAATTTTTTAATAACACAAGAGCCAGGCGTGGTGACACACGCCTTTAATCCTGGCACCCAGGAAGGAGAGGTAGGGGGATTGCTGTGAGTTTGAGACCAGCTTGGGACTACACAGAGTGGATTCCAGGCCAGCCTGAGCTACGGTGAGACCCTCCCTCGAAACAAGCAAGCACAAATAACACAAATTCCACTCTTCCAAGCTGGGGGGGGGGGATGCTCCCCCAGAGCAGATGAAAATACAATTTCTGTTCTCCGACATCCTGGGCTTGAATTGCACCTCCAAGGTGTTCAGCGAAGGGGCCTTGGCAGTTGGGCAGCCTTGCCGTGCCTCAGTTTCCCCATCCCCAGAATGAAATGGAATCCTAGAAGTTGATTCCTGAGATGGTAGCAGCAATTCAGTAGGAGAGTGATGACTGTGAAATGCTTAGTACGGTGTCTGGTGTAGAGTGAGCACTCAGCGAACGTGAGGGGCTGGTTTTCCTTACTGTTATCACCGGCACTTAACTTGTGACCCAGCCCCACCTGTCCTGCACGCCATCCCAGTTTGGCTTCCCCTTGCTCCTCCTTCTTTGCTCTGTTCATTTCAGGAGGAGCCCTCGCCAGTGTGGCATCTCTGAATGGGATGATCTGGAACATTTCAGGAGGCGTTCTTCCTGACTGTCAGGCAGAAGTGAGCTTTAGAGGTCCTGTTTCAAGTCTAGCATTCTTTTTGATGCTACCCTTTTCCCCCTAGCTGATTGCTATCACATGGGAAAGGCTGTAAAAGGGCTGGAGAGATGGCTTAGTGGTTAAGGCGCTTGCCTGTGAAGCCTAAGGACCCAGGTTCGATTCCCTACAACCCATGTAAGCCAGATGCACATGGTGGCATATGCTTCTGGAATTCATTTGCAGTGGCTAGAGGCCCTGGCATGCCCATTCTGTCTCTCTCTCTCTCTCTCTAATAAATAAATAAATGAATAAATTTTTAAAAAGAAAAGAAAAAGCTGTAAAACAAGAGAAATCCAAGTCATCTGTTGTGTGTGTGTGTGTGTGTGTGTGTGTGTGTGTTTAAATATTTATTTATTTGAGAGAGAGAGAAAATGGACGTGCCAGGGCATCTAGCCACTGTAAACAAACTCCAGATGCATGTGCCACCTTGTGCATCTGGCTCACATGGGTCCTGGGGAATCAAACATGGGTCCTTTGGCTTCACAGGCAAGCGCCTTAACCACTAAGCCGTTTCTCTAGCTCTCATCTGTGTTTTTGTTTTTGTTTTGTTTTTTTTAGAGCTGGTTTTTTTTTAAATTTTTTTTTTTTGAGAGAGAAAGAGGGAGGAAGGGGGAGAGAAAGAGAGAGAGAGAATGGGCACGCCAGGGCCTCCAGCCACTGCAGATGAACTACAGATGCATGCACCACCTGTGCGTCTGCCTTACGTAGGTCCTGGGGAATCGAACCGGGGATCCTTTGGCTTTGCAGGCGAATGCCTTAACCACTAAGCCATCTTTCCAGCCCTCATCTGTTTTTTTTTTTTTTTTTTTTTTTGTAAGCTCTTTTCTTGCTGCCAGGCAGTGAGAAACTTTGAGCTTTAAAACAAAAAACAAAAAAAGGAGTCCCCCAATTGATACCTTACAAGTGGGCAAAATCCTGTCCTTGGTGACGTACATTACACTTTCTGGTTTCATACTTTGCAAAAATGCCAAAGTGAAAATGTTAACATGAATTTTTTTTTCATTCAGTTTCTTTATTTCTGTGGACTGTAGTAGCTTTTGAATAAAAACATGATTTTAGCTACCAAGGACTAAAAAAAATTATGTGTTCAGCATTAAGAAGTAGCTAAAACAGCTCATGAACTACACACTAAGCACTTATATATGGGCTAGTGCTGGGCATAAGGCCTTGCCGTTCCTTGTAGGGGTGCGACAGATCTTGATTCTACCGTGGTAAACTTAATTTGACTGAAGATTAGCACTGTTACAGCAAGGTGAGGTTAAACCATAGTAAACAGGCAAAATTCTCCTGTGTTTGCCCCTCCCTGTGGCAGTTTCCTCTGTCCCAGGTTAGTGTCGTCAGCAGTGCTATATGGTATTAATGGGAATTTACCTCAGAAAACTCCAGAGGCTGCTTCCTGGGGTTGAGTACAAGCTGGCTAGGTAGGGGGATTGGGAGGATTTGAAGCATATGTACAAGGGACACCATGAAAACCGAGTCTTCAGGTCTTGCTAAGGCTGTTAACTTTCCTTTGGAGACAGTGGGAAGAGCATGTAGGGGTTTCTGAATGGCAAGAATCAGAGCCTTTCACTGCTACAGACAAACTCCAAACACATGCATCTAGCTTTACCTGGGTACTAGGAAATTGAACTCAGGCTGTCAGACTGGCAAGTGCCTTTAACCTCTGGTCCGTTTCCCTGGCTCTTCAAGACTGTGATATGGTGAGCCAGGTTTTGTGGTATAAGTGGGGGAGGGGGTGGCCCAAGGCCAGACTGAAGGAATGAAACTGCCTTACAAATCTTGTGAATATATTTCTTACCTACCTGCTTACCACTTGTGACTGTTATAGGGCACTGTCTCCGCAGTCAAACCAGAGTTTAGACTTCTTAAACCAGGTATCCTCATATACTCAATATTATCAAAGAAAATGTAAAGCCACAGGACCAATATGGCATATGGGTTTTGTTTGAAAGTTTTTAATGACAAGACAGTACAAGAGTACTAATTTTTTTTTATGGAATAGGTTGGATTTATTTTTTATTTGTTTTAAAATTTTTATTGACAGTTTTCATAATTATAGACAATAAGCCATGAGAAATTCCCTCCCCACTTCCCCTTCGCAACTCCACTCTCCATCATATCCCCACCCCTCTCAATTAGTGTCTCTTTTATTTTGATGTCATCATCTTTTCCTGCTATTATGATGGTCTTGTGTAGGTAGTGTCAGGCACTGTGAGGTCATGGATATCCAGGCCATTTGGTGTCTGGAAAATGTATTGTAAGGAGTCCTACCCTCCCTTTGGCTCTTACATTCTTTCCGCCACTTCTTCCACAATGGACCCTAAGCCTTGGGAGGTGTGATAGAGATGTTTCAGTGCTGAGCACTCCTCTGTCACTTCTTTTTAGCACTAAGGTGCTTTTTGAGTCATCCCAAGATCACCGCCATCTGTAAAGAGAAGCTTCCCTAACCAAAATTGAGAGTAGCATTAATGTATGGGTATGAACATTAAGAGAGGTGTTTATCGGGCAGTTTGGTGAGCATAGTATATACATTTAGCCAGACATCAGCAGACATTACATCCGTAGGATTCATGACCTCCCTCATTGTAGGTTTTCAGCATCAGGCATGTATTCCCTCCCATGGAGCGGGCCTGCAGTCCAATTAGAGAGTGGTTGGTTTCCCCCATAACAGACATGCCACTGTTGCACCCATTGGCTCATTTGGCCTGGCTGTCCAAACTTAAGGCTTCATTGTCTGCTGTTGTTTATCTCCACTGACTTCTCTTTCTCCCATAGAACTACATGTAGCATAGCTTTTTCCAGCCTTCTGTCAGGTTGTATTTAGAATCATTGAGGAAAATCAGAGTTTTCGAGAAATGTACAGCTGAGGTGAAATGTTTCAGTTTGAGGAAGCTTTGTTTCTTGAATAGCCATGGATGACACCTCAGTGGTCCTTCCTTCCCTTATTATGGTATAGAACATAACTCCAGGCATCTTGTGTGCCATTGTATGGTAATAAATTGTTTTCAGTTTTATTTTTTACATGTCTCTTACTGTGATACAACACTGTAAAAAAGGGGGGGACTTTTACCATTACAGAAAGATGGAAAATTCAAAATTCTACACAAGCAGTAGTGTGAGGATTGGTCTTTGTGGATACTTCCTCTGAAATATCTACTTGTGGAGGTTCAGAAAAGCTGAGTAAGCCTGTGAGAGAAATGTTAGTCTAAATTTTAAATATAGGGGCTGCAGAGATGGATTAACGGTTAAGTTGCTTGCCTGTGAAGCCTAAGGACCCAGGTACGATTCCACAGTACCCACGTAAAGCCAGATGCACAAGGTTGACTCATGCATCTGGAGTTCGATTGCAGTAGCTAGAGGCCCTGGAGTGCCCATTCTCTCCCCCCCTCCCTCCAACTCTCTCTTTGTCTGCCTCTTCCTCTTTCTCCCCCACTGTCTCAATTTTTTTTTCCTTTGGTTTTTCAAGGTAGGGTCTCGTTCTAGCTCAGGCTGACCTGGAATTCACTATGTAGTCTCAGGGTGACCTTGAACTCACAGCAATCCTCCTACCTTTGCCTCCCAAGTGCTGGGATTAAAGGTGTACACCACCATGCCAGGCTCAAATAAAAATATTTTTAAAGGGCTGGAGAGATGTCTTAGTGGTTAAGGCACTTGCCTGCAAAGCCTAAGGACCAGGTTCGACTCTCCAGGTCCCACGTAAGCCAGATGCATATGGTGGAGTATGCACCTGGAGTTTGTTTGCAGTGGCTAGAGGCCTTGACATGCCCATTCTCTCTCCCTCTCCCTTCCTCCCCCCCCTCTGTCTGTGTCTCTAATAAATACATAAATAAAAATAAATCAGAAAAAAAAAACATTTTAAATGAGAAAGTCTTCTTTAAATATTTATTTTTATTTATTTATTAGAGAGAGAGGGAATGAGCGCACCAGAGCCTCTAGCCACTGCAAATGAACTCCAGACACATGTGCCACCTTGTGCATCTGGCTTACATGGGACCTGGAGGATCGAACCTGGGTCCTTAGGCTTTGCAAACATGCATCTTAACCACTAAGCCATCTCTCCAGCCCTTAAAAAATATTTAAGTATATTTTTATTTATTTATTTGAGAAAGAGAGAAAAAATGGGCACCCCAGCCACTGCAAACAAACTCCAGATGCATGAGCCACCTTGTGCATCTGGCTCACATGGGTCCTGGGAAATGGAATCCGGGTCCTCGGGCTTCACAGGCAAGCGCCTTAACCGCTAAGCCATCTCTCCAGCCCTCATTTGAATATTTTTACATCATGGCTTCTAAGAGTATCCTTGATCCTTAAGTAACATTTCACTTTTCCTAGGCAGCTCCCTACACCAGGCATCCCCAGGAGAATGTTATCTGCACAGTGTAGGACAAGTCTGAGTTTTTCTGATGACAACTGGGTTTCTTGGAGGAGGGGAAGTAGAGTCTGAGTTTCAGTGGTCTCGGGCACCCTCCCTGGACTCCGCGGTGATCTGTTACGTGTAGCGTAATCCACATGTGGCACAGAGGCCCAAGCTAGGGATGTCCATCTCTGCACGAGATAGGGGCTCTTGTTTCTGTGATATTTGGGCTGCTGGTATTCCTTCCTGAACACCCATGCGCATCTTGAAGCCATGACTGCTCTAAAGGGAAAAGCACCTCAAATGATTCCCCATTTCTTCAAGGTCAGGACAAAGGTTCCATTTCTTGGTTTTGTAGACATCATGATAATTGGAATAGCGATTGTTCGCTTTTTGGAAGAAAGTGCCTTGACTTTTGTTGAAATCATACACATTCCTAATGTTTCTTCTTCTTTTTTTTTTTTTCTTTCCTTAACCCTTTAGGATTTGCCTCAGAGGATACTGAGCAGAGGAACTGAACACAGAAACCTCAAGGGAGCTGCCTGAATTTGCCTGCACATTCTTGTTCGGCGTCTCTTACAGAACCAGACCAACAGAACTGGTGGGTTTTGGTGCGTCACCTCCTGGAATCCTTTTCTTTCCCACTTAAGTAAGAATGTAATTTTCCCTTCCTATCAAGTGGGATATAGAATGCTTGCTGCTTAAATACCGTGTACTGGTGTGTGTTCATGTGGTGACATTAGCTGTACATTACACAGCATGACCAATCACTTAGAACCCACAATATAAGTCTTTATTTCTTTCTGGCCCAAGAGGAAACAGCTTCTGCTGTATGCCTGCCTGCATGAGTGTCAGGAGTGAAGAGGTGGGTAAGCAGTAACTTGTGGGGCTTACAAAGCTGCTACTAATCACCAAGAGGTCATCAGAATTTCACACTATCTTTCAGTGTGTGGAGTACAAGGAAGGACCGATCTGTAAGCTAGAGTAGAATTCAGTGTGACAGCTTTTGTGAAGTTTGAGCAAACCCCATGCCCACTTGACATTGTCCTTCTTTAAATTTTTTTTTTATTATTAATTTTTTGGTTTGTCGAGGTAGGGTTTCACTCTAGTCCAGGCTGACCTGGAATTCATTGTATAATCTCAGGGTGGCTTTGAACTCAGCGATCCTCCTACCTCTGCCTCCCGAGTGCTTGGATTAAAGGTGTGTACCACCATTGAAGGAAAAGTTTGTTTGTTTGTTTGTTTGAAGGAAAGGTTTTTTCTGTTTGTTTGTTTTTAAACATTTTTATTTATCTATTTTATTTATTTATTTGAGACAGAGAGAGAGACAGAGAACGGGTGCTCCAGGGCCTCCAGCCACTGCAAACAAACTCCAGATGCATGTGCCACCTTGTGCATTTGGCTTACGTGGCACCTGGAGAATCGAACCTGGGTCCTTAGGCTTCACAGGCATATGCCTTAACCACTAAGCCATCTCTCCAGCCCCTTCTTTAAAATTTTCAAAACCTATTTTATTTATTTACTTATTTGCAGAGTAAGAGAGAATGGGCACTTCAGGGCCTCCCAGCCACTGTAAACAAACTCCAGATGCATCTGCCACTTTATGCATCTGGGTTTACGTGGGTACTGGGGAGTCGGACCCAGGTGGTTAGGCTTTGTAGGCAAGCACTTCAACCACTGAGCCATCTCTCTTGCACGACATTGGCTTTCTTGCCTGTCATAAAACATAAGGAATTGTCACATCAGGTTCTCTGATTTGTGGCAATCTAATGGTTTGCAATATTTGTAAAAATACCTTGTCCTTTTATAACCATTTTAGTTCACATAGCAAAGTTTGCCCTAGTGTCTCTAAGACTCATAGAATCTTTTTGTTTGTTTGTTTGTTTGTTTTATTGTTTTTTGAGGTAGGGTCTCACTCTAGCCCAGGCTGACCTGGAATTCACTCTGTATTCTCAGGGTGGCATTGAACTCATGGCAATCCTCCTACTCTGCCTCCTGAGTACTGGGATTAAAGGCATGTGCCACCACACCTGGCTTTAGAATCTTTTTTGTTTGTTTTATTTGGTTTTGTAGTTGTTTTTTCGAGGTAGGGTCTCACCCTAGCCCAGGCTGACCAGGAAGTCACTCTGTAATCCCAGGCTGGCCTCGAATCTTTTCTTTTTAGGGCTGAATAATATTCTACTGTATGCTTCAAATCATATTTTATTTATCTATACATTTGGGTCGTGTTCATTTTTAACTCTCTTGAAAATACTGCCATGAACACATTTGAGCCCTGCCTTAAGTTATTTGGGGTTTTGATATAATTGTGTGGGGTTTTTTGTTTTCTTTTTTTTTTTTTCCAAGGTAGGGTCTCACTCTAGCCCAGGCTGACCTAGAACTCAGTCTGTAGCCCCAGGCTGGTCTCAAACTGATAGTGATCCTCCTACCTCTGCCTCCTGAGAGCTGGGACCAAAGGCGTTCATCACCACCTCTGGCCTGTTTTTCTTTTAATATTTTTATGTATTTATTTGGGAGAGACAGGGAGAAAGTGGTATACAGAGACAAGAGAGAGTGTGGGCGCACCAGGGCCATCTGCTGCTGTAAAGGAACTCAAGATACATGCGCTACTCTGTGCATCTGGTTTTACGTGGGTACTGGGGAATGAGGCCGCCAGGTTTTTCAAGCAAGTGTCTTTAACTGCTGCGACATCTCTCCAGCCCAATCAGTGATATAATTGGATTATTTGTTTCCGTATTGTTCTTTTTTTTTTTTTTCCCTGAAGTACCTACTACATATTTTTTCCACCGTATGGAAACAACTACTTTCCACCATTTTACATTGTTACCAACAGTGCACAGAGAGATCCAATTTCTCCACATAGCTGGCTGTAGAATTGGACTTGCATTTTCTTGCTTGGCTAATTTCTCTCGTAATGGGTGTAAATTAGTCAAATTAGTGTGGCTTTGATTTACCATTCCCTAAAAATTTACTAATAGTGTGAACCTCCTTTTCATATACTTAGTGTCTATCTCTGAAACATCTTTGGGGAAATGGTCTATTCAAGTCATCTTCCCACTGTTTGCTTTCTTATGGTTGTATCATCCAGATATTTTCTCTCTCTTGCCAGTATCTTTTATTTTAAAATATATTTTATTTATTTGAGAGAGAGAGAGAGAATGAGAATGGGCACGCCAGGGCCTTCAGCCACTGCAAACGAACTCCAGACATATGCCCCCCCCCCCCTTGAGCATCTGGCTTACGTGGTCCTGGGGAATTGAACCAAGGTCCTTTGGCTTTGCAGTCAAGTGCCTTAACCCCAAGCCATCGCTCCAAACCTTTTTCTTTCTCTTTTTTGTTTTTCAAGGTAGAGTCTTGCTTACTCTGACCTGAAATTCACTATGTAGTCCTAGCCTGGTCTTGAACTCACAGTGACCCTCCTACCTCAGCCTCCCAAGTGCTGGGATTAAAGGCATGTGCCACCAAGCCTGGCAAGATTTTTATGCTTTTATTTATTTTTTTTAATTTTTTTGTTTATTTTTATTTATTTAGTTGAAAGTGACAGAGAGAGAAAGAGACAGACAGAGAGAGAGAGAGAATGGGCGCCCCAGGGCCTCCAGCCACTGCAAACGAACTCCAGACGCGTGCGCCCCCTTGTGCATCTGGCTAACGTGGGTCCTGGGGAATCGAGCCTCGAACTGGGATTCTTAGGCTTCATAGGCAAGCGCTTAACTGCTAAGCCATCTCTCCAGCCCATTATGTTTTATTTTTCGAGACAAGGTCTCCTATGGCCCAGCTGGCCATGTGCATGCATTTAGTAGTGGACGGAAGGAGAAAGGACACATTGAATATAGTTGTGAGCAGAGAACCCACAGTCGATACAAACATCACTTGCACAAAAAAAATAAAGTGCTTTGCATGTTATTTCAGAGAAACAAAACTAGCTTGACCACAATGGTACGGTGTTTCCAAAACTGTCGTCTTAGCTGTTTTACTGTGGACGGAGCACAGGGATGAACCCAGTATATCTTCCCTTGACCTGTCCTTGGGAAAGGCAGAAGGAACTCCAGGCTGTGTACACTACCCCGCCTAGTATCAAAGGTCTGCACTGAGCTGGCTGCCCTCTGAAGAGCTTGAGATTGCAACCTGCCATTACTACAATCAGCAGTTATAGGATTGTGTGTGTGTGTGTGTGTGTGTGTGTGTGTGTGTGGCCATGCTTGGAGGTCAGAGGAGTTGTCTGTGGCCCGCCACATTCTTTGAGACAAGGTCTTCTGCTGCTGCGTATGAGTCTAGCCCTCAGACAGCTTTTATTTTTTAAATTAATTAATTAATTGTTTATTTGCAAGCAGAGATAGAGAGAGAAGGGAGACAGAATGGGCACAGCAGGGCCTCTGGCCACTGCAAATGAACTTCGGATCCATGCGTCACTTTGTGCATCTGGCTTCACGTGGGTGCTGGGAAATTGAACTCTGGTCATTAGTCTTTGCAGGCAAGAGCCTTAACCTCTGTGAGCCATGTCTCCTGTCCCCCCCCCAAGAAGCTTTCAGTGAGTGCTGGGGAACTAAACCTAGGTCAGTAAGATTTTGCAAGGAATGCCTTTAACCACTGAGGTATCTCCCTAAATCTACACCTGCAGCATTGGAGCCCTGGGCGTTCGCATTAGGCGTCTGAATTCCAAATAAATGAGTGTTAAATCTGTTAACACTGTCTCAGGACGGAATTTACCTGTGACCTGACCCACCCTTCTCTTTCCTTCACAGGGAGTGGTTTACAAGGGATAAACTGTGTTGGCCGCAGCAGGTTCCGATTCTCTCTTTGCCATATAAGGGGATTTGGAGAACAGGGAATATCTGGGCCAATTATATTTTCTGGTGTGAGGTGGGATAAGAGAGATCATACTTTCTAAAAAGAACCTGTGAAAGCGGTATACTGTATTCCCTTTAGCCAATAAAGTCAATTCATACTTTATTAGCTCAGATTCTATCCAGTATTTCCCTGTGAGACTGAGAATAAGTGATTAGCTCAAACCAGGGGCATTTTTACTGGTGTGTTAGTTTCCAATGGAAATATTAACTCCTAGTGCACACAGAGAAAGTACAGAGTACGTGAGACATGAATGGCAGTTAGACCCGAACATAGTTCCCAGAGTTTAATATCTCTGGAAAATCCTGACACTTGAACATCTTAATCTAGGTTCAACAAAACTCTACAAACGTGTATTTTCTATTCAGTTCCACCCATAATGTTAAGTGTGTATTTCAGGAACTTCTTTAATATAGTTCTGCTTTCTAGAACTGTAACTATAGTTGGTTGACAATACAAATAACTTTAACTGCCTAGCTAGACGTTAGAGACTGGGAAAACTGGTTTTCCTTGCTTTCTCTCCTTTTTTCTCCTTTTCATAAATATCTTCCCTCACAACTAACTAGAACAAGTTGGTTTTACAAAATACCTACAGTTTTACCTCAGATGTATTTATATGCAAATTTAGCATTTCATTTCTTTCCTTCACTGATTCTAGACCATGCACTGTTACTGCATTTGTTGATGTGGTGAAGACACATTTAACTGTGTTTTTGGAACTCCTTGGCGTGTATTTAACCCAGCATCAAGAGCTGGAGGGAAGGCTTAGCGGTTGAGGTGCTTGCCAGCAAAGCCAAAGGACCCAGGTTCAATTCCCCAGTACCCACATAAAGCAAGATGCACAAGGTGGCACAGGCATCTGAAATTTCGTTTGCAGTGGCTGGAGACCCTGGCATTCCCATTCTATCTGCCTCTTTCTCTCTAGCTCTCTCTCAAAATAAATAAATTAATTAGGGCTGGAGGGATGGCTTAGCGGTTAAGGTGTTTGCCTGCAAAGCTAAAGGACCGAGGTTCAATTCTCCGGGACCCACGTTAGCCAGATGCACAAGGGGGTGCACGCACCTGGAGTTCATCTGCAGTGGTTGGAGGCCCTGGCGTGCCCATTCTCTCTCTCTCCCTCTCTCTGTCAAATAAATAATAGATTTTTTAATAAATTAGTTAATTAATTAAACCAGCATCGATACAAGGAGTGAATCATGTAGTAGCATAGCTGTATTTCCATGTGTTACTCTGGGGTACTTGGCAAACATGAGCTACTTCGAGGAAGACCACCCACTGTGTGGTGGAGACTATCCCAGCAGCAGCGACATGCCAGGGAGAAGGGCACTCTCACCCAGTGCCAACGCTTCCCCCTCCGTCTTTCACGTTACCCTCTAGGATGGCTCCCACTTGCCAGCAAAGTTCACTTCCTTTTAAGATTGTTTCCTAGCACAGTGCCCATGATTACATTGTTATATAACATGGTTGTAGCAGTTGGAAATATTTTTAACTTCAAAAATACTTTACATTCAATTTAAACATTTACACACACACACACACACACACCGTACTCATGTGCAGAGTGTCCCTGGAAAATGCTTGCCTGAGCCGGGCGTGGTGGCTCACGCCTTTAATCCCAGCACTCGGGAGGCAGAGGTAGGAGGATCGCCGTGAGTTCGAGACCACCCTGAGACTCCGTAGTGAATTCCAGGTCAGCCTGGGCTAGAGTGAGACCCTACCTCGAAAAAAAAAAAAAAAAGAAAGAAAGAAAAAGAAAATGCTTGCCTGTGGATACTGGGCAATAAAACGCAAGGTTGGCCACCTTCACCAGGATCTATGTCATCCCCACCCCATGGTAGCAGAGCTTGTTTCCTAGTTGTAACTGAAATGACTAATGTTAACCAAACAAAATCAGGTCACACCTAAAACTGAAGCTAACGTTTGCCTGTAGTCAGTCTGTTTCAGAGCCTTTGTTTCAGGACAGGCAATTTGTCGTTTTCTTACAAGCAGACCTGTGATATTCTTGTGTACTGACGGGACATGCGCCAAGGAGTACGCACTCATGCATATATGAGTGTGTCACATTAGTCCATGTTACTGCTGTGTAACTACTATTTGTAATATAGTAATAGTTATGTATTAGTATGTAATAGCAATGGGGCGGGGGAGACAAGTAAATTTCCCACACCATTATGATTGTATAGACGTGGTTTCTCTTTCTGAATCTCTTGGGACATAAAAAAAAAAAAAATCCGAGCCGGGCGTGGTGGCACACGCCTTTAATCCCAGCACTCGGGAGGCAGAGGTAGGAGGATCGCCGTGAGTTCAAGGCCACCCTGAGACTCCATAGTGAATTCCAGGTCAGTCTGAACTAGAGTGAGACCCTACCTCGAAAAACAAAACAAACAAACAAACAAAAAATCCTTATGCCAGCCATGGTGGCACATGCCTTTTAATCCCAGCACTTGGGAGGCAGACGTAGGAGGATTGCTGTGAGTTCAAGGCCAGACTGAGTTAGAGTGAGACCCTACCTCGAAAAACCAAAACCAAAAACAAACAAAAATTAAAAAAGAAGAAGAAATATTTGTGTGTGTGTCTTCTCCTTCCCTTCGTTCTCCCATCCTGCCCTTCCTTGCTCCTCCCCCACTCTGAAAAAATACCCTTTTCACATCAGTTTTAGAAAAATTTTAAAGCCTTGTATCTGAATGTACTGTCTTGGGTTGGCTTTGTTTGAAATATGAGTCTAGGGGCTGGAGAGATGGCTTAGCGGTTAAGCACTTGCCTGTGAAGCCTAAGGACCTCAGTTCGAGGCTCGATTCCCCAGAACCCACGTTAGCCAGATGCACAAGGGGGCGCACGCGTCTGGAGTTCGTTTGCAGCGGCTGGAGGCCCTGGCGCGCCCATTCTCTCTCTCTATCTCTGCCTCTTTCTCTCTCTGCCTGTCGCTATCAAATAAATAAAATAACAAAAAAAAATTGAAAAAAAATATTTAAAAAAAAAAGAAAGAAATATGAGTCTAAGGGGGATGAGCAGGGGGGAGATGGCTACTTACCACACCAGCATGAGGCCCTGTTTCACTCTGAGTTCAATTCCCCAGCACCCACCTGAACTCAGCTGGGTGTGGCCATGCCTGTTGTGACTCCAGGCCTGTGGGGCAGAGAGCAGGGAATTGCCGGGACTTGCTGGTCAGCCCGTCTGAATGACAAAAATAGCTACCCTAGGTGTCAGTGAGAGATTCTGTCTCAGGGGACACACAGATGAGTGATAGCTGAGCACCCCTAACTCAGGTACACAGGGCACACTCATCTGTGCACACATACATATATGCACTATACATACACACACCACAGCACACATAACATACCCACACATACCTATACCTACACACACAGAGTTAAAAAAAAAATGACATTACTGCCAAAAATAAGGCCTCTTTATTAAATTATAACCAGAAATTTATCTGAGGACATAACTCAGTGGTAGAGTGTTGCCTTGCATATTTAAGACCTTAGGGGCAATCCCTAGCAGTATTTTTTTAAATGCCTTGTACTGCACACTTCCTTAAAAAATTTTTTGGGGGGGCCCCAGGCATGGTGTTGCACGCCTTTAATCTCAGCACTTGGGAGGCAGAGGTAGGTGGATTGCCGTGAGTTCAAGGCCACCATGAGACTACATAGTGAATTCCAGGTCAGCCTGAGCTAGAGTGACAGCCTGCCTTGAAAAAAAAAAAAATGAGAAAGAGGGAGAGATAGGGAGAAAAACAGAAGAGAAGGAAGGAAGGAAAGAAAGAGAGGCAAATAAGGAATGGATGAGCCAGGGCCTCCAGCCACTGCAAACGAAACTCCAGACACATGCACCACATTGTGCATCTGGCTTACGTGTGTACTGGGTCCTTAAGCTTCCCGGGCAAGCACTTTAACCACTAAGCCACCTCTCCAGCCCTCCTGTCATCATTTTATAGTGAAACTGTGGCCCAGGGAAGCAAGTGACTACATGAAAATGTTTGTTTCTCAAGGGGTGGAACCAGAATATGAAACCACACAACATGGCCCCAGATCCTGGGTTTGTAGTCACCACCTAAAGCCCCGTGGCCCCAGTCAAGTATTTGGATTGTGTGATTTCCATTTAAGAACTTAATTCCAGTCAGATGTGGGTTTATACAACTATAATCCCAGCACTGTGAAGGTAGAGACAGGAGGATCAGGAATTCAGATACATAGGGAGCTGAAAGGCCCCCCCACACACACACCTGCCCAGGCAATGTGAGTCCCAGTCTATCTCAAAAAGAATTGTATGGGTTGTTAATTTTAAAAAATATAATTTGAGCCGGGCGTGGTGGCGCACGCCTTTAATCCCAGCACTCGGGAGGCACAGGTAGGAGGATTGCTGTGAGTTCGAGGCCACCCTGAGACTCCATAGTGAATTCCAGGTCAGCCTGGGCTAGAGTGAGACCCTACCTCGAAAAACCAAAAAAAAAAAAAAAAAAATATATATATATATATATATATATATATATATATGATTTGGATATGTCAACAAGTCTCCATAGAGTCAGGTGGTAAGGAATACTCCAACAACTTTATCATGAACCTGTAGTTCTCTTCTTATTCAGTTTTACACATCAGCGCCCTTTTCTCACTGTTGGTGGTTTTAGTCTATTAACACTATCTGTGTAGCTAACCCTGCGATATGTGAGGAAGAAGCAAAGAAGGAATGTTCTAGTAGAAGGAGCATGGGTTTTGTGATCAGACCCATCTACACTTTGATTCTGTGACCTTGTTCAGGTTATTGGATCCTCTGAGCTTCCTCTCCTAATTGTTTGAAAAGAGGAAGGAGTCCATGGCTAATGTGTATCAGACTCGATTTGGGTCTGAGCACTTGGCCTCCAGCTTCTCCTTTATTGTTCTTTGAGATAGTGGTTGTCATTGCTGGTATTCTGTTCTGCAGATCAGAGTCATGAAGAGCTAGGATTCTAAACGAGTTAACAATATTATATAGCCACAGCCATGGAGAAGCTGGGTTTGAACTCGGGGAATTAGACTTGAGTTTGGTAGACCTTAGCAGTCAAGGTTTAGACTTTGCAAGTCTTAGACTGTCTGCTACAATCTGCTATATTCAACTCTGCCTCTGTTGCATGAAAGAAGCCATAGACAGTACCTAAGCCAATGGCCATGGCTATGTTACAGGAAAACTGCGCAAAACAGCCAGAAAGGCCTGGCTCTGGTGCACTGACATCTTCTCTAGAGCCCACCTTTTAAACTTCTATTCATAGACATGTCTTTGAAAAACAAAATTAACCCTGGTTGGGCATGGTGGCGCACACCTTTAATCCCAGCAATCGGGAGGCAGAGGTAGGAGGATCGCCGTGAGTTCAAGGCCACCCTGAGACTCCATAGTGAATTCCAGGTCAGCCTGGGCTAGAGTGAGACCCTACCTTGAAAAACCAAAAAAAAAAAAAAAAAAAAAATTAACCCACGTAAGCCAGACATACAAGGCGAAGCAAGCGTGCAAGGTCACACATGCGCACAAGGTGCCACACCCGTCTGGAGTTTGATTGCAGTGGCTGGAGGCCTTGGTGCACCAATACTCTCTCTCTCTCTCCCTCTCACTCACTCGCTCTCTCACTCTCTCGCTCTCTCTCACTAAATAAATAAATAAAGTTGGCTCAGTGCGTACATGTGACCCCAGTGCTGAGTAGTCATGTGCCCTTGTATGCTGTCACCTCACCCTGCTGTCGTTGTTGCAGCGCAGGGCTGGAGAGATGGCCTAGAAGTTAAGGTGTTTGCCTGCAAAGCCAAAGGACCCATGTTCGATTCCCCAAGACCCACATAAGCCAGATGCACAAGGTGGCGTATGTGTCTGGAGTTCATTTACAGTAGCTGATGGCCTTGGTGTGCCCATTCTCTGCCCCATCTCTCAAATAAATAAAAAAAATAAAAAAAAATAGCTAATCTTTAAATATCTATTGATAAGGTTAGCTTATTACGAAGGAAATCACATCCAGAGGATACTTCTGCCCATATTCTCTATCTCTTTTTTAAACACATGTATTATTGGCTAGCAAAGAAATATATATATATGTGTGTGTATTAATTATTGGCAGTGACAACCACTATCTTCAACATAGAAGAGAGACTAATTGGAAAGAAGAAGGGATTCAATGGAGGGTGGATTTGAGAGGGGCTGAGAGGTTCAGAATGGGGGTGGGGGAGGGAATTATCATCTGTACTTATGAAAGCTGTGAATAAAAAGTTTTATTTTAAAAAAAGGGAAGGAAATCACAAACCATTTTCTTGACAAATCTGTATTGTCTTTTAAGTGTCAGACTTTGAAGGGCAAGATGAGACATAACCTCTGGCTTCTTGGACTTCACATTTTAGTCGTTGAGAAAAGGACTGAGGAAAACAGGAGAGTCACACCATGTCTTATGAAAGGGGGGCATTGACAGTGAGCAGTAGACTTAGCCTCGCTGACACTACCCTGTGGTTGTCAAAACAGAGAGTTTGGGTTTGCCGTGTACCTTTCATTCTTGGGCTTAGGGGTCTCCCATTGCCTTATAAGTGCTCCTCATAACTCCTGAGTACTTATCTGCATTTAGGAACTATTCTGCTGAAATCCTTTATATTCCTAAGTAAATCTTCTGTGCAAGAGCCACCCCTTTTTTCTGATGCTTTCTAGCCATGCTCAAATTCTTTGGCCTTTTGCTCTCTACTGTCTGCCCCATAAAATGTGGAGTTTGGCCCTTCTACTATCTAGCTCATTTTTCTTCTTCCTTCCTTCCTTCCTTCCTTCCTTTCTTTCTTTTTGTTGTTGTTGTTGTTGAGACAGGATCTCACTCTAGCCCAAGCTGACCTGGAACTTAGCCTCAAACTCACAGCACTCCTCCTACGTCAGCCTCCCCAGTGCCGGGATTAAAGGCGTGTACCACCACAGCCAGCCAGCTTTTTGGTGTTTTTGTTTGTTTGTTTGTTTTCTCCTTCAAGGTGCGGTCTTCACTGTAGTCTCAGGTTGACCTGGAACTCACTCTGTAGTCCCAGGCTGGCCTCGAACTTGTAGCAATCCTCCTGCCTCTGCCTCTCAAGTGCTGGGATTAGTGTGCGCCACCACACCCAGCTTTTTTTCCTCTTGTCTTTCTTTTTTTGTTATTATTTATGTATTTTTATATTTTTATTTATTCATATAAAAGAGAGAGTGAGCGTGGGTACACCAGAACCTCCTGCCACTGCAAACAAACTCCAGATGCATGCACCACTTTGTGCATGTAGCTTTACGTGGGTACTGAGGAATTGAACCTGGGCTGTCAGGCTTTGCAAGCAAGCACCTTCATCCACTGAGCCATCTCTCCAGCCTCCTTGGTTTTCTTTTCCTGTTTCTTGTCTTTTTTCCAAGGAAGGATCTCACTGTAGCCCAAGCTGACTAGAATTCACTATGTAGTCTCAAGGTGCCTTGAACTCATGGCGATCCTCCTACCTCCGCCTCCCAGAGTGCTGGGATTAAAGGCATGCGCCACCACACCTGGCCTCTATTTTCTCTTTTTAAAATGTTTTTTTGTTGTTATTTTATTTATTTGAGAGTGACAGGCAGAGAGAGAAAGAGACAGAGAAAGAGAGAGAGAGAATGGACGAGCCAGGGCTTCCAGCCACTGCAAACGGAACTCCAGATGCGTGCGCCCCCTTGTGCATCTGGCTAACGTGGGTCCTGGAGAATCGAGCCTTGAACCGGGGTCCTTAGGCTTCACAGGCAAGCGCTTAACCACTAAGCCATCTCTCCAGCCCTTTTCTCTTTTTAAAAACGATGTATTTGAGTGAGAGAATGTGTATTGGGCGCACCAGGACCTCTTGCCACTACAAACTCCGGACAGACACACGTGTTGCTTTGTGCATCTAGCTTTACCTGAGTACTGGGGACTTGAACCCAGGCCAGCAGCTCAACCCCCAGCTCTATTTTCTTTCTGAGTCTTGTCTTCTGTTCCTTAACTCCCTCCTGCATTGTGGCCTTTCTGGAAGATTCTAACGTTTTTGCAAATGCTCGTTATTGCTTGTGGTGTTCCCTCTGCTCTTTTCATTCTCTTCTTGCTAGACTATGAAGTCAAGGACTGTGAGGTGGTCACCACGGTATGACCAACCGCCTAGCCCAGCCTTGCATACAGCAAGTGCTCAATTAGTGACTGAATGCATGTGCAGATACTGTTTTCTCATCTAGTCCATCCGTTGTGTTCGGGGCAGGGCTGACTTTAGTGCCCGTGAATAAATGTCTGTGTTCGAAGACCATGTTTTCAGTGATGGTTCGTCATGTGCCTTTAAAAAAAAAGTCTCTTAAGTGAGGCTTATTACACGATTAAAGAAGTCAGTAGTGACATTTGACAATGACCCAAGTCTTGAAAACCAGATTGTCAGCAGTTCTCACGGCATCCCGGAAGCAGAGGGTCTGAATTTAAATAAGACGCTGGGATGACTTGGCAGGTCATTAGCCTGATTTCCGAAGTGGTACTTGTGACCTGTCAGTCTGTCTGCGGTAGTAGCAAAGACTGACAGGATTGTATGATGGTAGTTGTTTCCATTGAACGATTAAATGGGTAGCGTTTCAGCCGTATTAAATAAGTCACGTCTCACAGGTGCTGACCTGACCCTTGAACACTGCCGTACCTGTCTCAGGCTGGACAGCTTTGACAATAGGAACCAGATCAAGATGCAAATCAAGATGCCACCCCCCTGTCCGGATGGGGTGGCACACATCTGTAATCCCAGCCCTCAGGAGGCAAAGCGAGCAAGATCACAAGTTCCAGGCCAGCCTAGGCTGCAGCGTGAGACCCTGTCTCAAGCAAGGGACTGGGGAAAATTTTTAGAGAAAAAAAATAATAAAATTAAAGACCTATATTGGGAGTAGACAGTATGAAGTAATAACTTTTACTAATGATGGAGACAATCTTAGTCATTCCAAGATAGAGCCTACCAGTAATTCTTGGCAGAGAGCGATCTTGTGTGTTTCCCACTACCCCACCTGTACAGTGTGTGAAGACATTTGTGGTTGTCGCAGCACTTCAGGAGTCAGGTGTTTGTGCATCCAGGGGGTAGGGAACAAAGATGTTTGGAAACATCCTACGTGCTAAAAATATCACCTTGTAACACCCAGGTTATTGATAGAGTTGAGGAAAGCTCAGATCCTGGACTACGTGATACCTTGGGATTCTTTTCAGCTCACTTTCTGGTTTTTTTTTTTCTTCTTTTTTAAATTTTTATATTTATTTATTTATTTATTTATTTGAGAGCAACAGACAGAGAGAGAAAGAGGCAGATAGAGAGAGAGGGAGAATGGGCGCGCCAGGGCTTCCAGCCACTGCAAACGAACTCCAGACGCGTGTGCCCCCTTGTGCATCTGGCTAACATGGGTCCTGGGGAATCGAGCCTCGAACCAGGGTCCTTAGGCTTCACAGGTAAGTGCTTAACCGCTAAGCCATCTCTCCAGCCTATTTTTTTTTTAAAATAGACTACATAATGAAAATATTTTTTTAAAAAATAGGGCTGGAGAGATGGCTCAGCAGTTAAAGGCATTTGCTTGCAAGGCCTGACAGGCTGAATTCAATTCCCCAGTGCCCATATAGAACCAGATGCACAAAATGGTGCATGTATCTGGAGTTCATTTGCAGTGGCAAAAGGTCCTAGTGTGCCTCTCTGTCTGCCTCTTTCTCTCTCATATATGTATATATATATGTATATGTATATGTATATATATATATATATATGTTTACACACACACATATATAAAGTTTTTGTTTTTATTTGCAAGCAGAGAAAGAAAGGGAGAGGGAGAGATTGCACACGCCATGGCCTCCTGCCACTGCAAACAAACTCCCTACGCGTGCATGTCATCTGTAATCCCAGCCCTGGTCCATCTGGGTACTGTGGAATCGAAGCCAGGCAAGCAGGTTTTGCAAGTAAGCACCTTTAACCACTGAGCTACCTTCCCAGCCCCACGTTGTGGGATTTTGCTTTTGTGAAAGGATTTTATAGAAATGCAACACATCGTATCTGGCTACGCTGTAGGATAATAACCATGCTCTCCGCTCCTCCTTGCTGGCATCTCCCTGCCCATAAGCCTTTCTGTTCCTCGCCAGAGCTCTCAGGCCTTAGGTCAGTGGAGCCAAGATAAGGAGGGAAAATAGATGGCCCTATAACTGTTTGCTGGAGCCTGTTAGCCTTGGAGGCATATGTGTGCTGAATGTGTGGGGTTTATTTTATTATTGTTATTATTATTATTATTATTATCTTGGTTTTTCAAGGTAGGGTCTCACTCTGGCCCAGGCTGTCCTGGAATTAACTATATAGTCTCAGGGTGGCCTCGAACTCATGGTAATCCTCCTACCTCTGTCTCCCAAGTGCTGGGATTAAAGGTGTGCACTTTATTGCCTGGCAATTTGTATTATTTTATTCTCTTTAGCATCGCCTGGCAAAGCAGTTGAGAAAAGTATACGTGTATAATGCTTATGAAAGACAGCAAGATCTACCAGGCATTAGTGTGCTGCCAAACAGCAGGGTAGAGAATCCCCCCACTCTGCCCCTTTCTGGTAGGTGGCTTCGCCCTTCTTGTGACATGCCGCCAGGGCTCCTGGGAACCCACAGAAAATGCCTCATTTTCAGGGATGTGTTGATAGAAGTGCCTGGAGCAGTGAGCCTCTTGGCTGTTGAGTATCTGTTTATCAAACCATTCACTGAAGGCTGCTCATTGCCTTAGCAATGAAGAGGGGTTCCTCCTGGGCTCAGCCAGGGACAGCCAAGCGTGGTCCCCTGTAGCACGGCCTACTGTGGCGTCATCATTTGAGGGTTTTGCTTAAATCATGAAAAAAGTGCTTATTTTACCCAAGGGCCTTTTCTGTGAGAGGAGAGAGAATACAAAAAAAAATCTTGGTCAATTGTTTGGGCCCACAGGTAAATTTATCTGGTCTTCTGGCCCTGTTTTTTATTTTATTTTATTTTTGTTTTTGTTTTTAGGTAGGGTCTCAATCTAGCCCAGGCGGACCTGGCATTCACTCTGTAGTCTCAGGGTGGCTCAGGTAGTCTTGAACTCACAGCGACCCTCTACGTCAGCCTCCCCAGTGCTGGAATTAAAGGCGTGTGCCACCATGCCTGGCCAAGGCCCTGTTTTTAGTGAAACTCCTTTTACCCTTTCAAGCTTTGGGCTGACAGAAATGTCCTCGGGCTAGTGGGAGTACCCTTGGCAGTGTTTACTCTAGTGGGTGGTTGTGAGTTGGCACTGGGCACGAAGATAAAGGTCACATCGTGAAAACCTTCTACACAGGCTCATCTTTCCCCCCTTTATTTCCGTTTCTGATGTGTGGCAACGTTTCCTTCACAAAAAAATATCTTTGTAAGCCTTGAGGCTATTCACAACCTTTTGTGACAAACACTTCTAGAACTACCGTAGAGGTGTGTGTAGAAATGGAATTGAGGTGACCTGAGTCATGGGACAGGACCAGGAAGTGGCCCACACATGAGGGGAACTCATAGAAAGTAACTTAACACAGCCAGGATTCAAGCTCATATTTCTTTTACTTCAAAGACTTTGCTCTTCACAAATATACTGTGTATTTTATTATACCTGTACATTATATGTGTTAGGTCTCGCTTAGGAAGTGACTATTAGGTCTGGAGAGATGGCTCAGAGGTTAAGGCGTTTGCCTGTAAAGCCAAAGGGCCTCGGTTCGATTCCCCAGGACCCACGTAAGCCATATACACAAGGTGGTGTAGGCGTCTGGAGTTCGTTTGCAGTGGCTGGAGGCCCTGTTGTGCTCATTCTCTCTCTCTTTCTTTCTCTCTCACTCTCTCAAATTAAAAAAAAAAAAAAAAGAGGGCTGGAGAGATGACTTAGCCATTAAGACATTTGCCTGCAAAGCCAAAGGATCCCAGTTCGATTCTCCAGGACCCACATAAGCCACAAGGGGGCGCATGTATCTGGAGTTCGTTTACAGTGGCTGAAGGCCACGGCATGCCCATTCTCTCTCTCTCTCTCTCCCTCTCTCCCTCTCCCTCTTTTTCTGTATCACACAAATAAATAAAATATATTTTTAAAAAAGTGACGATTAGGGCTGGAGAGATGGATCAGAGCTTAAGGCGCTTGCTTGAGAAGCCTAATGACCTGGGATTGATTCCCTTAGTCCCCAAAGTAGTGCATATGTGTGGAAGTTCATTTGCAGTGGCTAGTGATTATTAGTAAACAAAAAATTCATGGTATGAGTAAAGACCACAAAATTAGAAATCTGACCATAAATAGGGATAAATTTTCTACTAAATTAATTGCAGCTAGTGGTAGGGGGCACTGTGCCCCTCTGGATGGAAACTTGGAATTGCAGTTTGTCGGTTGGGTAGCAAATAAAACTCTCCAGAGAATTCCAAATTGTGTATTCATCCCAAACACATACACACAGAGCTGGGAGCCAAAGTTAACAAGCTTGCAAGCTGAACAATTCTCCCGTGAACTCATGCCTGTTTCTGATCCCAGGTAAAGGCCAGGTTGTAAATAAACACTGGCAAATCTTTGCGGCACAGTGGAAACCTTTACTCTTAGAGATGTATTAGTTCAAAGTTAAAATCTGAATAAAAGATACTCTGAGCCACGCTAAAAAGGTAATTCAAGTCTTTAAGGATTTCTGGTTGGAGCTTACTTTGAAATTTTATGTTGACCCAATAAATTCAAATGTAACCGGAAAGAAAAGTTCTGGTTTATATTTCATAATCATAACCCGAGTTGGCTGGGTGTGGTAGTGCACGCCTTTAATCCCAGCACTCAGAAAGCAGAGATAGGAGGACTGCTGTGAGTTCAAGGCCAGCCTGAGTCTAGATAGTGAATTCCCAGGTCAGTCTGTGCTACAGCAAGACCCTACTTCAAAAAACAAAACAAAGGGCTGGAGAGATGGCTTAGCGGTTAAGCGCTTGCCTATGAAGCCTACGGACACCGGTTCGAGGCTCGATTCTCCAGGACACACGTTAGCCAGATGCACAAGGGGGCGCATGCGTCTGCAGTTCGTTTGCAGTGGCTGGAGGCCCTGGCGCGCCCATTCTCTCCCTCTCTCAATCTGCCTCTTTCTCTCTCTGTCACTCTCAAATAAATAAATAAAAATTAAAAAAAAAAAAAACTTGATTGGAAAGTTGCGGGGGGGGAGAGGCGAGGGTAAGGTGAAGAAAGAAGAAGAAAGGAGAGAAGGGGAAAGAGAGGAGGGAAGGAGAGAGAAAGAGGAGGGACAGGGTATCATATAGTCCAGGCTGACCATGAGTTCACAATGTAGCTGAGGGTGACCTTGAACTTATTCTCCTGACTCTACCTCCTGACTTCTGGGGTTATAGACATTGTAACCACATCCGGTTTTACTCAGTGCTGGAGAATAAGCAGAGGTTTTCATATGTGGTAGGCAAGCAACACTACCATCTGAACCCTATTTCCAGCTCTGCAAGTATAGTAGTTTATGCCAGTTACATATGTCAAGCTGAAAGAATGATTTTTCAAGTGCATTGCCATTTGTTCTTAATGCCAGCAGCCTTCAGTGGGGAGTAACGTGTTTTCTGTGTGTATAAAGGGAATACAAAGGGATTTGCCATCCATCTGGGTGCTTGGACCCAGTGTGGCAAGTCTCTTTCAGCTCTTTCCTAAACAGCCTTTGTAAGGTTTGCTAAAGCCAAAGGTTAGGTAAGAAACCGGCGAGGACTGGGCTGCCTGGGCCGCATCACCAGGGGAGAATGACCCAGCCAGCTAGCTTACCTGTGAAGCGTGGAATCTGGGAGCCTCGACCTACCAGTCTCCACCGGAACTCACCGGCTGGGCTTCTCACAGCGACCGGTTTCAAGCTGGCTCGGCTTTCCTTTTGCTTGCTTCTCTGTAAACCCAAGAATCTTCAGAGTCACGATCCTTGCCTCCAGTTGAGCATCTTTGTTGTTGTCTTTTAACATTCCTGTTTCTCACATTGACATACTAAGGTCGGCCCTAGCATCCGTGCATGTATAATTTCATTCTAGCCTCGTCATTGTCTAATCTCTCTGTGCCTCATTTTCCTTGTCCACCAAGTGGGGATCTCAGTAGTAGCTCTGATAGACATTGTGAGGATCGGAGTGTGTGAATGCACACAGAGCCTCTGCCTGCCACGTGACAGGCATTCAATACACATTGAAAATATGAGACTTTTTTTAAAAATGTATTTTTATTTGAGAAAGAGAGAATGGGCACACCAGGGCCTCTAGCCACTGCAAACGAACTCCAGATGCATGTGCCCCCTTTGTGCATCTGGCTTACGTGGGTCCCGGGGAATCGAACTATGGTCCTTAGGCTTCACAGGCAGACTCCTTAACCACTAAACCATTTCCCCAGCCCGAAAAGATGAGACTTTTGAGACTCAGAGGTCATGTGGCTTCCCCCACGGTTCACAGTTGTGTCATATGTGGTAGAGCCAAGGTTTGGGCCTGTGGCTATCTATGAAATCCAAGGGTACAAACTATTTACTGCTGACTGGATGAAATTGGGAAACTGTATGTGGTTTTGGTTATTTATTTATTTATTTTGATGTTTCAAAGTAGGGTCTCACTCTAGCCCAGGCTAACCTGGAATTTACTATGTAGCCTCAGGGTAGCCTCGAACTTACAGCCATCCTCCTACCTCTGCCTCCCAGGTGCTGGGATTAAAGGCATGCGCCACCACCCCCAGCCTATGCTATTTATCTAGATGCTTTGTGTAATTTATGGCCAAAGTTTAATGGCTGAAATCCAGAGAGTGTTATTTACACATCCATTTCAAGCAAGAATTTCATTAGCATTCAACATTCAGTATTTAACACAAATCCTCAGACACCTGCCTGTATTCGTGTGTGTGTGTGTGTGTGTGTGTGTGTGTGTGTACATGTGCATGTACACATGTGCATGTTCTTGCCTCTTTAAAGAGAGTATTCTAGTTGGGCATGGTGGTGAACGCCTTTAATCCCAGCACTCGGGAGGCAGAGGTAGGAGGATCACCGTGAGTTTGAGGCCACCCTGAGACTACAGAGAGAATTCCAGGTCAGCCTGAGCTAAAGTGAGAACCTACCACGAAAAAACCAAAAAGAGAGAGAGAGAGAGAGAGAATATTCTATTTTATTGCTGATTTGTTTTGAGGCCAGGACTCACTGTGTAGCTAGGTTTGTATGAAACTTATGATCTTCCTGCCTCAAGTTTCCCAAGTGCTGGGATTACAGGAGTGTGCCGCAATACCAACCCAAGGCTTACTTATTTTTTATGAATCCAGTGCTTTACACATGCTAGTCAAGTGCTCTACCACCACACGTATGTCCTCTAAGATTGTTGTTTGTTTTGAAGTACGTTTTCTTCATTTGCTAACACAAAGAGGGGGAGAATGGATATACTAGGGCCTCTTGCCACTGCAAAAGAACTCCAGATGCATGCACCACTTTGTGCATCTGGCTTTACATAGGCACTGGGAATCAAACTGGGCCTGCAGGATTTACAGCAAGCAAGCGCCTTTAAACCACTTGAATCTCCCTTGTTTGGGTTTTACTGTTTTCTTTTGTTTTTCATGTAGTCCAGGCTGACCTAGTACTTGCTGGGCATGACCTGAAAGTCCTAACCCTGCTGTCTCTACCTTCCAAGTGTTGGGATTTATAGGCTTGTGATAACATCTGTGGTTTCCAAGACTATTTTTTTTTTTTTAAGTTTTTTGAGGTAGGGTCTCACTCTAGTTCAGGCTGACCTGGAATTCACTATGCCATCTCAGGGTGGCCTCGAACTCACGGCGATCCTCCTACCTCTGCCTCCCGAGTGCTGCGATTAAAGGCGTGCGCCACCACGCCTGGTTTAAGGCTCATTTTTAAAAAGCAAAATTCTGACAGTGGCTAGACCTTGATCTTTGGGGAACTATACACTTGTTAGAACCTAAGTCTTAACAACGTGAAGGTCTGGGCTCTTTGAAAACAGTTCCTGGTCAGTGGGCACAAGTACGGAATGACTTAATTTTCCACTTTCTGTTGTCAGCATAATTCAGCCAACTAGAAGATAAACTCCAAGTATAAGGTCCATGGGCAGCTAGCACAGCCTGGCATGTAGTGGATGCTCAGTCAATATTTGATGAATGAGTGAGTGAAAAGCAAACCCTGTGTCTGTTTTGAAATCTTTAAGACATCATCGTTCACATTTTACATGTCAGGAGCTGAGCCAATCTCATTCACCTGATCTTCTTCCAGGTCTCCTAAGGATGGCTACTGGAGTTAAATAGCAAACAGTGTCGAACAGGATAAGGAAGAGGCTTTAAAAAAAAATTGCTCCGAGTGTGGTGGCACACACCTGTCACCCCCAGTGCTCAGAGGCTGATGCCAGGGGTGTGCCATGGCATCAAGACCAGCCTGGGTCAGGGTGAGCTGTCTCCAGAAAACAAAAACAAGGCTGGAGATGGCCCAGTGGTTAAGGCCTTACCTGCAAAGCCTAAGGACCGAAGTTCGATTCCCCAGCACCCACATAAAAGCCAGGTAGACAAGTAGTACATTCATCTGGAATTCACTTGCAGTGGCTAAAAGCCCTGGCCACACCCATTCTTTCTTTCCCTCTCATAAACAAATAAAGTATATTTTAAAAAGGGCCGGGCATGGTGGCACGCACCTTTAATTCCAGCACTCGGGAGGCAGAGGTAGGAGGATCACCGTGAGTTCGAGGCCACCCTGAGACTACGTAGTGAATTCCAGGTCAGCCTGGCCTAGAGGGAGACCCTGTCTTGAAAAACAAACAAACTATATATATGTGTGTGTGTATGTATATATATGTATATACATACATACATATACACACACACACACACACACATATATATATATATATATATATATATACTTGTTTGTTTAAGATAACAGTAATTTTTTTTTTTTTTTTTTTGGTTTTTCGAGGTAGGGTGTCACTCTAGCCCAGGCTGACCTGGAATTCACTATGGAGTCTCAGGGTGGCTTCGAACTCACGGCGATCCTCCTACCTCTGCCTCCCGAGTGCTGGGATTAAAGGCATGCGCCACCAAGCCCGGCTAAGATAACAGTAATTTTAATAGTAAAGACTATCTTCAAAATTTGTTCGATTTTTTGTTTGTTTGTTTGTTTGTTTGTTTTTTGGGTTTTTGAGATAGGATCTCCTTCCTCTATGCCAGGCTGACCTGGAATTCACTACGTAGTCTCAGGGTGGCCTTGAACACATGGCGATCCTCCTACCACTGCCTCCCGAGTGCTGGAATTAAAGGTGTGCGCCACCATGCCCAGCTTTGTTAGAATTTTTTAAGATGGTCCTGAAATTAAACCATTGCTCAGCCTGGGAAACAGAGGAAAGTGAAGGTCATACTTACAAGTGGAATTCATGTTGCTTAGCATCAGTGGTGGGCTCTGCATACTAAGATCAGAGGTGACAGGGCCGGATAGGAAGCTTTGTGGGCCACACTGTCTGTGTCCCAACTATTTCACTCAGTCCGTGTGCTACAGAAGTTAGCGTTTTCTAAACACACAGTAACTCTGAACAGATGAAAGACCACATTTGGTCCATGGCTGTAGTTGGCTGAGCCCCGTTTTACACACATACAGCAGTCATGAGTTCAACCTCCTGTTAGGCCTTGAAAAGGAGGAGCACGTTAGCCACATAGTTGCCTTTTTCAAGACATTGAGTACATAATTTGACTTGTTGTTGCTTTGTTTTTTTTTAATTTTTGAAAAATATTTTATTTATTTATTTATTTGACAGAGGAAGAGGGAGAGAGAGAGAGAGAGAATGGGCGCACCAGGGCCTCCAGCCAAAGCAAACGAACTCCAGATGCGTGTGCCCCCCTCTGCATCTGGCCAACGTGGGTCCTGGGGAATCGAACCTGGGTCCTTTGGCTTTGCAGGCAAACGCCTTAACCACTAAGCAATACCTCCAGCCCAACACATAATTTTTAACAGTGTGCTTTTATTAAAGATTTTTATAAGCTGGGCATGGTGGTACATACCTATAATTTTTTTTTGTTGTTCAAATGTTTTGTTTTAATTGTTTTATTTTTTCAAGGTAAGGTCTCACCCTAGCCCAGGCTGACCTGGAATTCACTCTGTAGTCTCAGGGTAGCCTCGAACCCACAAAGCCTCTCCTACCTTTGCTTCCCAAGTGCTGGGATTAAAGGTGTGTGCCACCACACCTGGCTCATAATTTAATTTTTTTCTGATTTTTCAAAAATTTATTTATTAGGGACAGACAGAAGGACAGAGAGAGAGTGTGTGAGTGAGAGTGGGCACATCAGGGACTCTAGCCACTGCAAACGAACTCCAGATGCATGTACCACTGGCTTACGTGGGACCTGGAGAATTGAACCTGGGTCCTTAGGCTTCACAGGCAAGTGCCTTAACTGCTAAGGCATCTCTCCAGCCCCATAATTTAACTTTTTAAAAATATTTATTTGCCAGCAGAGAGAGAGAAAGAAAGAATGTGAATAGACACGCACAGGGCCTTTGGCCACTGCAAACGAACTCTAGGTGCATGTGTCACTTATCTTTTAACATGTTTTAGCTTTTGTCCTCTATCATGAGAAACCTTTTTCCTGGGGTGCTGCCATCACACGTCTTCGCCCCTAGATAGGACACAAATGACAGACAAAGGACGATTACACCAGAACCGGGATTGGCGAACCAATGAGTTTATTGAGGTTACTTACAGTAGAATAGGGGAGGGGTTGCTAACAGGAGCAATAGATGACTCAAATGCAGCCGCGCCCCGAGAAGGCCCATTCCATTCCTGGGTGATGACCTCCCCATAGCTGCTTCGACTCAAAGGCAGCTACATCACCAGAAGGCCCACCTCAACGTAGGTGCTCGCTGCGCCACTGGTAGGCAGCTCCATCGAAGAGTCTCTTGAGCACCGTACATCATTGGAAGGCAGCGCCCTCGGAGTCGGCCACACACTGCACCATTTGCAGGCAGCTCCATGGAAGACTCTCTCCTCCCCAAGCAGTTGTTTTCACTTTACTTAGCCTTAAGGAGGGTCTTGCAACCTTTTCCCAGACTTGCCGACTTCCTGAGTCTCTGGAACTTCCTTCCTCCCCCACCCCCAAGGGATGTTTCAGTTTCCAGCTAACAGAACCTTGCTGAGCCATAATGTGACAAGATTCTCCCAGACTTGATTTCCTGGCTCTCCAAAGCCTCCTTTCTCTCTTCAGTTCTGAGGAATCTGCTACACAACAGCCTCAAGCTCACTGATCGAGTTCATTGGTAATAAAGAGAATAGGGTTTGTAGACTGAGATTTTCTTAAATGTGTGACCCAGTAGCATTATCATTATTATTATAATTAATTTTGTAGTGTTGTGCTGGGGATCAAACCTATGGCCTTGTGCATGCTAGGCAAATATACTATTTTTTTATTTTTTTATTCATTTTTATTTATTTATTTGAGAGCAACAGAGAGAGAGAGAGAATGGGCGTGCCAGGGCCTCCAGCCACTGCAAATGAACTCCAGACGCGTGCAGCCCCTTGTGCATCTGGCTAACGTGGGTCCTGGGGAGTCAAGCCTCGAACCGGAGTCCTGAGGCTTCACAGGCAAGCGCTTAACCGCTAAGCCATCTCTCCAGCCCAAATATACTAACAAAAATCTCAATTTTTTTTGTTCTTTTTACATGTCTGAATCTTCTCACATTTTTAAAAAAGTTTAATGTTTATTTATTAGAGACAGAGAGAGGGGAGAGAGAGAGAGAGTGGGCACATCAGGACTCTAGCCACTGCAAACAAACTCCAGACACATGTGCCACCATGTGCATGTGGCTTACATGGGACCTGGAGAATTGAACCTGGGTCCTTAGGTTTCTCAGACATGCGCCTTAACCACTAAGCCATCTCTCCAGCCCCCTTCTCACATTTTTTTTAAGATGTGTCTTTGTTAAAGTGTAAGTTCTTTTCCTGTTGACTCCTGCCACTTAATGTTTTCTGTACTACAATGGGTAGAATCTTGAATGGCCTTACATATGTTTATACACATACAAAGCAGTTTCCTTCCCAAGTCACTGACCATAAATACCTGTGCATTTGCATAAATGGTCATCTAAATATATATGATCATCTTTATTCCATTTGGAAAGAAAGATCTTAAAGATATTAAATGTGACACAAATGTGCTTCAACTTAAATTTAACAGAACTAATGTATTTTTTAAATGTATACTAGAAAATATAACCAGGGCTATTGTTAAGCCAACTTGCATGCATTTGAAGAGTAAAGAAAACTGAATTAAAAAACAAAAGTAGGGCTGGAGAGATGACTCAGCAGTTAAAGATTTTTTGTTTATAAAACCTGACAGCCTGAGATCAATTCCCTAGTACCCATGTAAAGCCAGATGCATAAAGTGGTGCATGCATCTGAAGTTGGTTTGCAGTAGCAAGAGGTCCTGACATACCCATATTCATTCTCTCTCCCACCCCAATAAATACTAACAAAAACAAAAGTGTACAAGCCACATTTAAAGATACTTTTATTTTTTTTAATATTTTTAAAATTTATTTTTATTTGAGAGAGAGGAAGAGGCAGATAGAGAGCACCAGGGCCTTCAGCCACTGCACCACCTTGTGCATCTGGCATATGTGGGTCCTGGAGAATCAAACCTGGGTCCTTTGGCTTTGCAGGCATCGCCTTAACCACTAAGCCATCCCTCCAGCCCTTAATTATTTTTATTTATTAGAGACAGAGAGAGAGAGAGAAATGGGCGTGCCAGGGCTTTCAGCTACTGCAAATGAACTCCAGACACATGTGCCACCTTGTGCATCTGGCTTATGTGGGGCCTGGAGAATCGAACCCGGGTCCTTAGGCTTTGCAGGCAAGCACCTTAGCCGCTAAGCCATCTCTCCAGCCCAAAGATGTTTTTAAAGAAATGAGAAAATGTGTCCTAAAGATTACTTATTTTAATTTTATTATTTTGGCTTTTCAAGGTACGGCTTCACTCTAGCTCAGGCTAACCTGGAATTAGTCTCAGGGTGGTCTTGAACTCAACTACCTCTGCCTCCCAAGTGCTGGGATTAAAGGCGTGAGCCTTAAGATTACTTTAAAATTGCGAGAGCTAGTCTGAATTCTCAGAAATTTGAATGAGGATAACATTTCATTGCTTGGCTATTCCTGGTGCTCTAGATGCAGCTCACAGTACTTTGTACAAGCTGGACATGGTGCCACACACCTGAAATCCCAGCCCTCAGGAGGCTGAGGGAGGAGGTATGTGAATTCAAAGCCAGCCTGGGATATAACATGATACTCTGTCTCCAAAATAGGATGGAGGGCTTTGTACATTTTAACTTATTTATTCTGAGATTTTTTTTTTTTTTTTTTTTTTTTTTTTGGTTTTTCGGGGTAGGGTCTCACTCTAGCCCAGGCTGACTATGTAGTCTCAGGGTGGTTATTCTGAGAATCTTTTTCAATGTTTTTATTTATTTATTTGCAAGCAGAGAGAGAGAGACAGAGACAGAGAGAGAATGGGCATGGCAGGACCTCTAGCCACTGCAAATGAACTCCAGATGCATGTGCCCCTTGTGCATCTGGCTTACGTGTGTCCTGGGGAATTGAACCTAGGTCCTTTGGCTTCACAGGCAAACGCCTTAACCGCTAAGCCATCTCTCCAGCCCCATTCTGCAAATCTTAATGAGGTATATGCCATCACTAGCATTCCCATGTTATAGCTATGGAAACTAACTCATGGAATAGCTAAGTGTCCTCATTCTGGGTCATACAACCAGGAAAGGTTAGAGCTGGGATTCAACCATACAACTTGGCACCAGGGAGCAGAGAACTATTTTGGCCAATTGCAAAACATGTCAGTTTTATGTCATTACAGTTTTGTTTGATTTTTAAAAAAGAATTTTATTTGCAAACAGAGAAAGACAGAAAAGAGAGAGAAAGAATATGGGCACACCAGGGCTTCTAACTGCTACAAACTCCAGATGCATGTGACACTTTGTGCATTTGGGGAATCAAGCTCAAGTTGTTAGGCTTTGCAGGCATGTGCTTTAAAGACCACTTCGCCATCTCTCCAGCACTGATTTTGTTTTAATTTATTTTTATTTATTTGAAAGCGAGTGAGAAAAAGAGACAGATAGAGAGAATGGGTGTGTCAGGGCCTCTAGCCACTGCAAACAAACTTCAGATGCATGCACCACCTTGTGCATCTGGCTTTACGTAGGTACTAGGGAATCAAACTAGGGTCATTACGCTTTACAGGCATGTGCCTTAACCACTGAGACATCTTTCCAGCCCTGATTTTTTAAAAAAAAATAATTTTTATTTGTAAGCAGAGAGACAGAGAATGAATGGGCATGCCAGGACCTTCTACCACTACAAACTCCAGATGCATGTGCCACTTTGTGCATGTGGCTTTTACGTGGGTACTGGGGATTTGAATCTAGGCCATCTGGCTTTGTAAGCAACAGCTTTAACCACTGAGCAATCTCCTAAGCCCATTTGATTTATTTATTTTTTTATTGTTTGGTTTTTCGAGGTAGGGCCTCATTCTAGCCCAGCCTAACCTGGAATTCACTCTGTAGTCTCAGGGTAGCCTCGAACTCACGACAATCCTCCTACCTCTGCCTCCCAAGTGCTTGGATTAAAGACGTACACCACCACAGCTGGCTTGATTTTTTTTTAATGATTAAACTTACATTTTTCTTTTCTTTTTTACTTAAGGTTTCATTCTATAGCCTTGGCTGACCTTGAACCCATGATTCTCCTGCTTTCATCTTCAATATTTATTTATTCATTCATTCATTCATCTGCCTGCCTATTTATCTGCTTTCCATCTACCTATTTATGGCAGTACTGGGAATTGAACCCAGGATCTCACATATGCTCAGCAGGTACTCTCCAGTGACCTTCCTATTCCTAGCCACGATAGTTATTATTCCTACCACGGTTTTGCCTGACCTCATGAAAATCTGACTCATTCCTAGGCCAAATCCCGGAGAATGTGGACAATTCCATTTTCTTCAGGACACAACTGTGTATTCCACTTACAGCATGTCTTCAGAGTTCTCTGTAATAATTACATTGCTTTAGGTCTGGAGTCAGTGTCAAAGCCCTTGCTTAGTGTATGCAAGACCCTGGGGGCTGGGGAGATGGCTCAGTGGTTAAAGGCACTTTCTTAATAGCCTGGGTTCGATTCCCCAGTACCCACATTAAGCCAGATGCACAAAGTGGTACATACATCTGGAGTTTGTTTGCAGTGGCAAGAGGCTCTGGTGCACCCATCCCCCCCCCCACCTCAGCTTCAAAAGTAAATGAAATAAAAATATATTTTAGGTTAGACCTTGGGTTTAAGCCCTAATACCTTAACAAAACCAATACCACCACCAACAAAACATTGGTGTATTTCCATTTCTGCAATGAAAAAGACTATGTACACCAAAGAAATGAGTAGTCAGGCTGGGGAAATGACAGTGGTTGAAGGTGCTTGTTTGCAAAGCCTTCCAGGCCTGGTTTAATTCCCCTGTATCCACATAAAATGCACAAAGTGGTGCATGCATAAGGAGTTGGTTTTCAGTGCCAAGAGGCCCTAGTATGTCTATTCTCATTCATATTCTCTCTCCCTCCCTCTCTCTCTCTCCCATAAAAAAAATGTGGTTTTTAAAAATATTTTTATTTATTTGCAAGGAGAGAGAGACAGAAAGAGAGAGAGAGAATGGGCAGGGCCTTCAGCCGCTGCAAATGAACTCCAGACCCATGCCCTACCTTGTGTACCTGTGTATACTGGAGAATCAAACCTGGGTCCTTTGGCCTTGCCATTTTGATGATTATTGTTGAGCATCAGCCCTATTTTTTTTCAAGGTAGGGTCTCACTGTAGTCCAGGCTGACCTGGAATTCACTATGTAGTCTTAGGGTGGCCTTGAACTCACAATGATTCTCCTACCTCTGCCTCCCAAGTGTTGGGATTGAAGGTGTGTGCCATCACACCCGGCCCTAATTTGTTTTGTTTTTGTTGTTTTTTTTAAAGAAAGAAATGAATAAACCAGGCGTGGTGGCATACGCCTTAAAATCCCAGCACTTGGGAAGCAGAGATAGGAGAATCTGTGAGTTCGAGGCCACCTTGAGACTTAGTGAATTCCAGGTCAGCCTGGCTAGAATGAGACCCTACCTCGAAAAAAAAAAAGAAAGAAAGAAAGAAAGAAAGAAAGAAATGAATAGAGTACAAAGTGCTATAGCTAAAAGAAAACAATCCGAGTTGACTCTGCAGGGATTAAATAAACATAGATCTCATTATTTTATTGCAAAGACTAAGATCTTCACCGGTGATGACAGCAGAGCTGCTGGGAACTGATTGAGTAGGAAGTACACGTTCATTCGCTTCTCCCCTCACCCCCAATCCCTAGTCACTTCTGGCTTTTCCTGCACAGCACCACTGTTACTGTAAGGCTGCTGTATTTCCACAGCACTGCCTGCCTGTCCACACTCATGCCTCACACGCGTGTGAGCATGAAACCCAGGAGCCAAGTGCAAGCATGAGTCCTTGCAAGCCCCCTCCCCAACTCACTCTTCCTCCCTCTCTCTGTCTCTCTCTGCACCCCTAGGTTGCCAGCAGCCGTGGATGCCACTAACATTATGACCGCAGAGGATTCCACGGCAGCCATGAGCAGCGACCCGGCGGTGGCGGCGGCGGGGTCCTCGGCCAAGGTGCCCGAGGGCGTGGCGGGGGCCCCCAACGAGGCGGCGCTGCTGGCGCTGATGGAGCGCACGGGCTACAGCATGGTGCAGGAGAACGGGCAGCGCAAGTACGGCGGTCCCCCGCCCGGCTGGGAGGGCGCGCATCCGCAGCGCGGCTGCGAGGTCTTCGTGGGCAAGATCCCCCGCGACGTGTACGAGGACGAGCTGGTGCCCGTGTTCGAGTCCGTGGGCCGCATCTACGAGCTGCGCCTCATGATGGATTTCGACGGCAAGAACCGCGGCTACGCCTTCGTCATGTACTGCCACAAGCAGGACGCCAAGCGCGCCGTGCGGGAGCTCAACAACTACGAGATCCGCCCGGGGCGCCTGCTGGGCGTGTGCTGCAGTGTGGACAACTGTCGCCTCTTCATCGGTGGCATCCCCAAGATGAAGAAGCGCGAGGAGATCCTGGAGGAGATCGCCAAGGTCACGGAGGGCGTGCTGGATGTGATCGTGTACGCCAGCGCCGCAGACAAGATGAAGAACCGGGGCTTCGCCTTCGTGGAGTACGAGAGCCACCGCGCCGCGGCCATGGCGCGGCGCAAACTCATGCCGGGGCGCATCCAGCTGTGGGGTCATCAGATCGCCGTGGACTGGGCCGAGCCCGAGATCGACGTGGACGAGGACGTCATGGAGACCGTGAAGATCCTCTACGTGCGCAACCTCATGATCGAGACCACCGAGGACACCATCAAGAAGAGCTTCGGCCAGTTCAACCCGGGCTGCGTGGAGCGCGTCAAGAAGATCCGAGACTACGCCTTCGTGCACTTCGCCAGCCGCGAGGATGCCGTGCACGCCATGAACAACCTCAACGGCACCGAGCTGGACGGCTCCTGCCTCGAGGTCACGCTGGCCAAGCCCGTGGACAAGGAGCAGTACTCTCGCTACCAGAAGGCGGCCAAGGGCGGTGCAGCAGCCGAAGTGTCCCCCCAGCAGCCCAGCTACGTGTACTCCTGCGACCCCTACACGCTGGCCTACTACGGATACCCCTACAATGCACTCATCGGGCCCAACCGGGACTACTTCGTGAAAGGTTAGTGGAAACTCCTTCCCCTCTCCCCGCTCCCCCACCCCACCCCAATGGCTGTAATTTCTACTGAGCCCTGTTCACTGGGCTTGGGGTTAAAACTTGCTGAATCTAGTCCTGTGGATGAGCAGTGGGTATCCATGGGACCAGTTATCCTCTGCCAGGGCCTATCCTTTCTCTGAGCAGGTCATCCTGTGGCTTGGTTAAAATCTACCTCTGTAGCCAGGCATAGTGGGGGGAGACCTATAATGGCAGCCCTCCTGGGGCTGTGGTGAGAGGATCCTTAGTTCGAGGCCAGCCTTGGGTGCATAATGAAATTTCTGACTCCAGAAATCCTGCTTCTGAAGCCTTTAGGATAATGGTTTGGAGCCGGGCATGGTGGCACATGCCTTTAATCCCAGCACTTGGGAGGCAAAGGTTGGAGGGTCACCATGAGTTCAAGGCCACCCTGAGACTACATAGGGAATTCCAGTTCAGCCTGGGCTACAGGGAGACCCTACCTTGAAAAAAGAAAAAAAAAAAAAAAAAGGTATTAGTCTGGGACAGTGGTCCATACTTTAGAACCATTGATAAGGATAGAATGGAACCAAGCACGACAGTAAAAATTAAAAAAAAATAAAAATAAATACCACATAACCTAGGTTCTGAGCTTGCTGTCCCCAATAACTGGGTCTGTGAGTTCGTATCCTCGGGCCTGTTTTCTCACATGAGGGAAAGGTAGATGGGCAGTTGCCTTTCCAAGTTTAACTTTGCAACGTTCTGTGAGTGTGTTTCTTTACTGAAGTTGGAATCACGGTGCCAATTTGTATCTTGTATGAAGGAGACAGACAGAAAAGTGCCGGTGTCAGCCCGTTACAGACCCAGAGTCTCGGGCTGTCTGCCTCCTGTGTCGCTGGTGCTTGCTCATCATTTTTTTGTGTTGTTTCTATAAGCAGGCAGCATAAGAGGCCGAGGCCGAGGTGCAGCTGGCAACAGAGCCCCAGGGCCCAGGGGGTCCTACCTCGGGGGATATTCTGCTGGCCGTGGTATATACAGTCGATACCACGAAGGGAAAGGAAAACAACAAGAAAAAGGATATGAACTTGTGCCGAACTTGGAAATATCTGCTGTCAATCCAGTTGCCATCAAACCTGCAGCAGGTTAGTATAAACCAGTGAGAATGTATCATTTGGCTTAAACCCCAAACCTCTTGTAAGATTTTTATAACTTTCCTGGCTCTCTTAGATCGGTCAGCTCATGGATTCTTCTTCCCATTGGCAAAAAAAAAAAAAAAAAAAAAAAAAAACGGGGGTCCTGTGATCCCAGCGCTAGGGAGGTAAAGACAAGAGAACCACCCTGGGGCTTGCTGGCTAGCTTGTCTAGCCAACTCAGGAAGAGACCCTGTCTCAGAAAATAAGGTGGAGAGCCGGGCGTGGTGGCGCATGCCTTTAATCCCAGCACTGGGGAGGCAGAGGTAGAATTGCCATGAGTTCGAGGCCACCCTGAGACTCCATAGTGAATTCCAGGTCAGCCTAGGCAAGAGCGAGACCCTACCTCGAACAAAAAAAAAAAGGTGGAGAGTGATAGAGGAAGACATTGACCTCTGGCCTACGCATGCACATGTGCACACGCATGCGCTCACACACATGCCAAAAAAATGGATGTTGTTATGCCCAGTTTTCGGCGCCCCCAGTGGCCACCAAGGAGAACCAAAGATGCATGCAAAGGCAAAGAGCTTTGTTTTCCGGCTTAAGCTCGGACTCTTGACTTCACCAGCACAGTGGATCAGCGCAAGAGCCCCGAGTAGCGGGAGGGCGGGGTTTGAACAAAGCAGTAGGGGGCGGTTACCTGATTGGTTGGTTTAAACAGTAACTGTACTTGTATTCTTTTGATTGGCTGGGGCAGAGAGGCAGAAGGGACAAGTCTTGGGCATGCCTGGACACGTCTAGGGGCTGACTCAGGTCCTCTGCCGAAGCTGGAATTTGAAACTTAGGCGCCTTACTGAATGGCGCCAGTCTGGTTTCCGGGTCTTTCAATATCACTAATTGGTAGGCGATTTTTCAGCGTTAAGGGTGAGATGAGGAAGGAATGGAAGAGTGTGCGGTTCCCCGTTTTGTCTTTTTTTCAATGTGTGCCTGCACGCACGCACGCGCGTGCCAGGGACTCTTGCCATTGCAAACAAACACCAGGCACTTGCACCAATCTTTTCGTCAGGCTTACTCAGGTGGCTTGGGAGTGGAATTGGGGCCAGCAGGCTTTGCAAACAAGTGCCCTTAATCTCTAAACCGTCTTCTTAGCCCTAGGTTCTCTCATCTGTCTTTTTCTTGCAAATGCCAGGCAAGTGCACTAACATGGACGTAGATCCCCAGCTCTGCCTTGGCCATCTGAAGCTTCAGGATTCCTCTTAGTACCAGTTCTGAGAGTTGCTGAGAAAGGTGGAGGAGCAGGTAGCTCCTCTGCTGTGATCAGAGAAGACAAGAACATCTGCGGGCTGATTTCCTGGGATTCTGATTTTCAGCACTCATTTTCTCCTTCAGTAGATTTAGCACGATCCTCAAGTCCGTTGAGCCAGAGGCCTTGAACTTTGCTTTCACCTCCAGCGCCCACAGACTTGTTGACCGACATTGTTGGTCCCTTGGTCACCCAGTGGAAGGAAGGGCAGGTAAAGCATCTGAACCCATGAAGAAGTCAGTCCACTGGAAACTGGGGTGATTTCCTTCTGGTGTCATGGAGGGTCGGATGAAGAGCGTGCAGAGCTTACCTGCTTCCATTTGCTTTCTTTTCTTTTTTTTTTTTTTTTTTTTTTTTTTTTTTTTGTTTTTCGAGGTAGGGTCTCACTCTAGTTCAGGCTGACGTGGAATTCACTATGTCGTCGTCTCAGGGTGGCCTCGAACTCATGGCAATCCTCTTACCTCTGCCTCCCAAGTGCTTCCGGCCCATTTGCTTTCTTTGAAGACTGCACATTAGAGTCTTCCCCCAGAGTCAAGGAAGGAAACTGTGTGTTTTGGACTTTTGTCTTGTTGGGCTAAAAAGTAAACAAACAAACAAAACAAAGCAAAACACGTGTCCAGCAGAGCCTTCATTTGAAGGAATGCAGTGATGATGGGGGGCAGGGTGGGAATCCTGCTTTCATTCAATGAAGTGACTCTTGTCTCTGGGTTTCTTTATTTTATTTTATTTTACTTTTACTTTTAAATTTTTTTTGTTTTTTATTTTTATTTATTTATTTGAGAGTGACAGACAGTGAGAAAGACAGAGAGAGAGAGAGAATGGGCGCGCCAGGGCCTCCAGCCACTGCAAACGAACTCCAGATGCATGCGCCCCCTTGTGCATCTGGCTAACATGGGTCCTGGGGAATCGAGCCTCGAACCGGGGTCCTTAGGCTTCACAAGCAAGCGCTTAACCGCTAAGCCATCTCTCCAGCCCCTATTTTATTTTATTTTATTTTATTTCAGTTTTTCGAGGTAGAGTCTCACTCTATTCCATGCTGACCTGGAATTCACTATGTAGTCTCAGGGTAGCCTCAAACTCACAGTGATCCTCCTACCTCTGCCTCCCGAGTGCTGGGATTAAAGGTGTGCACCACCACGCCTGGCATTCTGGGTTTCTTTATAACGCCAGTAGCACTGTGAGACCAATTCCATAACGGAGCCTGTATACAGGAGATTTTGTTCACTTGTTCAGAATAGGACTCTTGTAGGGAAGATGTAATAGCTTAAGGCTTAAGTAGAAAAAAAAAAAAGTTAAGCTGTCTTTGATTATGTGGCCTGTCTCTCGAGGTAGAGGTTGCAACAGGTTAGAAGTCACAACGATGCAGAGTTACTCAATACAATCCTATGCGGCTTAAACTCATAACCCTCTTTGAACCCCATCCGTTTCCCCTCTATGTCTGATCAACTGCAGAATTATTTGTGTGTTATTTATTTTTATTTGTTTTTTTTTTTTTTCTCCATTTGGAAAAGTAGAACTTTGTCTTTGAGGGAAGGCACCAAGGCACTGGTGAGGTCTTTGAGTTCAAATCCACTAGGAGGTTTGATTGGGAAGCCAGCTGAAATACTTGATTAAAGGGGCTGTGGCGATTGCTCAGTGGTTAAGGCACTTGTTTACAAAGGCTGAAGGCCCAGGTTCAGTTCCCCAGCACCCATGTAAAGCCAGACACACAAAGTGTTACATGCACCTGGAGTTTGTTTGCAGTTGCAATAGCTCCTGGCTTACCCACACTCTTTCTTTCTCTCTGTTCTCTCAAGTAAATAAATAAATATATTTGGTTAAGGTTTTAGACTTTTTTTTTTTTTTGGCTTTTCGAGGTAGGGTCTCACTCTAGCCCAGGCTGACCTGGTATTCACTATGGAGTCTCAGGGTGGCCTTGAACTCATGGCAATCCCCCTACCTCTGCCTCCTAAGTGCTGGGATTAAAGGCGTGCGCCACCACACCGAGCTAGATTTTTTTTAAGTTAAATAACCATACTATTGTTTAGCTTATAGTTGTCCCTCTACCTTTGATCAAGTCCATCTTTGTTAGAATAAATGTACCTACAGTTAGGAGAAAGAAAAAAAAAACAAATGCAAGATTTCTTTGTACCTTTCATATTCTTGTGTCAGCATGCACACACACAAACTCCCAATCAGGGCTAACATGTCTTCTTTGACTCTGTCCTCATGATATATTGACGTTCAGCAGCTGTATCTATTTGAATCTCTGCTTGAAATCACTCCTTTGGACTTACACAAATTATTTGAGTTAGCGACTCATTCCCTCCTCCCCCACCAAAAAAAAAGTCTCTACTGCAAATGGATATTAGAAAACTGGGGGCTGGGAAAATTGGTAATGTGCTTGCCTCACAAGTTAGATGTCCAAAACCCATGTGAAAATATCAGATGTGGGAGCCCATGATCCTAGCAGTGGGGAAGGAGACACAGGAGAATCCCTGATGCTCACTGGCCAGCCAGTGTAGCCTAACTGGTGAGCTCTGGGCCAATGAGAGACTGTTTCTTAAAAAGGAAGTGGAAGGTGTTTCTGGGGACAGCACTGAAGGTTGTCCACTTACCTGCACACACATGTGCATGTGCACACGAACACATACGTTCACATACATTTTAAAAAGAAAAAGAAAAAAAATAGGGGCTGGAGAGATGGCTGAGCAGTTAAGATGCTTGTCTGTGAAGCCTAAGGACCCAGGTTCGATTCCCAGTACCCATGTAAGCCAGATATACAAGGGGGCGCATGTGTTGGGAGTTTGTTTGCAGTGGCTAGAGGCCCTACGCACCCATTCTCTCTCTCTCTCTCTCTCAAATAAATAAAATTAAAAATTGGAGGCTTTCCCATTTTCTATTCTTTTTTTCTCCCCTTAAATTGGCAATGTTGAAATTTGAAATACCGGGTGGAGAGGATGTATGCCAATTTCAGAATGAAACCTCACGGGTGGGAAGAACCTGTATCTTAAAACCTGGTGAAAGTGAAGAGGGCCGGTCCCGTGGTGAGCAAGATGCGTGAGCATGAACGCGCAGAATTCACGTTCACAGTCGTTAGAACATCAAGAGTAAGAGTCAAGAGATCTTTCTGTAGAACTGGTGAGGTAGGAGGATCGCTGGGAGTTTGAGGTCACCCTGAGACTCCATAGTGAATTCCAGATCAGCCTGGGCTAGAGTGAGACCCTACCTCAGAAAAAAAAAAAAAAAAAAAAAGTTGATGGAGAATCTTCGCCCTCCACTCTCATCCCATGATCATCTGTATATAGAGGCCCCATAGATGATTTTCCAAGCAGGAGCCATTCCCATCTACCTCCCTTCCCTGTGGAAAACACCTTGTGTGGCTTCTAAGAGTATCAGAGCAAGTGCAGAGGCCCCCCTCACCGGCACGAGTGACGCACCTGTTGTCCCCCCTGCTTCTCTTGCAGTGGCCATCCCTGCCATTGGGCCCCAGTATTCCATGTTTCAAGCAGCCCCGGCTCCTAAAATCATTGAAGACGGGAAGATCCACACCATGGAGCATATGATCAGCCCATCGCGGTGCAGCCAGACCCGGCCAGCGCTGCTGCTGCCGCTGCTGCCGCCGCTGCCGCTGCCGCCGCCGTCATCCCTGCCGTGTCCACACCACCACCTTTCCAGGTAGCTCCTGCTGTGGTCGTTGGAATTTGTACGTGCAGCGTGGCTTTATCGTGGACTCAGTTTTCAGCACTGAGAATACCGCTGTGTGTGTCTGTTGGTACCGTGAGATTGGGTGTGATCGTTTAAAACTTTTTTTTTTTTTCTTTATGCAGTGTTGAGGATCAGGTCTAGATCCTTGAACTAAATTTTAGTCTTAAAAAAATAGCTAGGGCTGCAGGGATGGCTTAGCGGTTAAGGCGCTTGCCTGCAGACCCAAAGGACCCAGGTTCAATTCCCCAGGACCCACGTTACCCAGATACACAAGGGGGCACACGTGTCTGGAGTTCGTTTGTAGTGGCTGGAGGCCCTGACGCGCCCATTCTCTCTCTCTCTCATCCCCCCCCCCTTTTCTCTGTCAAATAAATGAATAGAGATAAAATATTTTTAAAATATATCTAATGTCAGTATCTAGGTGTGGTGGTTCATGTCTTTAATCCCAGAGGCAGAGGTAGGAGGATCACTATGAGGCCAGCCTGGAACTACAGAGTGAGTTCCAGGTCAGCCTGGGCTAAAGTTAGACCCTACCTCAAAAAAGCAAGTAAATACGCACAAAAAAGAATATTATCATTGTATTAAGCATGGAAAACAGTATACAAAAATGATATGCATGAGGCTGGGAGATGGCTCAGATGTTAAAGGTACCTGTTTGCCAACAAGCCTGATGGCCTGGGTTCGATTCCCCAGTACCCGCATCAAGTCAGGTGCACAAAGTGGTACATGTGTCTGGAATTCATTTGCAGTGGCAAAAGCCTGGGTATGCCCATATTCATATTCTCTCTCTCTTCTTCTTCTTCTTGCAAGTAAATTAATTTTTTTAAAGTGATGTGTGGCACTGGGTGTGGTGGTACACACCTTTAAATCCCAACACACAGTTGGCTGAAGTAGGAGGATCTCCATAACTTCGAGGCCAGCCCGGGGTTACATAGTGAGTTTCAGGTCAGCCTGGACTAGAGTGAGACCCTGCCTCAAAAAAAGAAAGTGTGCTTTTTTTTTTTTTTCCCCAGCATCATCATATTGTACATGTCAGGGGTTTTTTTTGTTTTTGTTTGTTTGTTTGTTTGTTTTGGTTTTCTGAGGTAGGGTCTCGCTCTGGGTCCAGGCTGTCCTGGAATTCACTATGTAGTCTCAGGGTGGCCTTGAACTCATGGCGATCCTCCTACCTTTGCCTCCCAAGTGCTGGGATTAAAGGCGTGTGCCACCATGCTCGGCTACATGTCAGTTTTTTTTATTAAATTTTTTAAAAATTCATTTATTTATTGAGAGAGAGAGAAAAAGAGAGAATGGGTACACTAGGGCCTCCAGCCACTGCAAACGAACTCCAGATGCATACAGCCACTTGTGTATCTGCCTTACATGCGCCCTGGGGAATTGAACCAAGGTCCTTTGGCTTTGCAGGCAAGCGCCTTGACCGCTGAGCCATCTCTCCAGCCCGTACACGTCAGTTTTTAATTGGTACTGAAATTGTTCAGTTCAGTCTATGAGAAGCGTGGCCACAGAAAGTCCAGGGAGATACTTCATATTTCCATATCCCCAATTTCAGTTTCATGAAGGTTATTTTTTTTTCAAATTTTTATTTATTTATTTGCAAGCAGAGAGAGAAAGAGAAGAGAGACAGACAGACAGAGAGAATGGGCGCACCAAGGCCTGTAAACGGACTCCAGATGCATGTGCCCCTTGTGCATCTGGCTTACGTGGATCCTGGGGAATTGAACCTGGGTCCTTTGGCTTCACAGGCAAAGACCTTAACCGCTAAACCATCTCTCCAGCCCGAAGGTTATTGTTTTGTTTTGTTTTTTCCCCCACTTCTAGTGTTTTCATTCCTGCCATTTCTTCCCCGCATCGTGTCCAGAGTCTTCTCCCTCCACATATTCTAGACAACCTTCTTATTAAGATGGTATTCCCTAGCCAGGCGTGGTGGCACACACCTTTAATCCCAGCACTCAGGAGGCAGAGGTAGGAGGATTGTCATGAGTTCGAGGCCACCCTGAGACTATATAGTGAATTCCAGGTCAGCCTGGGCTAGAGGGGAACCCTACCTTGAACCTATACCCCCACCAAAAAAAAAAAAAAAAAAAAAAGATGTTATTCCCTAGCATAGAGAACCTATACGTTCTTTCTGGAAAGAATCTCCTCCAGCCAGTGGTCTTTGAGTTCTTTATATCTTCACTGTGTAACACATCACGAAGACATCTTTGAACAGAAGACACACATCTGTACTCTTTGATGCTGCCCTCAAACCTGCTGATCTTTCCTTCCTCTCACTGAGCCAGTAAGAGTACTCTCATGGGTACCACCCTCTCCATAGAGAGATGCCCACTGCCAGGGCACCCAGCTATACCTGTCTCAGAGATAAGTTTTTATTTATTTAAGAGAGAGAGAGAGAGAAAGGCAAAAAGAGAATGGGCGTGCCAGGGAACTCCAGATGCATATGCCACCTTGGGCATCTGGCTAACATGGGTCCTGGGAATCGAACCTGGGTCCTTTGGCTTTGTAGGCAGAACCTTAACCACTAAGCCATCTCTCTAGCCCTTTTCATTTTTTTATTTTATTTGTATTTTTTTTAGGATGTTTTTACTTTATTTTCATTTATTTATTTGAGAGAGAGAGAGAGAGAGAAAGAGGCAGAGAGAGGGAGAGAGAGAATGGGAACGCTAGGGGCTCCAGCCACTGCAAATGAACTCCAGACACATGCGCTCCCCTTGTGCATCTGGCTTATGTGGATCCTGGGGAATCAAACTGAGGTCCTTTGGCTTTGCAGGCAAACGCCTTAACTGCTAAGCCATCTCTCCAGCCCTTTTTATTTTTTCTTATTTTTAATTAATTTATTTACTTGAGTGAGAGAGAGAAAGATTATTTGTTTGTGAGAGAAGAGAGAAATGCATGGGTGTGGCAGAATAAACTCCAGTCACCAGTCATTTTTGTGCATCTGGCTTTACATGGACACTGCGGAATTAATTGAACCTGAACTGACAGGCTTTGCAAGCAAGTACCTCTAACCACTGATCTCCAGCCCAGTGATGAGGATTTTACAAACAATTTGCTTGGCAGCCATGGTGGCACAGGCCTGTAATCCTAGCATTCAGGAGGCTGAGGCAGGCAAATGGAGAGCTCCAGTCTAGCCTGGGCTACATAGTGAGGCCCTGTCTCAAAAAACAGGGTGGAGGGGTCTTGTAAGAATTACCTTTTTAAATATAATTTTTCATTTCACATACCCTAAAACATATTTTGATTTTGTCTATGAGCATATATGCCACCATGCCCGGGACTGTGTTATGTCTAGGGGAGAGGGAAAAAGAAGAATTTATTACTGTGTGGATGGCAGGCTCAGCACCCTTCTTATCTCCCTCTGAGGCTTTGACTGACTAAATGGAGTAATGGATAGAAGATTCTAGGGTATTCTAGCTTTCTCTCTGCCTCCCAGCATCTTTCACTTTGAACAAGGTCCCAACATTGAATTTGAATGTTTTAAGTACGTGGAAAATGACACCCTGTGCTTTTTTTTTTCTTATGAGTGAGAGAGAGAATATTGGCACACCAGGGCCTCTAGCCACTACAGTCGAGCTCCAGATGCGTGCACCACCTTGTACACATGTGTCACCTTTTGTGTCTGGCTTATGTGGGCTCTGGGGACTTGAACCTGGGTTCTTAGGCTTCTCAGGCAAGCGCCTTACTGCTAAGCCATCTCTCCAGCCCTCTACTACGCCAGGGCCTCTTGTCACCACAAACAAACTCCAGATGCATACGCCACTTTGTACATCAGGCCAATTTACCTGGGCACTGGGGGCTCAAACCCACGCCATCGGACTTTGCCAAGCACCTTTAACCACTAAGCCCAACACTCTACTCTTGCCTGCCATCCCATTCCCTGGCAGCAGCTGTTACTTTCTTACCCCTCTGCCTCCCGACCTGTTTGCATTTCATCTTTGCTCCCACGGGATTGAGTGAGTGAACGGATGTCACTCCACACATGCGATCAAGAAGGAACTCTTCTCGTCTCTCCTCCACAGGGCCGCCCAATAACTCCAGTATATACCGTGGCTCCAAACGTCCAGAGAATTCCCACTGCCGGCATCTACGGGGCCAGTTACGTTCCCTTCGCTGCCCCGGCCACGGCCACGATCGCCACACTACAGAAGAACGCGGCCGCCGCCGTGTACGGAGGGTACGCCGGCTACATACCTCAGGCCTTCCCCGCTGCTGCTATTCAGGTGCCCATTCACGACGTCTACCAGACTTACTGAGGCTGCTGTGACAAAAAAGAGACAAGCCACCAAAAAAAAAACAAACAAACAAACAAAAAAAAAATACCACTGAAGGAACACTTTACTATTTATGAAGAAAGAACGTGTCAGCTTCGCGCACGTGTGAAACCTGAAAGTGAAGAATGTTATCCAAATATTATCACGTGGAAATATTTTATATACATGAAGTTTTTTTAAGACTGTTTTCAACTTAGCAGGCCTGTGTTCATACATTTCTTAAAGAGACTTGCAATGGTTCGTGCCTTAACACCATCTTTTGAGAAATTTGTCTGCTGTACTGCATTTGTATAGAGGTTTTGTGTTTTTCTTTTTTTTAAGGATATATTTTCAGTATGAAGGTTATTTTCGTAACTTCTGCACTCCAGAGATGTCTATTTTGTAGTACTTTCAATAATATATCAGCGATCTAGCGAGAGAAAAAAAAAAAAGCACACTTGAGCAGTTAGGGAACTATTTTGAGAAATATATTCAATATTTAAAGATACAAAACTATTAAGTGCTTTAAAATACTACATGAAATGTTATTTTAAAGGTGATACTGGAAAGTGCAATTTTAAAATGAGTAAAACCTCTGCTATATTTCCTCTGGCATTAAGGGGTTGACGGAGTTCCCATGTTCCCGTGAGGCTTTCTGTTTAAGAGAAGTTAAGCAGTCTCTCCTTAAGCCAACCTGGGACACGCTGGTCACCCCTGAGTCCCGACACTGGAAAGCTCTCACCTGCCATTACCTGCCCCCTCCCCACCCCCCATCCCCTGCCACCTTATCCCCAGTCCAACTTTCAAGTTGGGCAAGTGTAGGAAAAGTGGTTAATTCTGATAGAGAAAACAGCCCGTGGCTTTCATACTTCTTCCTGGGGTTTTGTTGGGGTTGGTTGGTTTATTTGCTGTTGTATTTTTTTTGTTGTTGTTGTTTTGTTTCGGTTTGGGAGGTATTATCTTCTCTGTGTGCTGTTTTCAGTAGCAGAATACACATTAAGCACAAGGTTTGGACGTGTTTGCGTAAGACATCTTGGCATAGCTATTTAATTCCTTCTAGTGCTTTTATTTTAATTCACTTTTGAAGTATGAGTTCTTAGGGACAGAGAATGTATATTATTGTAGACAAGCCCCTCTAGACTTGTCAGCAGAAAGTTAAGCTTCTAGGTGTCTTACCATGTTTCATGAACATGTCTGGAATGTCAGAAGCATTCTGTGTGTTGAGCAAGGCTTTCCTCCATCCCCACGCACTTGGCAAGTGAACTTGGGGCGTGTGCATCCAAGAGGAGGAGAGACCTGTGGAAATTAAAAGACAGTGTGTAAATATCTTCTAACGCTTACTTTCGGTCCTTTCACGTTGCCGAAATTCATGGTGTGTAGTTCAATACAGAATGCAACCATTTTATTTCAATGTTGTTAAAAAGAAAAAAAATGTTTGCTTCATCAGGAAGTCAGTACATCAGTGCAGTGTTTCCTGCCTCTCAAAGGCTTCTGTTCAACAGAGTGAATGTAAAATACAGTAAAATGTTAAGGTTGTCATCTATCTTAATTACTTTTAACTTGGAATTCCTTTTGTTTTTTTTTAAGTCTCCATCAAGGAAGTGAGTGAGGTGTGCAATATGGTAGCAAATTCATGGCTGTGTTTTCATGTCCTGTGAGAGTCTGTCAAATCTTCCCACTCACTGGATTTTTTTTTGTTGATGGCTGAATTCTGGTTTGTGGGTTAATAATAGGACCATGCCCTTAGCAAATACTTTCAGGGTCTTTTTTGCTTTTTTTTTTTTTTTTTTTTAAATTAAGAGATTCCCAAATGCCTTCTTTCCCCCTCCTCTTGGGGGCATGAGTTTTTATATATAAGGAATATTTATTTTAACTATTCTGTGAGTACCTGATAAGGCCTTTATCCATTCTTGACATTGACATTCCTTTCTATCGTTGTTCAATGATACAAAGTAGTTGTGCAATGTTGTGAGGATGCGCCCAGCAAGCTGCGTCCACGCACAGAGGTGTTGGAATGAATAATCCCACAAAATGCAGCTCAGGTCAGACTTCTTGTCCCTTGACCTGTGTGAAGGAAACACACTGTCCTTCTCACGGAAGATGGTCATAGAGGATCATGGATGAAACTGACCCTGTGTTCTTACTGTATTTTACATGTGCCTGGAAAATTTAATAAAAATATATCGTAACCTGGCAACCACCAAACTACCTTCACCCAAGCGTTGGTGACCGCCAGTTCGGTGTCACTCATCCTCCTGTCTGTGGTCTTGCCTGTTCCTACTGTTTCAAAACCATTTCATGTACACTACTGAGGTGAGTTTATAACTTGAAATGTGAACTTTTTTTTTTTTTTTTAGGGTTAAGAACAAACTATATAAATGTTTTAAAAAAGTTTTAGAGTTCTGTTTGCAGACATGCTAATAGTGGAGTTATCTTTAGCTTTGTATTGGAAACGCTTTTTAGATCTTGCTCCATTTACAGTACATTCTGAGGATGTATGTAGTAAATAAAGCTTTCTTTAAAGCAGTTTCAAGGCTTTATTTTCCAGTTTGTGTGGTGTTTTGTTGTTGCTGTTGTTTTCTTTTTTTTTTTTTGTTTTGTTTTGTTTTGTTTTTTCGAGGTAGGGTCTCACTCTAGCCTAGGCTGACCTGGAATTCACTATGGAGTCTCAGGGTGGCCTCGAACTCACGGCGATCCTCCTACCTCTGCCTCCCGAGTGCTGGGATTAAAGGCGTGCGCCACCACGCCCGGCTTGTTGCTGTTGTTTTCAACAAAATTTAGGAGGAAGCATTATGGCATCAAAGGGACTGATAATCTGGGATTTTCAGTTGGGGAAAAGGGCATGTTTTTGTCATGTCTTTGGATTGTGAATTAACTGAAAACGTAGGCTTACACAAGAGCATGTCAAACCCTCAGGTGTTACCTTAGGCTTTGGGTGAATTAGGATGTGACAAAGCCAGTCGCTGCTGATGGGGCTGGAGTTTCTGATTCCAGGAGTGTTACACTCTAAGTGAGGAATGAGGTGGCTGTGACATTGAGTCGTCTGGTAGTCTCCTGCAGGTGCTGGGTGACCCGGATGTCCATCGCTACCAAAGACTTCTCGTTTCTCGTTTTCACAGTGCGCAGCGAGGTTCATCACACATTTCCTTCCTTCCCTGTTCTGTAGAGATCACCACTAACTTCAGACAGTGTCTACGGCAAAGTCAGCAAGTGCTTGGAGAGAAAGAGACAAGTTGTCAATAGAGTTTATTTCTCAGAATTGCCCTACTTAGGCTGGGCATGGTGGTGCACACCTTTAATCCCAGCATGCAGAAAGGAAGCTGAGGTAGGAGGATTGTCGTGAGTCCAAGGGCAACCTAGACTAGAGTGAGTTCTAGGTCAGCCTGGGCTAGAGTGAGAGAGCCTAAAAACAAGAGGGGATTGGAGGGAGTTCAGTGGAAGCAGATGGGGAGAAAGGACCAGAGAAGGTAGTGGGGGAGGGAATTTCAATCAAAATGTATTGTATGCATGTATGAAAACTGCAAAAAAAAATCCTTAAAAATATTGCTGGGGCTGGAGAGATGGCTCAGTAGTTAAACGTGCTCGCCTATGAAACTTTAGGACCCGGATGCCATACCCCAGTACCCATGCAAGCCAGATGGCTCATGCATCTAGAGTTTGGTTGCAATGGCTAGAGGCCGTGGCATGCCCATTTCTCTCTTATCTGCCTCTTTCTCTCGCACGCGCGCAAATAAATATTTAAAAAAAATATTGATTAGCTGGGCATAGTGTTGAATTTGTGTAATTCCACCACTGGGGAGATGAAGGCAAGAGAATCGGTTAAAGAGTGACCTGGGCTACGTGGAAACCTATCTCAAGCATTTTTTTTTCAAATTATATATATTTATTTACTCTCAAGGGGAGAGAAGACAATGGTCACACCAGAGCCACCTGCCACTGCGAATGAACTCCAGACCCATGTGCCATTTTGTACATCTGGCTTTACATGGGTACGGGGAAATCAAACCTAGGCCATCAGGCTTTGCAAGCGTTAGTACGCTTCTCCTTGAACAAGGATGTACTTGATCTTGTTCTTTAAAACACTGCTTAAAAGAAGAGGTTCTCCAAAAAAAAAGGGGTTCTGCGCCGGCGTGGTGGTGCACACCTTTAATCCCAGCACTCAGGAGGCAGAGGTAGGAGGATTGCAGTGAGTTCAAGGCCACCCTGAGACTACATAGTGGAATCCAGGTCAGCCTGAACTAGAGTGAGACCCTACCTCCAAAACAAAAAAAAGGGGGGGGGGAGTTCTGGGTCTAGGGAGATGGCTCAGTGGTTAAAGGTGCTTGTTTGCAAAAACTCATGGCAGTCTTCTTGCCTCAGCTGCCTTCCTGAGAGCTGGAATTATCGACATACACCCTACCGTGTTGGTTTGACTTATACCTTCTTCACCTTATACCTAGAATCTTCAATCTTTAGCACTAGAAGACAGATTAGGCAACAGCAGGTTTTTGTACGTGTGATATTTTGGCATTGCTATTTCAACGAAATGACATTTTGGTGTTTCGAGGTAGGGTTTCACTGTAGCTCAGGCTGACCTGGAATTCCCTCAGTAGTCTCAGGGTGGCCTCGAACTCACAGGGATCCTCCTACCTCTGCCTCCCAAGGCATGCACCACCATGCCTGGCTGACTTTTTTTTAATTAAAATATTTTATTTATCTATTTGAATGAGAGAGTAAGGGACAGATAGAGAGAATAGGGTGCACCAGGGCCTCTAGCCACTGCAAAAAAAACTCCAGACACATGCGCCACCATGTGCATCTGGCTTTCCGTGGGTACTGAGGAATCGAACCTGGTTCCTTTGGCTTTGCAGTCAATTGCCTTAACCACTAAGCCATCTCTCCAGCCCATGGCTGACTTTTTTTTTTAGCTTTTTCTTTTTTTTTTTTCTTTTTTGGGTTTTTCAAGGTAAGGTCTTGCTCTAGCCGAGGCTGACATGGAATTCACTAGTCTCAGGGTGGCCTCAAACTCACAGTGATCCTCTTACCTCTGCCTTCCAAGTGCTGGGATTAAAGGTGATCGCCATGACGCCTGGCTTTTTTAGGTTATTTATTTAAGCCACCTCCTTGCATAAGCATAGGGATGGAAGACCAATGTAATGGTCATCACTGGACACGAGGGAAGGTTAAGCTAAGGTCCCACACACTTTTCTGACCCACCTGTACAGTAATGGTCCAAATCAGTGCTGTGGTTCCCGCTGTCTGGGTAATGGTCCAGGTTCTCTTTGGAGCCAGCAGGGAGCCGATTCACATAAGGATATGAAAGAGGGAATGGTTACCATCTCCCCAAGGAAAGGGAGATGACATTTTGATACTGTGATGCTAGAAAATTACATTTCACCTTTTTTTTTTTTAAGGTTTTTGTTTTGTTTTGTTTGTTTTGTTTTGTTTTTCGAGGTAGGGTCTCATCACTCTAGCCCAGGCTGATCTGGAACTCACTATGTAGTCACAGAACGGCCTTGATCTCACGACAATCCTCCTACCTAAGCCTCCCAAGTGCTGGGATTAAAGGCATGCGCCAACACACCCGGCTACATTTCAGCTTTAAAAAAAAAATTTCTTTTGATTATTTTTATTTATTTATTTGAGAGCGACAGAGAAAGAGACAGATAGAGAGAGAATGGGCACGCCAGGGCCTCCAGCCACTGCAAACGAACTCCAGACGCGTGCGCCCCCTTGTGCATCTGGCTAAGGTGGGTCCTGGGGAATCGAACCTCGAACCGGGGTCCTTAGGCTTCACAGGCAAGTGGTTAACCGCTAAGTCATCTCTCCAGTCCACATTTCAGCTTTTTTAAAGTGTGTGTGTGTGCACACTCGCGCGCATGCATGCAGTGTGGTGTGGTGTGGTGTGTGTGTGTATGTTGTGTATGTACATGTTTGTACCTATGTAGTGCCCTGTGAACTTGCCTGCAGTGGCTGGAGGTGAACACTGTATATTTCCTTCCATTTCTCTTGCACTTATTTTATTTGTTATTTATTTAGTTAAGAATGGGCGTGCCACAGAAAGCCAAGTGCCGCATGTTCTCTCTCATGTGGATCCTAGCTACAGATGATTGGGCTTCTGTGTGAGAAGGAAAAAACTCAGTAGCAGAGGCCAGTAAGCTAAAAAAGTGATATAAAGGGAAGAGAAAGGAAGGGAGGAGGGTACTTAATAGGTTGGTATTGTATATATGTATGTAGAAGAATAGATTAATGTGGGGGGAGAGGCCCAAAGTCAGGTCAGGGGAGGAGATTGAGTAAAGGAAAGGTGGAGGGAGGGCTAATCAAAATCTAAGAGGATATAAATAAATCATATAGAATCCTCCAGTTTTGGACAATGGAACACTCAGGAGCAGTAGATCGTTGCTAGAAAATTTTCAGTGCCCGGGAAATTTTTCAGTGCCTGGGATGGGATACCTTCCAGTGAGTTGTTGGCCAGGTAGGTCCCTGATGCCCCCAAAACGTTATAGGCCATTGCCGAGGCCCTTGGTTTCCTACCAGGAATCGATGGTAAGACCCTATTGCTGAAGACTCCACATACTGGGGCTGCAAGGCCACTAAGAAATCCTGCTGGAACTGAGCTGATAACCTCCTCCATGTAGACCAGCTGACAGAAAGCTGGAAGAAGCCATTCTACATGCAGTTCAATGGCAGAAAGAGATACCACCAGTGAAGATACTCAACAGTGGACACTGCAAGCCTTATAATTGGCCAGCCAGGCCAAATGAGCCAACGGGTGCAATAGTGGCACGTCTGTTATGGTGGAAACCAACTGCCCTCCAATTGGACTGGAGGCCCGCACCAAGAGAGGGAATACATCCCTGATACTGAAAACTTAAAACGGGTAGTCATGAGCCCTAGGGTTGTAACATCTGCTGATGTCTGGATAAGTGTATATACTATGCTTATCAAACTTCCCAGTAAGCACTTTTCTTAATATTCATACCCTTATATTAATGCTACTCTCACTCTGGGTAGAGAATCTTCTCTTTCCAGATGGCAGTGACCTTGGGACGACTCAGAAGGTATCATGGTGCTGGAAAGAAGTGACTAGAGTACCGAGTAACATCTCGATCACACCTTCCAAGGCTCAGGGTCTAATGCAGAAGAGGTGGTGGAAAGAATGTAAGAGCCAAAGGAAGGGTAGGACTCCTTACAACTGTGCTCCCTCCAGACACAAAATGGTCTGGATATCCATGACCTCATAGTGCCTGACACTACCTACACAAGACCATCATAAGAGGAGGAAAAGATCATGACATCAAAAGTAAAAGAGAGGCTGATTGAGATGGGGAGGGTGATATGATGGAGAATGGAGTTTCAAAGGGGAAGAGGGGGGTGGAGGGAGGGTATTACCATGGGATATTTTTTATAATCATGGAAAATGTTTTAAAAAATTGAGAAAAAACAAAATTAAATTAAATTTAAAAAAAAAAGAATGGGCATGCCAGGGCCTCTTGCCACTGCAAACAAACTCCAGACAACATGCGGCACTTTGTGCATCTGGCTTTATGTGGGCACTGGGGAATTGAACCCAGGTTGTTAGGCACTGCAGGCAAGTGCCTATTATCTCTGTGCCATCTCTCCAACCCCCTCTGTAAGAAAATTTTATTTACTGAGAGAGAGAGAGAAAGGCAGATAGAGAGAGAGAGGGAGAGATTAGGCACACCAGGGCTAGAGGGAGACCCTACCCCACAAAACCAAATACATACATACATATATATATATATATATATATATATATATATATATATATATTAATGGGCTCAGAATTGTGCAGGTTGTGTGTGGGTACCCACAACTGCTGTGAGGTAATGAATGCACTAGTCAGTTCATGCCTGGAGGGCAGTGCCCCAAAGCGCTCCTCTCACTCTTACATTCTTTTCATTCCCTCTTCCAGGATATTCCATGAGCCTTGGAGGGTGTGATAAGGATGTCTTGTTTAGTGTTGAGTCTCTCAATGGCCTCTTATTTAAACTCTGATGCATTTTGAGTCTCCTCAGTGTCTACCTCCATGGAGAACGGCACGCAAAGACAGCAGCCTTAATATTCTTTCTGCCACGTCCCCTACAATGTTCCCTGAGCACCGGTGGGTATGATAGAGCACTGGCCTTTTCCTCCTTCACGTCACCTTCATGAGCCCTGGGTGTCCTTAGTTTTCACCTGCATCTGTAAAAAGAAGCTTCTATAACCAAAAATGAGGAGCGCATTAATCAATGGATATCAACATGCACAGGAAGGAGCTAGCCCCGGTGGTACAGACCTTTAATCCCAGCTACTGGGGAGGCCGAGGTAGGGGGATTCAAAGTTTAAGGCCTCTCTAAACCACAAAGCATCCAGACTAGCATCCGAAATTTACAGTCTGGAGGCCAAAGGAAATCCCACCTTTGCTGCTTGCCAGTCACGAGACCTTGGAAAAGACACTCTATCTCTCTGACTTCTTTTTTTAATTTTTAAAAATATTGCTATTTATTTATCTGCAAGCAGAAAGAGATAGAAAAGAGACAGACAGACAGAATGGGCATGCCAGGGCCTTGAGCCACTGCCAATGGACTCCAGACCCATGCACCACCCTGTGCATCTGTATTTACATGGGTACTGGTGAATCAAACTTGGGTCATTAGGCTTTGTAGGCAAATACCTTAACCACAGAGCCATTTCTCCAGCCCTGTCTCTCTGATCTTTTTTTTTTTTTTTTCAAGATAGTGTCTCACTCTAGCCTAGGCTGACTGGAACTCACTCTGTAGTCCCAGGCATGCCTTGAGCTCACAGTGATCCTCCTACCTCTGCCTCCTGAGTGCTGAGCTCTCTGATCCTTTGACAACAATAAGAACCCTGACCTCATAAAGTTATTATGAAAATCAGATGAGTTCATCATCTGAAAAGCCTGACATTATAGGCACTTTTCCAAAAAGTCATTTCCCGCCCCACACTGCTGTTTTTTGTTCGTTTGTTTGTTTTGTTTTTTAACAGTACAGGGGATGGAATGTAGGGCCTCACTAGACAAGTGCTATAGCACTGACTGACCTACACCATAGCTCTTTTCCTTTTTTTTTTTTTTTTTTGTTTTTGCTTTTTTTGAGGTAGGGTCTTGCTCTAGCCCAGGCTGACCTAGCATTCACTATGGAGTCTCAGGGTGACCTCGAACTCACAACGATCCTCCTACCTCTGCCTCCCGAATGCTAGGATTGAAGGCGTGCGCCACCACGCCTGGCTCTTTCTCTATTTTAATTTTGAAATAGTCTCACTAAATTGCCCAGACTAACCTTGAACTTACTCTTTGGTCCAGATAGGTCTGAAATTTTCAATACCTGAACCTGTCCCAGTAGCTAGGATTACAGGTTTGTACCACGAGGCCTGGCTCCCTTCCTTCCTGTTTTGAGCTCGCATGTAAATGTATTGCTGTGTATTTATTTACTCCAAGAAGCCTTTCCATTTTAACCTTCAGATCGTTTTTGTTTTCTCTTGCTTTGTATTTTGGTTTCTTGTTTGTATTTTGTTGTGGGATTTGTTGTTGTTGTTGTTTTGCACTGTTCAGATGGGACTCGGGAGGGATCTCACACATGCCAGGTAAGCAGTCTGTCACTTTAAATGTCATTTATTTATTTGCAAGCAGAGAGAGACAGATTGGAGGGGGGGGGAGCGAGAATGGGTGCACCAGGGCCTCTAGCCTCTGCCAATGAACTCCAGATGCATGCATCACTTTGTGCATCTGGCTTTACCTGGGCACTGGGGAATCAAACACAGGTTGTTAGACTTTGCAGGCAAGCACCTTAACTTCTGAGCTATCGTTCCAGTCTCCTTTTTTTTTTTTTTTTTTTGGTTTTGTTTTTGGTTTTGGTTTTTCGAGGTAGGGTCTCACTCTAGCCCAGGCTGACCTGGAATTCACTATGGAGTCTCAGGGTGGCCTCGAACTCACGGTGATCCTCCTACCTCTGCCTCCCGAGTGCTGGGATTAAAGGTGTGCGCCACCACGCCCGGTTTCTCCAGTCTCCTTTTATTTTTTTTTTTTTCTTTTTGTTGTTGGTGGTGGTTTTTTAAGGTAGGATTCTGCTCTAGCCCAGGCTGATCTGGAATTCATTATGTAGTCTCAGTGTGGTCTTGAACTCATGGCAGTTCTCCTATGTCTGCCTCTCAAATGCTGGAATTAAAGATGTGCATCAGGGGCTGGAGAGATGGCTTAGCAGTTAAGCGCTTGCCTGTGAAGCCTAAGGACCCTGGTTCGAGGCTCTACTCCCCAGGACCCACGTTAGCCAGATGCACAAGGGGGCGCATGTGTCTGGAGTTCGTTTGCAGTGGCTGGAGGCCCTGGCGTGCCCATTTTCTATCTATATCTGCCTCTTTCTCTCTGTCTCTCTCAAATAAATAAATAAATAATTTTTTAAAAAAAAGATGTGCATCACTAGCCGGGCATAGTGGCCTAGAACTCACTGCGTAGCCCAGACTGGTATGGAAGTCTGTGATCTTTCTGCCTCAGTCTCCTGAGTGTTGCTGTGATTACACACATGCACCCCCATGCCTGGCTGGAGCTCCACCATTCCACCCTGCCCCCTCAGTTTTTTTAAAAGAAATTATTCTTATGGGCTGGAGGGATGGCTTAGCGGTTAAGGCGTTTGCCCTCCCCGCTAAAGAAATGATAGGGCCTTGCAATCCTCCACGTGGGTAAAACCGTGGGTATGTCTTTCCTCATGGTACACCTGAGAGCTCCCTCTGTCAGACAGGGAGCTTGCTTGCTGCTTCCTGGGCCCTGGGAGACATCTACCTACTCTGACTTTGCCCAGGACTTTGCAAGAGTGTCCAGGGCTCTTTGGTGCCCTTCTCTTCCTTCTGCAGGTTCTAGCCTCTGGGATCTATGGCAGCACCTGTTACTTGCCTGGGCATCCCCACATCAGAGCTGACAGAGGTCTGTGGCCCTCCCCGTGACTGAGGATGGAGGAGGGTCCCAGGGAAAACCCTTGAGGCACACTGACTTCGCCAACAACGTCATGTTCCCACGAGCTCCGTTCCACATGATTATACCCGCAGCGAAAGCAACACCAGGTCCTGTATTTGCAAGAAATACGACCTTTCCCAAGCTAGGTTTTAGCCACTCTTATTTCTTGGCTTGTTCTACTTTGTTTGTCAAAAAATCTTCATTACTGATTAACCAACCACGAGTTTTAAATAGGCCTTAGTCATTCTGAGGCAGGTAGGACGTGTCACTGGAGCCTAATTGTTCCTGAAACGACCTTGCTGGGGGTATAGGATGAAGACGTTTTGAGCTCTGGTATTATGATAACACGGGGTCAGGCCAGTTCAGTTTGGCTGGGGTTTTTCCTTTTCTTTTGCAGGACCTTTATCCCAAGCTGTAGGAGCACCATGGGGCAATGCCATTTCTTTTCTTTTTAAAAAAATTTTTTTTCTTCATTTTTCTTTATTTATTTGAGAGCAAAAGACAGAGAGAGAAAGAGCCAGATAGAGAGAGCATGGGCGCACCAGGGCCTCCAGCCACTTTATTTTATTTTATTTTTTTATTTAGTTTTTCGAGGTAAGGTCTCACTCTAGTCCAGGCTGACCTGGAATTCACTATGTAGTCTCAGGGTGGCCTTGAACTCAAGGCGATCCTCTTACCTCTGCCTCCCAAGTGCTGGGATTAAAGGCGTGCGCCACCACGCCCGGCGCTCCAGCCACTTTAAACAAACTCCAGACGCGTGCGCCCCCTTGTGCATCTGGCTAATGTGGGTCCTGGGGAATCGAGCCTTGAACCGGGGATCCTTAGGCTTCACAGGCAAGCGCTTAACCGCTAAGCCATCTCTGCAGCCCAAGGGCAATGCCATTTCTATCAACTTCACTACCTTGACCTCCACCCCAATTCTAATCTGACCATGCCATTGGACGCTTTGTCAGTCTTAGATAGCAAGAGCCATCCTGACTCAGCATTGTGACAAGTCCTCCATACTCCCCTTTCCAAATGAAATGCTCCCCAAAGAAGAGAAATTCTGGAAGCGAAATTGATTCGAAATGTTTTCTAGCCTTTACAAAAGCAGAAGAAAACTTTCTGGGTATAAAAGACAATGGCAAAAAATAATTTAACATAACTTTTCAGCCCTTCAGTACAAATATCCAAATCATTGAGTGCTCGGTCAAGGCTACCCCCTGGAGTATTTCTTTTTCTTGGTCCTCTTTTTCCTTATGTTTGGGAGTAATGTTAAAATCTTAGGAGCTCACGGTAACCTATATGCCAGTTGACTTACTATATATTGAACAGTATTTTACATGAATTACTTTTATTTAAAAATAACATAGGAGGCTAGAGATATGGCTCAGCAGTTAAGGCACTTGCCTACAAAGCCTGAAAGCCTAGATTTGATTCCCCAGAACTCACGTAAAGCCAGATGCACAAAGTGGCACATTATTCTGGAGTTCATTTGCAGCAGCTAGAAGCCCTGGTGTGCCCATTGTCTGTCTGTCTGTCTGTCTGTCTGTCTGTCTGTCTGTCTGTCTCTGTCTCTGTCTCTGTCTCCCCCCTCTATCTCTCCTCGCCAATACATAAATAAAATATTTAAAAAAATAAACAACATAGAATAGTTCACATTACATATACAGACATTTCCACAGACTCAGCAAGCCCACGTAAGCCTTCCCGCTGGTATTTTTAGTGACTTCCCTCTTATGAAGAGAAACACAGAGCTCAGTATGTTGGTACATACCTGTAATCCCAGCACTTGGGAGGTGGCTGAGGGATCAGATTTCACAGTGAGGCCAGCTTGGGCTACATGAGACTGACTCTGTCTCCAAAACAGAGAAAAAAAAATTAAGTTAAAGCTTAAAATTTAAATAAAAAATATTTGATTGTAAAATTTGTGGACCAGCACCGTGGTTTACACCTATAATCCCAGCACTTGGGAGGCTGAGGTAGGAGATCACCGTGTGTTTGAGGCCAGCCTGGGACTACATAGATAGATAGATAGATGATAGATAAGTGTTAGATAGATGATAGATAGATAGATGATAGACAGATAGATGATAGATAAGTGATAGATAGATGATAGATAGATAGATAGATAGATAGATAGATAGATAGATAGATAGATAGATAGATGACAGATAAGTGATAGATAGATGATAGATGATAGATAGATAGATAGATAGATAGATAGATAGATAGATAGATAGATAGATAGACGTGAAATAAAATTCACTACTTGAGTTGCTGACTTGAGTTTCATTAAAAAAATTGTTCAATGAATTTTATCTTGGGATAAGGACAGAATTTCCAATGGTTTCTGAAATGACCTTAAGCATTTCTGCTCTTTTGCAACAAGATTTATTTATTTATTTATTTTGAGGTAAAACTGCTCGCTCTGTAGTCCCAGGCTGACCTTGAACTCACAGTGATCTTTCTAGTTCTGCCTCCTGAATGCTGGGGATTAGAGTACGCCACCATGCCTGGTTTAATATTTTATGTAGAAACAAATACATCCATGTCATTAGTATTCAAATTTGCTTTCACCTTTAGTAAGTGTGGTAAAATTATATGTATACCAACCAAGTTTTTAATTATTAAATTATTATATTTATTGAGGGAAATACAGAGCAAGGAAAGACACCTACGTGACTAGAGATCCCATGTGAGAGACCTGGGAAAACCATGGACAAAAGAGAGAGAAAAGAAAGTTCAGGGAGTTCCTGCAATGTGGGAAGCTGGAGGGGGTAAGGAGCCCATGTGGAGACTAAGGGCTAGAGGACCCTCCTGACTGGGCCTGGGTGCCTGGGCTGAGCCAGTCCACACCCAGCTGAGGGAAAACTCATCCACAGGTGGAAGTTAGCAAGTGGTCAGAGAGCCTGTCCTCCCCTTGCAAAGGTATTTATAACCTTATAGTGGTGGGCTGTCTTCTGGCTCAGGTGAACCAAAGGGACAGCTGGTTGGTTAGGGCTAAGGGCTGTCTCAGGGAGAGGCTAGCCCTGATGCCAAATTCTAGGGGCTGAACTTGACCAACTACAATGTTTGAATCCTACAAAAGACTTCCCTTCCAGGAGGGGTCCTGCCAACCAATTATTTTTAAATACATTTCTTTATGTTTATCAATAAATGTTTGACTTCTATATTTATTGTATATGCATTTATTTATTGGCACATGTATGTGCATGTGAGTGTGTAGGGGGAAGGACCTGCTGGGGTCTCTTGCTATTTCAAATATTTCAAAGCCTGTCCAGCTTTACACTGGTGGTTGAAGAATTGAATCCCGGACTGGTAGGTTTTGCAGACAAGTGCCTTTAACCACGGAGCCATCTCCGTAGCCCCTATATATAATCTTTGTTTTTTTTAATATCTCTGTTTATTTATTTGCAAGCAGAGAGATAGAGAGAAGAGAAACAGAGAGAATGGAAGCACCAAGGCCTCCAGCCACTGCAAACGAATTCTAGATGCATGTGCCAGTTTGTGCATCTGGCTTTACACGGGTACTGGGGTGTCAAATCTGGGTCATTAGGTTTTGCAGACAAGTGCCTTAACCACTAAGCCATCGCTCCAGCCCTGTTTTTCTTTTCTTTCCTTTTTTCTCTTTCTTTCTTTCTTCCTTTCATTCTTTCTTTCCTCCTTTCTTTCTTTCTTTCTTTCTTTCTTTCTTTCTTTCTTTCTTTCTTTCTTTCTTTTTTGAGTAAGGTCTTCCTCTAGTCCAGGCTGGCCTTGAACTCACAATGATCCTCCAACCTCAGCCTTCCAAATGCTGGAATTATATGTGTGAGCCACGCAGGGGCAAATAAAACTTTCTGTGGCAATAAGGAGTTGTGAGGGGAAAACGCAGAGAAGCCCTGACGTAACACCTGAGTGGGAGCTGGAGAACGGGTCAGGGTGATTATAACTGACCATTTTGTAAAGATGTAGAATCATCTGTTCTACATTAATTATTATTATTATTATTATTTTTTTTTTTTTAGACAGGCCTCAGGTTGGCCTCAAACAACTTGTGGCAATCCTCCTGCCTCGGCCTCCTAGTGTTGAAAATACAGGCATGAGCCACCAAGTCTGGGCCACACTGAACTTCGTAGAAGTGTGTGTGTGTTTTTTGTTCTGCACTGAACTTCTAACAAGAGTCACTTCATCATAGGGATCACTGGAGCAAGTAGGAGGGAACAATTTAAGCCATGACACGTGACAAAACATGAGATACAGCATCTTCAGGTCCCTGTGTATTATCATTTTGCATTCTTTTTGTCCTGGTGGCCTGCAAATTTCTTGCACACTGACATTCCTTTGATCAGATCTTACTCTCAGGAAGGGAAGGAAGAAACAAATTCATACTAAGGCAAGTTCTATGCTTTTTATTTTCCCCATAAAGATCCCTTGCCCAATAAACTGAGGAAAAAAGCCTTTATTTTGGAATTTAAGAACATACCCAGTCAAATAAAGAAAATATTATCAAGTTTCAGCAAGCCCTCCAATTGCCCAGGGTGTTGTACCATACAGGCAGTCCAGTCATGGCAGCCTAAGAGGAATTCTGAGTATCCAAGGGGGTCAAATAATCAGGTCTTCTTTTCTTTTTTTAAACTTTTGTTCATTTTTTTAAATTTTTTTGTTCCTTTTTGTTTATTTATTTGAGAGCGACAGACAGAGAGAGAAAGAGGCAGATAGAGCGAGAGAGAATGGGCACGCCAGGGCCTCCAGCCACTGCAAACGAACTCCAGATGCGTGCGCCGCCTTGTGCATCTGGCTAAGGTGGGTCCTGGGGAATCGAGCCTCTAACCAGGGTCCTTAGGCTTCACAGGCAAGCGCTTAACCGCTAAGCCATCTCTCCAGCCCAATCAGGTCTTGTAAAGAATCCATAGAACAATGTCAATGAGTAGGGTCCCAGGTATGAGACATGTTGTATAAAATGCAAGGAAGCCATGAGGAAAAAGGAACTCTCTTTCTTCTAAGCCACAAGTATGATGAGCTTACCTTGGAATGGCATGTCACCACCCACAGTGGCCTTTCTCAGGCTCTCTCTCACCTCAGCCTGTTGCATACGTACAGAATTCATTTTAGCACACCTCTTACAAAACTCCATTCCTTCATTTGTTCATGAAACAAATAATTTCTCAAGTATCTATAATGTACCAGGCTTTGTTGAGGGGACTAAAGATACAGTGATGAAATTGAGACCCAAACAGGATGAATGACTTGCTCACAGTCACTATGATCCTGTAAATTAAGGAAGGTGTGATTGTTTACCACGTCCCAAACTTGGCACTGATGTCCCTTGCATATATCCCAGACTGACCTAAATTCACCAGCCTCCTGCCTCTGCCTCCTGAACGCCAGGTTCATGGTTATAAACCTCCATGGTCAGCTTGTGTCAAGCCCATTAAATGCAGAATTTCATCGAATCTCCACAGCACTACAATATATTAGCATTATGTAGCCCTATTTTACATATAAAGAAACTAATGACTAAAGAAACCAAATAACTGCCTAAGTTCTCACAGTTGATGGCAGAACCAGCATTTCTACCCCTCCTTGGTCTGAACTCCAGAAACAAGGAAATTGAAGCATGACCTGTTTTATCCGGAATAACCAACCTGGAACCTGAAAGGAACTCTAGGAGCCCTGACTCCTATGCAATTAATCTAAGGGTCATAGCGATGAGGTTCTGAGGAGTCTGTAAAATGACTTGGTGGCTCATACATGCCTTCCTCCCTAAGTTAAGCAGAGATTTCAGCACACCTCTTACAAAACAGCATTAACCCTGCCATCAAATATATCCATTTAAACAAAAGCCCTGGCAATTTGAAGTTTTAAAAGTATGCATCAGCTGGGTGTGGCGGGCGGCACAGATCTGTCATCCTGGCACTTGGGAACGGAAGCAGGAGGATCAAGAATTTAAAGTCATCTTGACTATATAGCAAGTTTGAATCTAATCTTGGCTTCATGACATCCTGGAAAGAAAAAAAAAAGAAGAAGAAGAAAAGAAGGGAAGGAAGGAAGAAAGGAAGGGAGGGAAGGAAAGAGGGAGAAAGGAAGGAAGTGAGAAAACGAAAGAGAGAAGGAAGAAAGGAAGGACAGGAGGGAGGGAGGGAGAGAGAAAGGAAGGAAGAAAGGAAGGTGGGATGAGAGGGGGAAGAAGAGAGAAGCAGGGAGGAGAGGAGAAGGGAGAGAGAGGACATTTGTGCCTATTTCTGAATTCATTATCAGAGAAGGCAATGGGAGAAAACAGAATGGTCTCCTGACAATGTAAGTCTAGCAGTCTGTGCTCCCCTCCCCCCAGTTAGTCCTACCATGGACAATTAGGGGCATGGAGGTGGAGGGGGGGGTGGTGAGTTGTATCAGTTAGTTACTTTCTGGTTGCTGTAACAAAAACACCTGACCAACGCAACTTAAGGAAGGAAAGGTTTATTCTGGCTCGCGGTTTGAGGGTACCGTTGACCGTGACAGCCAGAGCAGGAAACAGACCCACTGTCTGCGGTCAGGAAGCAGAGATAGACGGATGCTGTTGCTCAGCTCACTTGCTCCTCGTTTGCTTTTGGGACCCTACATTATAGGATGGTGCCCCCCCCCACCCCATTCAGGGTGAGTCTTTCTTCCTCACTTAGATCTCTGTGGAAATACCCAGAGGTGTCTCCCAGGTGATTCTAAATCCAGTCAAGTTGACACTGAACGAACATGAACCACCACGGTGGGTAGACGGCTCATTGTGCCTTAAAGAACTCGTGCCCACAGATACTGTTTTCCCCGGGGGAGTATCAGCAGCACCTAGCACTGTGTTGACACATAAAGTGTTGGTGCCAGGCAGCCTTCTCAAGGGTCCCCCTATATCTCCATCCTTGCTCCTCTTCCATTCATGCTTGACACAGGAGCCGAGTCATCTTGGAGATTACTTCGCATCCAAAAATCTTCAGGGGACTTTCACTGCTGACTGTTTGATGTTCAGACAAATTAGCTGATGGCATGGAAGCCTTCTGCATTACTCTAGAACTGGAAGAGCATCCTGCCAGTCACCTTCACACGGAGCTGATTGCTATCCAGCTAGCACCAAGGCTACGAAGGCTTTGGTCTTCATTGCTGGTGTCCCTCTTGACTGATCAGTGCCTTGGCTGGCTGAATCAAAAATGGAAAAGTAGATAAAACAAAAGAAAGGCCTGGAGAGATGGCTTAGAGGTTAAGCCCTGGCCTGTGAAGCCTAAGGACCCCGGTGCGAGGCTCGATTCCCCAGGACCCATGTAAGCCAGAGGCACAGGGTGGCTCATGCATCTGGAGTTTGTTTGCAGCACCTGGAAACCCTTGGTGCCCAGTCTCTCTCTCTCTCTGCCTCTTTCTCTCTCTCTGTCTGTCACTCTCAAATAAATAAATAAAAAAAAACAAAATTTTTTTGATAGGTAAGAAGATACTTGGAAATTTTATTTGTTTTGTTTTTGTTTTGTTTTCTGTTTTTCTTTTTTTTTTTTCAAATTTTTATTAACAACTTCCATGATTATAAAAAATATCCCATGGTAATACTCTCCTTCCCCCCACTTTCCCCTTTGAAACTCCATTCTCCATCATATCCCCTCCCGATCTCAATCAGTCTCTCTTTTACTTTGATGTCATGATCTTTTCCCTCCTCTTATGATGGTCTTGTGTAGGTAGTGTCAGGCACTGCAAAAAGATTTTTTTAAGAAAAGAAGTGCTCTCTCTCTCTCTCTCTCTCTCTCTCTCTCTCCTTGGTTTTTCCTTCTTAGTCAGTGTGAAGTATACCTCATTATGGTTTTGATTTGCATTTCCTTAATGACTAATGATCATCAGAATGCTTTTATGGCCATGTTGGCTGCTTCTGTGTTTCTCTGGAGATGCATCTACTCACATCCTGCTTTTACTCAGCTTGTGGTTGAGTTGCAAACACTAGTTATATCTACTCTCAGTACTTACTTATTTATTTGTGGTTTTTCAAGGTAGAGTCTCGCTCTAGCCCTGGCTGACCTGGAATTCACTATGTAGTCTCTGAGTGGCCTCAAACTCAAGGCAATCCTCCTACCTTTGCCTCCCAAATGCTGGGATTAAAGGCGTGAACCACTACGCCCAGCTTTATTTATTTATTTAAAGACAGGGTCTCATAGCCCAGGCTGGCCTCAAACTCACTATATAGGTGAGGATGACCTTGAACTACGTATCCTCCTCTCTTAGCTCCCAAGTGCCAGGATTATAGGTGTGTGCCTCTATGCTGGGCCTTGTAAGCTTGTGTCAGACAGTGGTGTGACAAATGTTTTCCATACCCCATGAGTTGTCTTTTCATCTTCTTTTAAATTTTTATTTATTATTTGGGCTGGAGGGGTGGCTTAGCGGTTAAGGCATTTGCCTGCAAAGCCTAAAGACCCAGGTTCAATTCCCCAGGACCCACATTAGCCAGATGCACAAGGGGAGCACACGTCTGGAGTTTGCAGTGGCTGGAGGCCCTGGCGTGCCCATTCTATCTCTCTCTCTCCCTCTCTGCCCCTTTCTCTCTCTGTCTCTCGCTCTCAAATAAATAAAAAATTATTTTTTTAATTAATTTTTTTATTTATTTCAGAGAGAGAGGAGAGAGAGAATGGGCACTCCAGGGCCTGTAACCACTGCAAACAAACTCCAGACGTATGCGTCACTTTCTGCATCTGGCTTATATGGCTGCTGGGGAATCGAACCTGGATCCTTAGGCTTTGTGGACAGGCGACTTACCTGCTAAGCCATCTCTCCAGCCCCTTTTCATCTTCTTAACTGTGTTCTTAGAGGCACAAAAGATTTTAATTTGATGTTCACTTGCTGCTGCTTCTTCTGCTTTTGGTATCCTATCTGAGAATCTATTTCAAGGTCATGCACTATTCTGAATTTTACAGCTAAGTGTTTGTACTGAGATCTTTGCTTTGTTTAGACCTGTTTTTCTTTTCTTTGCTATGCTTGCAATGGAAGCCATACCCTTGCATGTGCTAAATACCTCAGGCCCCCATTTTAACTAATTTTTACATATGGTGTGACATAAGGGTCTCTCTTAGTCTGTTTTCTGTTGTTAATAACATGACATCAGGGACGAAGTAAATTATGGGGGAAAAAAAGTTTATTTTGGTTCACAGATCTGGACCAAGGTCAAGGGACAAATCTGTCTTGCCAATGACCTTCATACTAGAAGAGGTCCGAGGTAGCTCAGCCCATCACACACATGACAGGAAATATGCATGCCTGTGTCTTCTGATCTTTCCTTTTTTTTCAAGGTAGGGTCTCACTCTAGCTCAGGCTGACCTGTAATTCATTCTGTAGTCTCAGGGTGGCCTCGAACTCACAGCGATCCTCCTACCTCTGCCTCCCAAGTGCTGGGATTAAAGGCATGCGCCACCACACCCAGCTTAGTCTTTTCTTCTTATAAAGCCATGGGTATTCAGTCATGAAGGTTACACCCTAAAGATTTTATCTAATCATAATGACATCTCAAAGCTTCCACTCCTATACACCATAGTTGGAATTCCAACCTCATAATACTGTTGGGACCCCTCCTCAAAGGGAGGTACCCCAAGTCTCAAGGACCAGGCAAGACCCAAGAACCAGCACAGACAGTTCTCGATGCAATAACAGCAAGAGGTTTATTGTGGGTACCGGTGCACCGGGGCTCGACACGGAGTCCTCGCGCAGGAGGGGTGAAGAGCCCCGGCCCCCTGAAGGGAAGGGCTTATAAAGGGAGTGAGGCGGGAAAAGGACAAAGGGGTTACATCATATCGCGCCCTTTAAAATGATTGGTTCCGAGAGGGCGCACGCGGGAACCTTGTGGGTTGCCATAGGGAGGGGGACCTTGTGGGTTACCGTAGGGAGGGGGACCTGCCTTAGGAATTTTCCATATAGAGTGGGTCCTGATTGGTCAGATCCACCTGGTGTCTCTTAATTGAGTAATCATAGGTGGGGTGGGGGTTTCAGGACACAGGGGCAGAGTTCATGGAAGGGGCAGTTGGGCCAGGCATCTCTTAGGTGACCAGTAACTTGACAAAAGAACAAAGTACGTCCTAGGCAGCTCATTTTCTCCAGGTTAACTAACTTTGATGGATATCATAAAATGGCAGTTCTTTTTATTTAGCGGAAGCAAGCAAGCAATGTTACAGAAGCTGAATAGAGCAGGTTTAGCAAAAGCAAAAACTCTTAATCTTTTATTCCCCTTTTATTCCCCGAATCTTTCAATACTTTACAATGGGAATTAAAATCCAACCTATGTCACAGTGGGGACAAACCTTTTTTTTTTTTTGGTTTTTTGAGGTAGGGTCTCACTCTAGCCCAGGCTGACCTGGAATTCACTATGTAGTCTCAGGGTGGCCTTGATCTCACAGCGATCCTCCTACCTCTGCCTCCCGAGTGCTGGGATTAAAGGCGTGCACCACCAGGCCCGGCATTCTTTTTTTTTTAAATAAAATATATTTTTAAAATTTATTTGCAGGGAGGGGGGCGGAAAATGGGCACACCACAGCCTCTTGCCACTGCAAACAACTCCAGACGCATATGCTACTTTGCACATCTGGCTTTACATGGGTACTGAGGAATCGAACCCCAGGCCGTCAGGCTTTGCAAGCAAGTGCCTTAACCTCTGATCCTTCTCGCCAGCTCCAGCTTTGTTCTTTTTCAAGATCATCTTGACTGTTTGGAGCCCATTGCAATCCTGCAGGAATTTTATTTTATTATTTATTTTTTTTTAATTTTTTGTTTGTTTATTTATTTATTTGAGAGTGACAGAGCAAAGGAGGGAGAGAGAGAGAGAGAAAAAGAGAGAATGAGCGCGCCAGAGCTTCCAGCCTCTGTAAACGAACTCCAGACGCGTGCGCCCCCTTGTGCATCTGGCTAACGTGGGTCCTGGGGAATTGAGCCTCGAACCGGGGTCCTTAGGCTTCACAGGCAAGCGCTTAACCGCTAAGCCATCTCTCCAGCCCCCTGCAGGAATTTTAGAATCAGCATTTCCATTTCTGCAGAAAAGATTAGTGAGATCTTTCTAAGTATTGCACTGAATCTCTAGGTCTTTAACCACCAGCCTTTTGTTACCTCAACAAAATTAAATACTGTGTTCTATAAACACAAAATGTCTTTCTTATTTAGGTCTTTAATTTGTTTTAACAATGTTTTATAGCCCTGGGTGTACATGCCTTACATATCTTTGCTTTATTCTTTCTAATGCTCTGGTAAATGGAATTCTTATCTCAGCTTTGAGTTGTTCAATACTAACATTGAGAGACACATTTGGTTTCTGTATGTTTTTATCATCATCATTATTATTTTGGTTTTCTGAGGGAGGGTCTTGAGGTAGCCCAGGCTGACCTGGAATTTACTCTGTAGTTCTAGGCTGGCCTCGAACTCACAGCAATCCTCCTACCTCAGTCCCCTGAGTGCTGGGATTAAAGGTGTGCACCACCACGCCAGGCTACTCAGTTTATTCAGAATGTGGAAAGGGAAGTGAGGCATTGTTTTACTTCTTTTTTATTTTACTTAAATAGTTACATTTATTTATTCATTTTAGAGTGTGTGTGTGTGTGTGTGAGAGAGAGAGAGAGAGAGAGAGGAAGGCAGCAGATATAGAAAGAGAGAATGAGTGCACCAGGGCCTCCAGCCGCTGCAAACGAACTCCAGATGCATGCACTACCTTGTGCATCTGCCTTACGTGGGTACTGGGGAATCAAACATGCATACTGGGGAATCGAACCCAGGTCCTTAGGCTTTGCAGGCAAGCACTTTAACAGCTGAGCCATACCTCCAGCCCTGAGGCACTGTGTTTTAGACTCTGAGAAGCAGTACTTGATATACACGCATGTTGTGGGTAAGGACATGGAATGAAGGAGATAGGACAGGAAGCAAGTGCACGTGACAGAGGAGGTGGGACAAAATGGAATACCAATGGCTTTGGGAACACCAATGACTAGGGGCATTAGAAGCAAAGGTGATCATGCAAGTGTCTGAGGAGCCACAGTCAGAGAAGCAAGAGGAAAACCACGTGCTCCAGTTCTTCATTGCTCCATCATGCTGGGGGTGTAGCTCAGTGACATAAAACTGGCCTAGCATGTGTAGGACCCTGGGATCTATCCCCAACACCACAAGGAAAAACTTCCCCCCAAAGCTTCAATAGTTAAAACAATAACGTGGCCAACTCTGCCCACTTGTTTCGTGTACTAAGCCGCTGTCCAACATTTGACAAAACAGTTTTCCTCTGCATAGATCTCCTCGATGGTGTTGTTCGTTTACTTGCTTGGTGTTGGAGAAGTGCTTGACCACTGAGTTATAGCCCCAACCTCCAACACCTTCTTATTTTATTTTATTTATTTGAGAGAGAGGCAAAGAGAGAGGGAAGGAGGGGGAGAAATAAAAATGAAAGAGAGAATGGGTGCACCAGGGCCTCCAGCCACTGTAAACAAAACTCCATGCGTAACTTTGTGCATCTGGGTTTACATGGGTACTAAGGAATTGAACCAGGCTTTGTAGGCAAGTGTCTTCATCACTGCACCATCTCTCTAGCTTCTCCAACACCTTGTTATTATCATTATTATTATTTTATTTTTATTTTTATTTTTTTGATATTTTCAAGGCAGGGTCTCACTCTAGCCCAGGCTGACCTGGCACTTCAGTTCCAGGCTGGCCTCGAACTCACAGTGATCCTCCTACCTCTGCCACCATACCTGGCTTCCGCCTTTTTGGTTTGTTTGTTTGTTTTGTTTTGTTTTTCAAGGCAGGTCTCGCTGTAGCCCAGGCTGACCTGGAATTCACTATGTAGTCTCAGGGTGGCCTCGAACTCATGGCAATCCTTCTACCTCTGCCTCCCAAGTGCTGGGATTAAAGGTGTGCGCCACCATGCCCAGCCTTCCACCACTTTTTTTGAGACAGAGTCTTCCTAAATTAATCAGGCTGGCCTTGAATTTACTCTGCAATGGAGGCACGCCTTATACTCAAGAACCTCCTGAGTAGCTAGGATTTGAGGCTCCTCTGTTTTTCTTTTTCTTTAGCTCTAAGATTTAATGTTCTGTGTGTGTCTGATGAGAGAATAAAGGCCTTGAACAATTATTTGCTAGTAAATACTTAACAAGTAAGCTTTCCAGACACAAAAAGCCCTAAGTAAAGGTAGGACAGGATGTTCATTATGCAGTTGCCACCACAGGAATGTGATCAATGACAATTACCTTAATGATGGGCATGGTGACATACACCTTTAATCCCAGCACTTGGGAGGCAGAGGTAGGAGGATTGCTATGAGTTCGAGGCTACCCTGAGACTATATAGTGAATTCCAGGTTAGCCTGAATTAGCATGAGACTCTACCTCAAAAAAAAAAAAAAAAAAAAAAAGGAAAGAAAAACAAAGAAGAAAAGAACCTTAACAGGTGACTCACACCTGTAATCCCACACTTAGAAGGCTTAGGTAGGAGAATTGCTGTGAGTTAGAGGCCAGCCTGGACAATTATGTCAGTTCCAGGTAGTGAGGTCAGCCTAGGCTAGAGACCCTGCCTCAAAATTGCAAAACAAAACCAAACAAACTCAATATAGGCAATTGTGATGAGTTTTAAGTATTTATTACCTTGTTTTTAAAATGGTATATGTCATTTCAAGTTTATAGGATTTGATTTTGAAATAATGGCTGTGTTTACCAACCGATTTGACAACATTTCTGCAAATTTAACAATCATCTGGACTGGAGAGATGGCTTAGCGGTTAAGTCGCTTGCCTGGGAAGCCTAAGTACCCAGGTTTGATTCTCCAGGTCCCATGTAAGCCAGATGCACATGGTGGCACATGCATCTGGAGTTCGTTTGCAGTGGCTGGAGGCCCTGGTATGCCCATCCTCACACACACTCTCTCTCTTTCACTCCCTCTCTGTGTCTTAAAAAAAAAAAAACTAAAGCAAAACAAAACAAAAAAAAAAACAATCATGTGTCACGAGGCGGCAGCAGTCATCTCCGGCCAGGGCCAGCTGACACTGTGAGCTAAGGGACTCATGATCTAAGCAAAAAGGAAGACGCTGGTCGTGGGTCAGGCAGAGCTCTCAGGTTTCTTGCATGTGGGAATCCAGGCAAGTCACTGGATCTGAGTTTCTTTAGCAGTAGGATAGGCTGATGATCTCTATCTCTCCAGGTGTTTATGAAGCCGACAGAAAAATATATACATCCGTATATGTATATATACATACAGGTGCTCAAAAAAAAACAAAAAGCCACGCTAGCTTATCATTATGACTTTGCCATAGCTTTAAGCGCACCTGCAGCGTTTTCTGTGTACAATCGGGAATTACCCAGGATACAAATGAAAGTGACCAAGGCCCCACTAAATAGAGCATTTGCTTAAGGAACAGATGCAAATACATTTCACTTCTACACTTTGCATGAGCAGGCTTCTGGAAAACTCCCCCCTAAGGGGGTTGGAGGAGGAGAAGCAGAGACTTGGACTCCCTACGACCAACCCCATAGACACAGGGACATTAGCCGCTGATTGGCCCGGCTCCGTTGTGGCTCTCCGAATAGATGGCCAAGCAGGCTGCGTAGAAACCTGACAGTCCGACCTCTACATTTCAAAAGTGTTACTTAAAAGGAGCAAGGGTCCCCCCCCCCAGCCCCCGCTGAGCACCTCACAGGAATCGGCTTATCTGGGAGCCTCTGGGGCAAAGAGCGGTCTGTGGAAATACCACATTTATGGACAGGGGAAGGGAGGGTGGGGCAAAGGTTCTGGTGTGGAGTTTGGCCTTGGGGGACAGTCAGTTAGTTGGGGAGTGAAGGAAGCAATGCTAGCTAGCAGCAGGGAAGGAATGCGAAGGGGCTAACTGAGACCCAGTTTCAGCTCAGCCCCGCCCCCCCCCCCCCAAAGCTGGGGCAGCCTCTGATTTCAGACCATCCCGTGAGAAAGCTAACATCCTCTTTACTTTTCTGTGCCCTCCAAGTGCCAGGGACACAGCGAACAAGGAAGTAAATGTGCAGCGGCTGGCACTCCTGCCAACCTCAACCCGTTTGTCAACATTTCCGAGCCTCTTTGGAGAGGCCCGTGGAAGGAGGAGGCGAACTATATAATCCTCTCGCCTTAGGCAGGCCAGGTGGGTTTTTTTTTTCCCCCTTAGTGTCCTGGTCACTGACGAAACACCACTTGCAACCTGCCAATCATGTGTTGGCCATGGAAAACCCAGCAAGCTAACAACTGTCCCACAGGCTCTGCTTTAGGGGAACGATTAGCTAAGAATATATTGGAAAACTGGCTTTGTGCTCAGATGGAGGCCTTGGACAAGTCACCTATGAATCAGAGATTATGACGCCTACTCTTGTAGATGGTTAAGGGTTACGCAGCTTGGTATATCGAGCAGATGGAGTTCTGACGACTGCCCCTATGACCTTGAGCAAGTTTTTTTTTTTCATCTTTCTGGGTCCTGATTTCCTCTTTTGTGTGTCTTGGGCCAGGCGATCTTGGAGGGGCCTTCTGATTCTAGCATTCTCTCCTTCTATGACAAACAAGATTCTTTGCCTATCTCCGTAAGATTAAGCCATTTGCTTTTGCAATGCTCAGATAGCGAAGACCTTTGACAGTGAAAAGGCTCGCTCACTCCCTCCCCTTGAACTGAGTTCCAAGGCTATAGGACAAGGTGCACAGGATTACGAAAGAGGATAAATTACGATGTGGCAGGACTCGGCTGTGGTTAAAGACTGCCTTGGCTGGGGGACGAGATGTGATTTAAGGGGTAAGGACATGCAGACGTGCTAATCGTTTCTCAGAGTGTCCCAACATTATCTTCCCGGGTTCTACTCCAAATATGTAGGGGCAGAGAGGATGAGACAGATCCCCACTTTCAGATGACAATTCCTTCTGGATGATGGTTAAATTAAGGCAGAAGTTTTGTGTTTGTTTGTTTGTTTGGTTGGTTGGCTTTTCCTCCAAAGGAAGCCCTATGAATAATTAGAGGCAGATGTGTAGGTAAAGACAACCTGTGGGTCTCCTGGTTTGGAGATGAGGAGCAGATTGAAGCCTGGTTAAGCCTTTCAAATGCTCTTAGTCAAAAGGCTGAGGAGCTGGGCGTGGTGGCGCACACCTTTAATCCCAGTACTCGGGAGGCAGAGGTAGGAGGATCACCATGAGTTCGAGGCTACCCTGAAACTACATAGTGAATTCCAGGTCAGCCTGGGCCAGAGTGAGACCCTACCTCAAGGGGAAAAAAAAAAAAAAAAAAAAGGCTGAGGAGTAATGAATACCTTAAATATAACGCAGGAGTAAGCACTATTTCTCCCAGACCAGAGTCCCCAGGACACACTCAAGGTTGACTCAATTCCCATAGTATATTAAGTCAACCTACCTCCATAAAGGATTTTAAATTAATTTATTTATTTGTGAGCAGAGAGAGAGATAGAGAGAAGAGAGACAGACACACAGGGAAGAATGGACACTCAAGGGCTTCTGGCCACTGCAAATGAACTCCAGGTGAATGCACAGCACCTTATGCATCTGGCTGTGCTGTGGGTTCTGGGGAATCGAACCCCAGTTGTTGGGCTTTACAGGCAAGTGCCTTAACCACTGAGCCATCTCTCTAGCCCAGAAGATATTTTTGTTTTGTCTTTCAAGGTAGGGTCTTGAGCTAGACCAGGATGACCTGGAATTCACTATGTAGTCTCAGGGTGGTCTTGAACTTACCATGATCCACCTACCTCTGCCTCCAGAGTGCTATGATTAAAGGTGTGCACCACCACACCAGGCTAATATTTATTTTATATTTATTTATTTTTGGCTTTTTGAGATACGGTTTCACTCTAGCACAGGCTGAACTGGAATTCACTGTGTACTCTCAGGCTGGCCTCGAACTCAAGGCGATCCTCCTGCCTCTGCCTCCTGAGTGCTGGGATCAAAGGCGTGCACCACCACGCCCGGCTTGTTTTTTCTTTTTTATCTTTCTTTATTTATTTGAGAGAGAGAGAGAGAAATAGGCAGGGAGAAAGAAAGAGAGAATCGGTGTGCCAGGGCCTCCAGCCGCTGCAAACAAACTCCAGATGCGTGCGCCCCCTTGTGCATTTGGCTTACATGAGTCCTGGGAAATTGAACTTGAGTCCTTTGGCTTTGCAGGCAAATGCCTTAGCGACTAAGCAATTTTTCCAGCCCTGATATACATATATATACATATATATGTACATATATACATATTATATATATAATTTTTTTGAATATAAAATTTAGGGTTATGTATAGGACAATATTTTCTATTCTATGACATATGTTTTCCCAGAGCGTGACTTGTTCAGGGCCTCCCCTAATTTTCATTAATAATTTCTAGATGTCAGTCAAGTAACTGATTTGCAGCTAGGAAAAAGCACTGCTCACTAAGAATGCTCTGGAACCTCCAGGCTTTTAGATGGCAAGTCACAGGGTTTCTGTCACCTTTCCAGTTGGCAATGCCAAACAACCAACTTCCTGACATTTTCCCCAGGACATAGTTTGTCCTGTGATCAATTGTCAAGATCACATTTCTGAGTTTGTGTGTGGATACATGTGTGTGTGTGTGTATACACGTGTGTGCAAGTATGCATGTGGAGGGCAGAGGACGACCTCTAGTGTCATTCCTTCAGTGGCCACCTACCTGTTCATGACCTTCTCTTCCCACAATCCTCCAAAAGAGTCAGCAGATGCGTTTACCTCCACTGCTTTATAGCTTCCTGCCATCACGAAGCTTCCCCTTGAAACTGTAAGCTGCTTTGGGTCAGATGCTTTGTCCCGGCCATGAGATGGTAACTACAACAGGCCTAATAAATGGCATCTATTTTTATGATCACCTTTTATAAATTTTAATTATTATTTTTTTGGGGGGGGGGATTTTTGAGGCAGGGTCTCACTCTAGGCCAGGCTGACCTGGAATTCACTATGTAGTCTCAGGGTGGCCTGGAACTCACGGCGATCCTCCTGCCTCTGCCTCCCGAAGGCTGGAATTAAAGGCCTAAAAGACATTGTTTTATCTTATTTATTCATTTGAGAGGAGAGAGAGAGAGAGAGAAAGAGGCAGAGAGAGAGAATGGGCACACCAAGGCCTCTAGTCACTGCAAGCAAACTCCAGGTGCATGTGTCACCCTTATGCATCTGGCTTATGTGAGTACTGGGGAATCGAATCTGGGTCCTTAGGCTTTGGCTTGCAGGCAAGCGCCTTTACTGCTAAACCATCTCTCCAGCCTATGATCACCTTTTTACAAACAAAAGCTCCAAAGAAACAAACAACCCAGGAAAAACAGTAGAAAAACTTGCAATATCCTCCTGTATATAAGTTAGACAAAAGGTCGCTTTGTATGTCTTTGTTCCTCCTTCTGGATAAAAAGCAGACTCAGTTCTAAGGTTGCAGTCCAGGTTGCCAGGAAGGAACATAGTGTGACCAGGGACTTCTGGGTTGCTACTGAGAAAATGACGGGATGCTCATCTCCCATGCTAGAGCCCAGCCCCACCATTGGTCACTTGGAAGGCCAGAAAAGTCTGACTTCCTAGCTGGGGCAGAGTGATTGAGGGCAATACGTGCGTGGTGCTGAGTGGGAAGGCTCTGTTTGAGCAAAGAATGGAAGATTTTTAATTTTGTTTTGTTTGATTGTTTGATTTTCTCAAGGTAGGCTTTCACTCTAGCCCAGGCCAACCTGGAATTCACTATGGAGTCTCAGGGTGGCCTCGAACTCACAGTGATCCTCCTACCTCTGTCTCCCTAGTGCTGGGATTAAAGGCGTGCGCCACCACGCCCAGTCAGATTTTTAATTTTGATTTAAGTTTAATTTATTTATTTGGTTTTTCCGGGTGGTGTCTCATTCTAGCCCAGACTGACCTGGAATTCACTGTGTAGTCCCAGGCTTGCTTCAAAGTCATAGCAATCCTCTTACCTTTGCCTCCGAGTGCTGGGATTAAAGGCCTGTGCCACCATGCCTGGCGTATTTTAATTTTTAGTTCTCTAATTAGTATGTTAGAGTGATCAAAACAAATAGAAAGAAAGCAGACCAGACTCGGGAGCTGGAGATCCATAGGCTTAGGAACCAACGGATCAGAGTGGGGAAAAGACAGTGAAAGTTGGAATCTTCATCACCGATTCAGCAGCTGGAGGAATCTTTGCTGATTCTACCCCCACTTTCAGATAAAGACACCGAGGATCATGAAGGTAGATTACTTGCCTAAGTCACGGTTGGTTGATGAATCTGGGTCTCCTGGCTTCAATTCAACCCTCTTTCCATACCTAAGATTCAGAGGGAAGAGCCAAGTAGGAGGAGAAATAAAAGGTCATTTTCTATCCACGTCTCAGGAGCTGTGATTGGCTTAGCTGGCCCTGGGCAGATTCATGAAATGAAAGGAAACCTGACTCCAAGAACTGCCACCAGAGAAACCCTGGGGATGGAGGCCAAGTGTTAAAACAACAAGGGGTTGGAGTTGAGCAACGGGGGTGGCAAGACTCCAGGCACAGGAGGGGAGCGAATGCACCTGCTCAGGTACCGAAGCATGACGAGACTTGGGCAAGCCTGACCCCACCTGGACAGAAGAGGGAGGAGGGCAGAGCAAAGGGTTAACTGAAGAAGCTCGCTGGGTGGAGTGACTGTGGCCCAGGTTTCCAACATGACCCTGCATATACTCTTTCCTCTCTGCTGCTCAGGACTTAAACCCCATTCTTAGAGGAGCCTTCCAGTGTGAGCAAAATATTGCTTTTCTAAAAAATATTTTTTTAGGCTGGGCGTGGTGGTACACTCCTTTAATCCCAGCACTTGGGAGGCAGAGGTAGGAGGATCACTGTGAGTTCGAGGCCAACCTGAGACTACATAGTAAATTCTAGGTCAGCCTGGGCCAGAGTGAGACCCTACCTCGAAAAACCAATATATATATATATATATATATATATATATTTAGGCTAGGCGTGGTGGTGCACGCCTTTAATCCCAGGGAAGCAGAGGTAGAAGGATCACCGTGAGTTCGAGGCCACCCTGAGAATGCAGAGTGAATTCCAGGTCTAGAGTGAGACCCTACCTCAAAAAACCAAGAAAAAAAAAAACAGAAACAACAACAAATATATATATATATATATATATATATATATATATATATATATATATATATAATTTCATTTATTTGAGAGAGAGGCAGATGGGGAATGGGCACATCAGGGCCTGTAGCCACTGCAAATGAACTCCAGACGCATGCGCCACCTTGTGCATCTGGTGGTATCCGTGGGTCCTGGGGAATGGAGCCTGGGTCTTTAGGCTTCACAGGCAAGCGCCTTAACTGCTAAGCCCAAGCAAAACATCCTTCATCCTCAGGGTCCTACGAATGATCAGAGCCCTGTCCTTCACTGAGGACTTACAGGAAGTTAATGGTTGCATGGGAAGGGAGAGATTTTCCTCAGCGGAATAGCTACTAATGAGTTGCCCATGTTCCTATAAATAACTCCTCACCCATGTTCCTGTAAGCAACCCTAATTAAACTCAGTGGGTCACATAAACCATCCAAACAACAACAAAAATCCAAAAGGCTAATGGACCTGCTGTCACATTGTATATCTTCAACTTGTCATCCAACACACACGGGCTGCCACACAGGTTCTAGGACATCACTACCCATGACTCTGAACCATGCAAAGTCATAGAGCCCATGATATTGGGTCTGTGGGAGAGGCTGAAGTGGTCTAACATTAAGACCAATGGCCAGCAGACTGGGCTGTACATCAGGATACTGCCTTAAAATAAGAAATAAATCAGTGGGGCTGGAGAGATGGCTTAGCAGTTAAGGTGCTTGCCTGCGAAGTCTAAGGACCCATGTTTGACTCTCTAGATCCCATGTAAGCCAGACACACAAAGGTGAGGCAAGCACAAGGTCACACATTCCCACTAGGTGGCACGATCACCTGGAGTTCGATTTCAGTGGCTGAGGCCCTGGCACTCCAATTCTGTCTCTATGTCTCTCTTTCTCTAAAAATAAAAAAATAAATGACCAAGGATGATGTTGCAGTCAGGTTCGCACTGCTGGTAGAAATCACCCAACCAAGAGCAGCTTCTGGGAAAAAGAGGTTTATTTTGGCTTACAGGTTCGAGGGGAAGCTCCATGATGGCAGAGGAAAACAATGGCATGAGCAGAGGGTGGACATCACCCTCTGGCCAACATAAGGTGGACAATAGCAACAGAAGAGTGTGCCAAACACTGGCATGGGGAAACTGGCTATAACACCCATAAGCCTGCCCCCAACAATACACTGTCTCCAGGAGGGTTTAATTTCCAATTGCCATCAGCTAGGGAACCTAACCTCCAGAACACCTAAGTTTATGGGGGCACCTCAATCAAACCACCACAGATGGTAACCACATTGACAATGGTGGTGTCATCCTGGGCGCATTGTTGCCTCCCCTCTGGCATTTAAGTCTATTTCTTGTGTCTTCATACTGATGCTAAGAGCAGCCTTTAAATAAATACTCTTTAAAAAATATTTTATTTTTATTTATTTATTTGACAGAGAAAGGGCGGGGGAGAGAGTGGGCATGCCAGGGCCTCCAGCCACTGCAAACAAACTCCAGACGCATGTGTCCTCTTGTGCATCTGGCTAACGTGGTTCCTGGGGAATCGAACCTGGGTCCTTTGGCATTGCAGGCAAACGCCTTAACCGCTAAGCCTCCAGCCCTTAAGTAAATACTCTTTCAGCCATTACTGGCCATCATCAAGCAATAGCTACCTGGCTAATTAACACGGACTCTATTCTTACCCGCAATGGGAGAAGGCAAGACCTCTCAGGATTTTAATTTTGAATCTTGCAAAGGCAGAAGGTGAAAGAGCCTGAGATGGAAGATGAAAGAGTTCATAGAGGAACATCTGCTGGGAAGCACATTTGGACAAACAGCTTACGTAACGCTGGGAGACAGATTTGGCCAATCTGTCTGCTTCTGTGCTCTGCTAAGGAGAGACCCATGCTCAACTCAGAAGTTTAGACGTGTGGCCACGGTCACCCAGGTAGCCAAACGGCAGAATGCTTCCAAACAATGGGGTCAGCTGGGGTTTGATATGTGAAGAAAAGGGGTGATGGTTTCTTTTAAGAGGTCTGACATGTGGAAGGTCTTACCTGGATTATAAAACCTGCTCCAAAGACTTCCTCAATTCCGTACACAATGGGCCATTGACTGAGAATAAGAGAGTTTTCAAGCTGCTTCCTGGTTGGAAGCAAGCAACCTTGAGGTTCATAAATCGGACTGAGAAATTCACAGAGCTGTGCTTTCCCTGCTAATCTCAAAAGGTGGGGAATTGGGGGAAATGTCTGTTTTCTAAGCCCTGGCATTCCCTTTCAAGGGACTCATCCCAATTCCATTTTCCCCCATCTACTCTGCTGTCTGGAGTTCTCCCCACCCCTTGCCCAAGTTTATTTATTTATTTATTTGCAAGCAGTAAGAGACAGGGAAGAGAGACAGACAGAGACACACAGAGAGAATGGATGTGCCAGGGCCTCTAGCCACTGCAAACAAACTCCAGATGCATACACCTCTTTGTGCATCTGGCTTGACGTGGGTACTGGGGAGCCAAACCCGGCTGTTAGGCTTTGCAGACAAGAGCTTTAACCACTGAGCCATCTCTCCAGAGGTCCCTACCCCGCCTCACCCTGAGTTCTTATTGCTTCTTTATCCTACCCAAAATGGCTACAGAGTAAGATCTCATTCCAGCTGCCTCTAAAGACATACATCTTTACTGCTTTAGTGATTCTTTGCTCAAGCATTCCAGGAAAACAAAGAAGGGAATAGGAAAAACACAAAGGGCATGTTGCAAAACTTAAGAATCTTAGAAGTTGCACATCACATGGTCATGAGTCTTGCTGCCCCATGACAACACTAGCTATAGGCACCTAGGCATTCATTATTTACCGGGCACTGGGCTTGGTAGTTCTACTAAGTGTTATTTCATAACCCATATCTGGCTGACTCTATATTGGATACTCTTTTTTTTTTTTAATTTTTGTTTGTTTTTCCAGGTAGGGTCTAGCTCAGGCTGACCTGGAATTCACTATGTAGTCTCAGGGTGGCCTCGAACTCACAGGCGATCCTCCTACCTCTGCCTCCCGAGTGCTGGGATTAAAGGCATGCACCACCATGCCCGGCTTTGAATACTCTTTTAAATTTTTATTTATTTGTTATTTATGTGTGTGTATCTCTGGCCAGGATCTCTTGCCACTGCAAACGAATGTCAGACACATCACCGCTTTTTGCATCCAGCTTTAAGTGGGTGCTAGGGAATCAAACCCAGGCTGACAGTCTTTGCCTTTAACCTCTGAGCCATCTCCCTAGCCCAAGATGCTCTTTTTTATTTATTTTTAAATTTTATTAGAGAGAGAGAGAGAGAATGGACATGCTAGGGCCTCCAGCCGCTGCAAACGACCTCCAGATGCTTGAACAACCTTGTGCATCTGGCTTACATGGATCCTGGGGAATCAAACCTGAATCCTTTGGCTTTGCAGGCAAGTGCCTTAACTGCTAAGCCACCTGTCCAGCCCAAGATGCTTTAAAAAAAAACAAACAAACTGTTTTTAATTCATTTGAGAGAGAGAGAGAGGGAGGGAGAGAGGCAGACAGAGAGTGAGTATGGCATGTCAAGGCCTCTTGCCACTGCAAACAAACTCCAGATGCATGTGCCACAAGGTGCATCTGGTTTTACATGGATACTGGGGAATTGAGCCTGAGCCAACAGGCTTTGCAAGCAAGTACCCTTAACCACTTAGCCATCTGTCTAGCCCAAGATGCTCTCCTTTTAAACTTAATTTGTGTAGTGTTCACTTTATTCCTTGTCCCCTGTCCTCATTTCTCCTCTCAGTTCTAGGTCATTTCTATTCATTTCTTTCTAGCGATCTTTTCAAAAGTAGTATAGCCAAGCTTAGGTATCCACAGGGGATTGGTTTCAGGATTCTTGAGAACACCTGCATGCAAGGGTGTTCATGTTCCTTATAGAAAATGGCATAGTTGGGCTGGAGGGATGGCTTAGCAGTTAAGGCGCGAAGCCTAAGGACCCATGTTCGATTCACCAGGACCCACATAAGCCAGATGCACAAGGTAGTGGCACATGCATCTGGAGTTCGTTTGCAGTGGCTGGAGGCCCTGGCACACCCATTTTCTCTCTCTCTCTCTCTCTCTCTCTCTCTCTCTGTCTGAAATAAATAAATAAATTTAAAAAACAAAGAAAGAAGAATAGACTAATGGGGGTGAAAAGGCCCAAAGTGAGGTCAGGGGAAGAGACTGAGTAAAGGAAAGGTGGAGGGAGGGCTAATCAAAATCTAAGAGGATATAAATAAATCACACGGAATCCTACTTTTTCGGACAATGGAACACCCAGGAGCCGTAGATTGTTGATAGAAAATTTTCAGTGCCAGGGATGGGATACCTTCCAGTTATTGGCCAGGGAGGTCCCTGATGCCCCCAAAACATTATAGGCCATTGCCGAGGCCCTTGGTTTCCCACCAGGAATAGACGGTAAGACCCTATTGCTGAAGACTCCACATACTTGGGCTGTAAGGCCACTGAGAAATCCTGCTGGAACTGAGCTGATAACCTCCTCCATGTAGACCAGCTGACAGAAAGCTGGAAGAAGCCATTCTGCATGCAGTTCAATGGGAGAAAGAGAAATCACCAGTGAAGATACTCAACAGTGGACACTGCAAGCCTTATATTTGGCCAGCCAGGCCAAATGAGCCAACAGGTGCAATAGTGGCACGTCTGTCATGGTGGAAACCAACTGCCCTCTAGCTGGACTGGAAGCCCACTCCATGGGAGGGAATACATCCCTGATACTGAAAACTTAAAACAGGGGTAGTCGTGAGCCCTGCAGGTGTAATGTCTGCTGTTGTCTGGCCAAATGTATATACTATGCTTATCAAACTGCCCAGTACACACTTCTGTTAATGTTCATACCCTTATATTAATGCTACTCTCACTTTGGGTAGAGAATCTTCTCTTTTCAGATGGCAGTGACCTTGGGATGACTCAGAAGGCAGCATGGTGCTGGAAAGAAGTAACCGCAGTGCTCAGTACTGCAATATCTCTATCACACCTTCCAAGGCTCAGGATCTAATGTGGAAGAGGTGGCGGAAAGAATGTAAGAGCCAAGGGGAGGGTAGGACTCCTTAACGTGCTCCTTCCAGACACAAAATGGCCTGGATATCCATGACCTCACAGTGCCTGACACTACCTACACAAGACCATCATAATAGGAGGAAAAGATCATGACATCAAAATAGAGACTGATTGAGATGGGGAGGGGATATGATGGATAATGGAGTTTCAAAGGGGAAAGTGGGGGGGGGAGGGAGAGTATTAACATGGGATATTTTTTATAATCATGGAAGTTGTTAATAAAAAATTTGGAAAAAAAATAATAAAGAAAAGAAAAAGAAAATGGCATAGTTATGTGACCAAGACTTGTGGTGGAGAAGGATGGACACTTGGCAATGTGAAGTCCTGGGCTATATCTCATGAGCAAGTGAGATGGAGATGACCTTCGAGCTGCACTTGGAAGGCAGGAGCCCTGTACACAGATTCACAAGGACTTAATCTCGTCTGCTACGGTACTCTGTCTAGAGAGCATGCTGGGGTGCCATCTCTCCTAGCCCAGCGAGCAGCTAAGCTAACCTCCGACCCCATTGATAGTCCTATGTGGTCTGCAAGCAGAGAATGGAAATATTAAGATCCAGAGTCCCGATGGCGTCACGGTGGCAGTGCACAGCACAGCCTCTTGACATCGCATGTCAGTTCTCCAGAACCCAAATGGATGACCGTTTTCAGGGAATTGTGAGAACATTGCCCAGTTGCTTTCCAAAGAGGTTGTTCTTGTTGACATTCTCCCCAGCGCACGTCCCGGGCCTGGCCTCGCTGACCTGGCCTGCCTTGGCCTCACCAGCACTGACCCAGACCACCTAGGAAACCTTGAAATCAGAATACTTCACGAAAAGATTAAGTCAGCTAGATGGGCTGGCACCTGTCTGTGATCCCATCACTCAGGAGGCTGAGACAGAAGGACCCTGAGTTTGAGGCCAGCCTTGGCTACATAGTGAGTGAGACATTGCCTCAAATCTAATGATAAATCATGAAACAGGGGCTGGAGAGATGGCTTAGCAGTTAAGGTGCTTGCCTGCGAAGCCTAAGGACTCATGTTCAACTCTCCAGGTCCCACATAAGCCAGATGCTCAGTGATGCAAGCATGCAAAGTTGCACTTGCACACAAGGGGGCGCACGTGTCTGGAGTTCAGTTGCAGTGGCTGGATGCCCTGGTGTGCCAATTCTCTCTCTCTCTCTCATTAAAAAAAAAAAAAAAAAAAAAAAAAAAAAGACCAGTCTGTTGGGCTTGCCTCAAAAAAAAAAAAAAAAAAAAATCATTAAACAAAAACCTGAAACCTCTGGGAGTGGTACAGTACATGCCTTTAGTCCTAGCACTTGGGAGGCAGAGGTAGGAGGATCACCATGAGATCAAGGCCAGCCTGAGACTACATAATGAATTCCAGATCAGCCTGGGCTGGAGTGAGGTCCTACCTCGAAACCCCCCCGCAAAAAAAAAATATATATAAAACCCTGAAATCAACCACTACTACTCTGACCTTCTTAAACTTCACAGAGAGGTGAAGGAAAAACCAAGAATAAAAATTGACTCGGACTTTTAGACTTAGTCTAAATGTGGGCTTCTGAACACAGGTCTTAATTAATATTTTATTATTATTGTTAACCTCTCCAAATATCTTGCAATCACATCAATGGATAATCAAATCCTTGCCCTGAGGCTTCTATTTTCTTCCTCCGGAAGCCAAATGTAGCTACCGCTTTCTTGTGTTAACTTCCACGTGTTAACCCTGGGAATCTCTAGAGCTTAACAAGACATGATCCTGCCCCATGACCTTTGATCTGGTCTCTCTGTCATGAGAGCACTGTCAGAAACTAGCAATATCTGTGTTTTTCTATAATTTAAGGATTTATGGAATAACAATAGCGTCACAAGTTACAGCAATTTTGTTGGCTGTAATTAAGTAGGTATTCATTTCACTTGGGAGAGTGGTCGCTGGCAATCACAGTTTCTTTTTATTTCTGTCTTAAACTCATGTTAACTCTCAGTTCATAGACTACAGACGGATTTAGGTTACAGGATGGATATAAGAGTTAAGGAAGGGGGTGGAGAGATGGCTCAGCAGCTAAGGTGCTTGCCTGCAAAGCCTGACAACCCAGGTTTGATTTCCCAGGACCCACATAAGGCCAGATGCACAAATGGTCTGTGAATCTGGAATTCATTTGCAGTGACTGGAAGCCCTGGTGTGCCCGTTTTCTCTCTCTCTTTCTCTGTCTCCTTGAAAATAGATAAATAAAATTTTTTTTAAAAGACTTAAAGATGCTTCAGAGTTCAAAATAGTCTTACTAAGCCAGGTGTGGTGGCACACGCCTTTAATCCCAGCACTCGGGAGGGTGGCGGAGGTAGGAGGATCGCCATGAGTTCGAGGCCACCCTGAGAATACATAGTGAATTTCAGGCCAGCGTGGACTAGCGTGAGACCATACCTCAAATAAATAAATAAATAAATAGTCTTACTGAAGGCAGAAGCAGCGAGCTCATACAAGAGTCCCTGCAGGTGAGCATTGAAGAATCGGGCTGTAGAGGTGTTGGGGCACAGGCAACTGGTTTCAAGGTAGAGCTGGTTCAAGGCCCGGAGCTGCTCTGACAGAACAGCAATTCCAGTGGGTTGGGTCAGACAGGTGGATCATGCTGAGATCTGTCAAGTTCATCACCTGTCCATCCACGGATGGCCTAATGGATGTTGGTGAGTGTCACCATATTCATGTTAGGTGTCCCTGTTTTTACATAGTCTAGGTGAGGGGGTTGTAGCCTTCATTGGTCCGGTGTTTTCCTAGCTGTTCTGATATGGCTTTGATATTCCTATCTCATGGTAAGTTCATGGTAGTCACATTTTATTTGCTTGAATAAGTTAGTTACCAGCCTGTGCCGTGGTTTGTGTTGGATAGAGGTGGTGGGTTTTTTGCTGTTGTTGTTTGTTTTTGTTTTGTTTTGTTTTGTCTTCTTCACAGAGAAGATGTTGAGTCCTTCTGTTACTATTTGAATTCAGAATGGTGCCTACTACTGCTGTTTAATAAAATGGAGTTACTCAGGGCAATGCAGAGCCTGAAATACACTTCTATGTAATATGGAATAACTTAGAAGAGGGAGCTCCATGCTCTCCCATTCCTGATTTGCAACGTTGCTATCTTTTCCTCTGTCTGTTGGAGATTAGGAGGAAATATGCAACCACTCCTAGCTTGGATTTTTTTCTACCTCAGGCTGACCTGGAATTCACTATGTTGTCTCAGGGTGGCCTCAAACTCACAGTGATCCTCCTACCTCTGCCTCCCGAGCGCTGGGATTAAAGGCGTGCGCCACCACGCCTGGCTCCCTAGCTTGGATTTTGATTCTGTGTTTTTTGGGTTTTTTGTTTTGTTTTGTTTTGTTTTTGTTTTTTGGGGGGTTTTCGAGGTAGGGTCTTGCTGTAGCCCAGGCTGACCTGGATTTCACTATGTACTCTCAGGGTGGCCTCGAACTCACATCAATCCTCCTACCTCTGCCTACCGAGTACTGGGATTAAAGGCGTGCGCCACCACGCCCGGCTTTGACTCTGTGTTTTTAAGAACTTGGTGCTTTACAGGTCACAGAGATGATGAAAGTGAGGATATCTAGCTCTGTACCAACACCCAACACTGACTAATGGGACATTCCATTCACTGTGAGCAACTGGACACAGTGTGATTCCTGTTAAGCCTCACTCTGGTAAGGGGGAGCTGGCTATAACACCTCTAAGCCCACCTCCAACAACATACCTCCTTCAGCAAGGCTCCACCTCCCAAATTGTCACCAGCCAGGGGCCAAGCATTCAAAATGCCTGAGTTTATGGGGGACATCTGATTTAAGCCACCACAAGGGCTTTCATTCATTCATGAAATAAGTTAGGAGTAGACACAATGCTTAAGACATTTTTCAGACCCTGGGACTTCCATAGTCAAAAGGCAGATGCAAATCTCATCTTCTTGGAAAATTTCCCTTCTTGTGTGAGAAGCAGAAAATATATGTAACATGGGGCTAGAGATGGCTTAGCAGAGCTGGGAGTGGTGGCGCACGCCTTTAATCCCAGCACTCGGAAGACAGAGGTAGGAGGATCGCCGTGAATTCCAGGCCAGCCTGGACTAGTGTGAGACCCTACCTTGAAAAACCAAAAAAAAAAAAGATAGCTTAGCAGTTAAGGGCCTTACCTGTGAAGCCTAAGGACCCAGGTTCAACTCCCCAGAACCTATGTAAACCAGATGCACAAGGTGGTGCATGTATCTGGAGTTCGTTTGCTGGAGGCCCTGGCACACCCATTCTCTTCCTCCCTCCCTCTCTTTATCATAAATAATTTTAAAAATGAACTTCAAATATGTAAAATGTTAGTTAGGTGATAAAAATACAAAAGAAAAAGCCAGGGAGAGGCTGAGCAAGGTGACATGTCTTTAATCCCAGCACTCTGGAGGATGAGGTAGGAGGATCTCAAGAAAACAACAACAACAAAAAAAAAAAAGCTTAGAGGAAGGGACAGAGGCCCCGTGACTTAGGGTTCTGTGAGTCACTGGAAAAACTTCAGTGTTAAGATGGGATAAGATGTGGGCTGAGGAGAAGGCCCCAGGGTTGAAGGCATCAGCTTCAAAGCTTGCCAGCCCAGGATTAATTCCTCAGCACCCATGGCCACAAAATGGTGTCTTCATCTGGTGTTTATTTGCAGTGGAATGAGACCCTGGCACCTTGCCCTCCCTGCCCCTGACATGTGCAAATAAATAAAGTTTTTTAAAAGACGAAGGCCAGGCATGGTGGCACACGCCTTTAATCCCAGCACTCGGGAGGCAGAGGTAGGAGGATCACTGTGAGTTCAAGGCCACCCTAAGACTACAGAGTGAATTCCAGGTCAGCCTAGGCTAGAGACCTTACCTCAAAAAACAAAACAAAAAAACGTAGGAGGATAGTGTTAACCTAATGTATGTTTTCTAGGGCTGTCAAAACAAAGTGCTACACGCTGTGGCATAAAGGACATTTATGCATCACAGTTCTTTTTAATATTTGTATTTTTTAGTTATTTGAGAGAGAGAGAGAGAGACTGAAAGAGGTAGAGAGAGAGAGAGAGAGAAACAATGGGCACATCAGGACCTCCTGCCATGGCAAATGAGTTTTTTTTTTTTTTTTCTTTTTTGGTTTTTCAAGGTAGGGTCTCACTCTAGCCCAGGCTGACCTGGAATTCACTATGTAGTCTCAGGGTGGGCCTTGAACTCTCGGTGGTCCTCCTACATCTGCCTCCTGAGTGCTGGGATTAGAGGCGTAAGCCATCACACCTGACCCTCATGTCTTTTTTTTTTTTTTGGTTTTTCAAGGTAGGGTCTCACTCTAGCCCAGGCTGACCTGGAATTCACTATGTAATCTCAGGGTGGCCTCGAACTCCTGGCGATCCTCCTACCTCTGCCTCCCAAGTGCTGGGATTAAAGGCATGTGCCACCACGCCTGGTGACCCTCATGTCTTTTTTTGATGCTGGGGTTGAAACCCAGGGCCTCATGCATGCTTACAGAGTGTTCCTCCACTGAGCTATACCCCTGCCTTTTGCCTGTTTTTATAAGGACACATGTCCTATTGGATTAACGCCCCACCATTGCAGCCTCATTTAACCTTAATCACCTCTCTAAAAGCTCTAGCCTCCCAATACAATTACATTCAAAAGTACTGGCAACAAGTCTTTATATATAAGTTTGGTGCATGAGGGACACAGTCCAGCCCACAACCTCTGACTTACGTCTCCCCAGCATTATTCCCACTGCTGGGTTAAGAGTAGGTTCTAGGTTTGCAAGAGTAGAAGTCAAGAGACCAGTTAGGCCCATGGAGACATCCATGTAACAAGAAACACAAGGCCACCAACCAGCAAGGAACCAAGGGCCTCGAACCACACTAAGTGAATGGATCCTCTTCCTCAGTGAGTCTTCAGATGAGACCGTGGCCTGTTAGGTCCAGAAGACAGTAAATCAGAGCCACTGAGATCCCTGACCTACAAAGAGGGTCTTGCTTGCTATGTAGTCCAGACTGGTCTCTATCTCATAATCCTCCTGCCTCAGCGGCCTGAGTTGCAGGTGTGCATCACCAACGTAGCCTGTGACTCTTTCTTATAGGACTTGCAGAGCATTTTTCAAATTACTCCATAATTCTCTTAAGAAGGGTTAAATTAAATGTTAGGGCTGGATCCTACAGAAAGACAGACATTTATGTAGGTCCCTGCAGAAATAACTCCCAGGGTTCTGTAGCTTTGATCCTATAGCAGTTGTCCACGCTGGGGCAAGAATTGGGGTGTTTCAGAGTCCATTTCTGGGGACAATGAGCACCTGGATGCTGGCTGTCTCTCTGCCCGGCAGCTGCACACTGGACCCTGGCCCAGTAATCTGATGTAAAAGAATCTCAATTGCTGTGTGTTCTATGGCCATATTACATATGAAGGCTCAGACCTGCTTATGGCTTAAATTACTTCCCTGAAAGAACTCGCTGTAGCTAGGCCAGGACAAATCCCCTTCTGCAGGCGGGGTTTTCTGGATTACGGGGACACCTGCGGGCTACACCTGAGCCCTGTTCAGTGTGTACCATATGTTAATCCAATTAGTTCAGAAAACAAGGATGATGGCATTCACTTTAGCCTGGAATTTATTTCACCCCGGCCCAAGATTCTCAGGGTAGCAGTAGAGAGAGCCCTGCTTCAGATCTCTGAGACCTTTTCTTTCTGAGGTAGGGTCTCACTCTAGTCCAGGCTGGCCTGGAACTCACTCTGCAGTCCCAGTCTGACCTTGAACTCACAGAAACCCTCTGCCTCCCGAGTGGGGATTAAATCCTGAGAGGGGATTAAATCTGCCTCCCAAGTGCCGCGATTAAAAGTGGAGGCCCATATGCCAGGCTCAGATCTCCAAGATCTTAAAATAAAGTAATTCACTAGCTTTGTGTTTCTTTCTTTTTTTTTTAATGTATTTTTATTTATGTATGTATTTGAGAGAGAGAAAGAGGCAGAGAGAAAGAGAGAATGGGCACACCAGGGCCTCTAGCCACTGCAAACGAACTCTAGACACATGCGCCCCCTTGTGCATTTGGCTTATGTGGGTCCTGGGGAATCAAACCATGGTCCTTGGGCTTCCCAGGCAAACGCCTTAACCGCTAAGCCATTTCCCCAGCCTAGCTTTGGGTTTCTGACTCAATCTTCTCACCTTGGGACCAGCAGCGGAGTAATGGTTCTGAACATGGCTGGCAAGGCAAGAAGGCACTTACCACGCTCTTCAGGACAGACAGAGTGAAGAATACCTTTCCTTGGGTCATAGCCAGAAATGGTAGCTCCCGGCCAGAAACTGTCAAACCCAAAGAAAAATCAGATGTTCATTATCCATTCTCCTCATGAAAATACACCATGAATTGTTTTATAGTTCATGCTTGTGAATCACAAATCAATGTGGTCCTTTCTCCTTGCCCAGTCAACTTTTCTTCCTCCCCCCCTTTTTTCTTTTTCTTTTTGTAGGATGAGGGGAGGATTCAGAACTTGATCAAAGCTTCCTCACACTGTATGCTGTGCACTCCTACCAAGAGTGAATCAGTTTTGCTTCCTGAGTTTGGTTAATGAAAACAATAACTGTCTGGAAGATTCTTGTGTGTGTGTTTTCTTTGCTTGGTGGAGCTGAGAGGTAACATACAGCCTCACATATGCTAAGTAAGCATTCTATCACTGAGCTATTATTTCCAGCCTGGAATATTCTTTTTTGAACCAAACACACTTCTCCCATTTGTTGGGTTTCCTAAAAGTAGTACCCCTTCTTTCATTTGAGAATGTCAAAGTCCTGGACAACCCTAGCCCTTGCCCTTCCAACCTGTTATGAGTCATTTATTTTTAAATAAAATTAAGGTGCAAGCCATGTACAGTAGAATTTTTATTATATTTGTGTTTCAGTGACCTGATAACAGGAGGGGGAGCCCTTCTGTTATTCCTCTCATTTCCCTATCTTTAAAAAATATTTATTTACTTATTTGAGAGAGAGAGGGAGACAGAGAGAAAGAGAGAGAGAGAAGGAGAATGGGCACACCAGAGCCTCTAGCCCTTGCAAACCAACTCCAGATGCATGTGCCGCTTTGTGCATCTGGCTTTAAGTGGGTAGTAGGGAATCAAACTTGGGCCCTTAGGCCTTGTAGGCAAGCACCTTAACCACTAAGCCATCTCTCCAGATCTTTCTTATATTTTCTTCCCTTGATTCTAATTATTTATTATTACTTTACTCCCCCTAGTTGAATTGTTGGCTATGAATAAGTATATTTTGTTGTTATTAAATTTTCCCTTAAATCATGAAAAAATCTTTGCCTGTTAAAATGTCTATGCATTTTTTTTTAATTTTAAAATTCTGTGATTTTGGGCTGGAGAGATGGCTTAGCGGTTAAGCGCTTGCCTGTGAAGCCTAAGGACCCTGGTTTGAGGCTCAATTCCCCAGGACCCACGTTAGCCAGATGCACAAGGGGGCACACGCATCTGGAGTTCATTTACAGAGGCTGCAAGCTCTGGCACGCCCATTCTCTCTCTCTCTCTCTCTGCCTCCTTCTCTCTGTCGCTCTCAAATAAATAAATAAACAAACAAAAAAAATTTTAAAAAAAATTCTGTGATTTCATTTTTTTAAATAACTTATTTATTTGAAAGAGGCAGATCTATACATTTCTCACTCATAATTGTTCTTGAGTGGCATTTCGTTTTGTTTACTCTCAGGTTTCTCTTTTTCTTTTTATTGCCGGGCATGGTGGCACACACCTTTGCTGTTGTTGTTTATTTTTATTTGGACGCAACAGACAGAGAAAGAGGCAGATAGAGAGAGAGAGAGAATGGGTACGCCAGGGCCTCCAGCCACTGCAAACAAACTCCTGATGCATGCACCACCTTGTGCATCTGGCTTACGTGGGTCCTGGGGAATCAAGCCTTGAACAGAGGTCCTTAGGCTTCACAGGCAAGCACTTAACCGCTAAGTCATTTCTCCAGCCCTACTCTCAGGTTTTGAGTACTATGAATACTAGCAGTACTAACGGATTATTTCATTTGTTATTTGACTTTAAAATATTCATATATTTATTCATTTACACAGTTGTGTGTATGTAGTTTCTGGTGTCAAGGTTGCTTTTTTTTTTTTTTGAGGTAGGATCTCGGTGTAGCCCAGGCTGACCTGGAATTCACTATGTAATCTCAGGGTGGCCTCAAACTCACAGCGATCCTCCTACCTGTGCCTCCAAAGTGCTGGGATTATTTTAATTTGTAGTAAATAGCCTTTCTTGAGTGATTTACACTATTCCCATTTTTATAGTTTAATTCTCACATATACTGAATTCCATTTCTGATCTATGTACTCATTCCCACTAAATTTTTGGTCTATTCTTAGCCCAATTCCATTTTTTTTTTTTCAAGGTAGGGTCTCACTCTAGCCCAGGTTGGCCGGGCACTATGTAGTCTCAGGCTGGCCTCGAACTCACAGCAATACTCCTACTTCAGTCTCCTGAGCGCTGGGATTAAAGGCATGCACCACCAGCCCCGCTATTTGTTTATTTTTGAGGCAGGGTCATACTATATAGCCCAGATTGGCCTTTAGCTTACAATTATCCTCCTGCCTCAGGCTCTCCAATGCTAATCATATATATATATACTTATGAGAGATAGAGAGGCAAATAGAGAGAGAAGGAGAGAATGGGCACACCAGGGCTGCCACTCACTGCAAATGAACTCCAAATACAAGCACCACCTTGTGCATCTGGTTTAGGTGGGTACTGGGGAATCCAACCTGGGTCTTTGGGCTTTGTAGGCAAGCACCTTAACTGCTAAGCCATCTCTCCAGCCCCACCCCCCATTTTAAGATTTAATTTAATTTATTTGAGAGCGGGGGTCTGGGGAGAGAATGGGTGCACCAGGGCCTCCAGCCGCTGCAAACAAACTCCAGACACATGTGCCTCCTTGTACATCTGGCTTACATGGGTAGTGGGGAATTGAACCAAATTGGAATTGGAACCATACATGGTAGCTCATGCTTATAAGACTAGCACTGACTGGGGCTGGAGAGATGGCTTAGTGGTTAAGGCAGTTGCCTGTGAAGCCTAAGGACCCAGGTTCGATTCTCCATGTCCCTCCTAAGTCAGATACACAATGTGGCACATGCGTCTGGAGTTTTTTTTTGTTTTTTTTTTTTTTTGCAGTGACTGGAGGCTCTGGTGTGCCCATTCTTTCTCTCTCCCTCTGCCTCAAATAAAAAATAAAGACAAATTAAAAAATATATACTTATGTATGTGTTTGTGAGCAGAAAGAGAGAGAGTATGGGAGTTCCAGGAGTCTGTAGCTGCTGTGAATGAACTCCAAATACATGGGTCACTTGGTGCATCTGGCTTTACATGGGTACTGGGTAGTCAAACCCAGGTTCTGTAAGCAAGTGCCTTTAACCACTGAGCCATCTCCCCAAGCCTTCTCATGTTCCTTTACAACACGCTTACACTTCTGAGGGTAGCCTTTCATTTATTTAGCTTTCCTCAGGTTTTTAAATTTTTTTAAAATATTTGAAGGAGAGAGAGAGAGGAGGAGAGAGAGAGAGAATATGAATGGACATGCAAGGGCCTCCAGCCATTATAAACGAACTCCAGATGCAGGCACCACTTTGTGCATCTGGCTTTATGTGGGCACTGGGGAATCGAACCTGAGGCTGTTACGTTTTGTAGGTGAGTACCTTAACAACTGAGCCAACTCTCCAGCCCCTTCCTCAGGTTTTCCTGTTGGGAACATTCATTCACTCTTTTTTTTTTTTTTTTTTTTTTTTTGAGGTAGGGTCTCACTCTAGCTCAGGCTGACCTGGAATTCACTATGGAGTCTCAGGGTGGCCTTGAACACATGGTGATCCACCCACCTCTGCCTTCCAAGTGCTGGAATTAAAGGAGTGCGCAGCCATGCCCAGCTGGGAACATTCATTCTGTTACTGGAACCCTATGAGCACAGGGGAGGAACCTTGGCTGAGAAGAATAAAGAGGCAGAGTACACAAAGGGCAGGGCCGCTTTGTAACCAGCTTTTATTTTGTAAGATCTGGAGACAAACTCTTGACCTTTTAGCAGCAGGATCCTATTTCAAAGGTATTATCTGAGAGGAAGGACGAAAGGCAGAGAACTTCTTGCTACCCCAGAGCCTATGACATTATAAGTGGCCTCAACTACCATTGCTTCGGGTATCCTACAACTTGTGTTTCCAGTTTGCCCAAGACGGTCAGTTTGCCGCGTTTGCCCATGGCTGTGTTGGCCCTCAGTGGGTGGACACGTAGACACCAAAGAGAAGGACCAAAGGCCGGGATCTCAAAAGGCCCAGGTACAGCTCTGTGCACCAAGGCAGCCAGACAGTAAACCACAGGGCTGACGTTGTCCTTAGCTCTGCCAAGCTCTGCACGACCTGCCCCCTCACCTTGCCAGCTTCGCCCTGTGGCTCTCGCGGGTCACTGCTCTGATGACGCTGTTCTGCCTCACTGGCCACCTTTCTCCTTCTCAGAGGTCATAAGCCCTGTTCTGCCCTTGAGCCTGAGTTCTGACAATTTTCTCAGTACTTAGCCTGATTCACTTCTCACCCCAGATCTCTCTTAACTGCCACTTCTTCTGTAGTCACCAAGTTCTATCTATCCTAGATCACATTATTTTGTGATCTGTAATTTTTTTGTTTATTTTACTTATTTGAGAGCAATAGAGAGAGAGAAAGAGGCCTAGAGAGAGAATGGGCGCGCCAGGGCCTCCAGCCACTGCAATCGAACTCCAGACGCATGCGCCCCCTTGTGCATCTGGCTAACGTGGGTCCTGGGGAATCAAGCCTCGAACCGGGGTCCTTAGGCTTCACAGGCAAGCGCTTAACTGCTAAGCCATCTCTCCAGCCCAGTGATATATAATTTTTATATTTTCCTATGCTTGCTGTCTGGGCTCAAAACCTTGATTATTGGGCTGGAGACATGGCTCAGCAGTGAAGAGAACTTCCTGTGCAATCATGAGGGCCTGAGAGACTGCTCAAGTTCGATCCTCACATAAACTCACATAAACATCTGGGCATGGGCACACGTGACTATAATTTCAGTTATGTGAGAGCAGAGACTGGAGAATCTTTGGTCTTGTGGAAACATAGCTCTCTACGGAACCATTAGGAGACTCCAGCTCAAATGAGAAAGGGTGGAAGAGAGCTGGAGAGATTGCTGAGCGGTTAAGCTGCTTACCTGTGAAGCCTAAGGACCCATGTTTGACTCTCCAGATCCCATGTAAGCCAGACGCACAAAGGTGAGGCAAGCACAAGGTTGCACATGCCCACTAGGTGGCGCAAGCGTCTGGAGTTCAATTGCAGTGGCTGAGGCCCTAGTGTGCCAATTCTCTATCTCCCTCCCCCTCTTTCTCTTAAAAAAAGAAAGAAAAAAAAAAAGGGTGGAAGAGAGATGGGAGTGAGGCACCTTACATTCTCCTCCAGCTATAGCAGGTGAGGGCGTGCACACACACACACACATGCATACACCACTCACTCTCTCACACACACCATATTACACACTCACAAATAAATAAAATCCTCATTATAACTTCCTTTAACTGGTAAGAAACATCTCAACAGATCTCCCCACCTTTTCTCTGCGGTCTTTTAATTATAACCTTACTTTTGTTCTTAAAACACTAACCTGATAGTATCACCATTCTTTTGCATTTCCTCGGTGTATCTCAGATAAAGTTCAATTGTGTGTGTGTGTGTTCACATGCACATGCATGTATGGGTGTGTGTACCCCATGCTGCACAGGCCAGAGGAAGACATTGGCTTTTCAGCCTGGTTTCCTAAAAAAAGTTCTCAGTGAACCTAGAGCTCCTGTTTTTCAGTTAGGCTGGCTGACTGGAGACCCCTCCTGTCTCTAGTCACCTCAGTACCGAGGTGACAAGCTGCTTGCTGAGGATTAGTCTCAGATGCTTCTGCTTGTAGAGCAAGCACCACCATTTATTCATTTTAAAAATTACTGTTATTATTATTATTTTTATCTTTTTTTTCCAGGTAGGGTTTCACTCTAGTCCAGGCTGACCTGGAATTCACTATGTAGTCTCAGGGTGGCCTTGAACTCACAGCAATCCTCCTACCTCTGCCTTCCAAGTGCTGGGATTAAAGGAGTACACCACCACACCTGGACCATTTGTTTATTTATTTATTTATTTTTGATGTAGGGTCTCAGTGTAGCTCAGGCTGACCTGGAATTCACTCTGTAGTCTCAGGGTGGCCTCGGACTCATGGCCATTCTCCTGCCTCTGCCTCCGGAGTTCTGGGATTAAAGGTTTGCACCACCACGCCCAGCCCATGTTTTTAAGCATGATTCAACAAGACCCACTCAATCCAGCCATAAATAAATATATCCCAACTATATCATGTAAAATGTGGAAAAAATCATAGACAAAGCATATTCATTTTGCATTGATATAATAAAATAACCTGAGGCAGGTAAACTTTATAAAGAAAGGAGATTTATTTAGCTCAGGGTTTTAGAAACTTACAGTGCAAATGGCATGGTTCAGGTTCTGGTGAGGACCCCCTTTGGCTACATCAACTCACGGTGGATAGCAGTGGTGTAAGCATGTGTAAGGACCAAGAGATCACATCTCCAAACAGGAAGCTAGAGAGAGACCAAGCTCCCACAATCCCTTTCATGGCATTGCCTCCAGTTGACCTAAAGACTTCCACTAGGTCCCATCTCTCTCTCTCTCTCTCTCTCTCTCCCCCTCTCTCTCTCTCTCTCTTTCTCTCTCAATCTCTCTCTTTTGTTTTTGTTTTTCGAGGTAGGGTTTCACTGTAGCTCAGGCTGACCTGGAATTTGCTATGTAGTCTCAGGGTGGCCTCAATCACACGACAATCCTCCTACCTCTGCCTCCCGAGTGCTGGGATTAAAGGCGTGCGCCACCATGCCTGGATAGGTCCCATCTCTTAAATATTCAGCCATATCTCAATACCACCACACCAGGAACCAAGCCTCCAACACACGGACCTGTAGAGGGATTCATTTAAACCACATTTAACCACAGCACACAGTTGTGCTCACTGGCTACTGTATTAGTTTTCTATTTCTATTGTAATAAATTGCCACAAACGTAGTGCCTTCAATAATACTTACTACCTTAGAGTTGTGGTGAGTCAAAAGTTGAGACTGTGTCTCAGTGTTCTAAGGTCAATGAGCTCTGGGGACAGTTGGTTCCTCGGTCTTTTTCAGCTTCAAGAGCTGTATATTATTGACCATAGCTCCTATTGTCTAAGGCCAGATGTTTCATCTGAGTCCTTCTCATGATGCCATCTCTTTGGTTCTCTCTCTTTATCTTCCTTCTTCCACTTAAAGAATCCATATGATTATACTAGGCTCACTTGGATAAGCCAAGAAAATCTCTCTGTCTCAGGGTTGTTTGTTTAGCAATCTTAATTCCTTATTGCCCGGTAACTTAACACACTCTTAGGTTCTGAGCATTAGGGAGTTACCATCCATAAAGACACATTTGATCGAGAATAAGGAAGAAATCAAGATATTTTGGCTACTTTCTTGTTGCTGGAACAAAAAGTACCAGAACTGGAGCAGCTTAGGGAAAGGAGGGTTTTTGTTTTTTTTCGACTTTCAGTTTTGAGGGGGAAGTCTATCATGGCCGAGAGAGCATGGCAGAAGCAGGAAGCTACAGCCACATTGTCACAACAGCCGGGAGGAAGTAGAGCGACATCAAAGCAGCAAGCAGGGCTGGACTATGAAACTCCAAGGCCCACTCCCACACTTCATCCCGCGAGGCTCCCCACCTCTTAACAGTTCCACAACCTTCCAGAACAGCATCATCAGCTGGGGGATTAAGTATTCAAACACATGAGTCTATGGGCGACTCTGTGCTGTTATCTGTAATAATAAAAGAGATAAATAATTATGTATATTTGAGGTCTGCTACTCTGGTAGGCTGTGAAGAGGGTCCTTTATTTCTTCTACCTTACCCTTAAAATTTTGGATCTCTTGATTAACCCTAACACACAGCGACTCTATTGATTTAAAGTTAAAATTTAAAAACATAGACAACATAACCCCTAAATTATATATGAACAACAACCCAACTCCAACATCGGAGCAGATCTTAGGGGAGTTTTATTGATTTCTCCCCAAATATCAAATGCCTACCAATCTGCCCTTTTTTCTCTCCTCCTCCTCCTCCCCCCTCTTCTTTCTAATCTGCTCTTGCTATGATCAAAATGGTCATCACAAACACCATAATGAAAAAAATCCACATGAAGAAGCGGTCTATGACTTTGGCAACTTTCTTCCACTCACTGCCCTTGGAGTTGGTGGCCTTGTGGTCTTTGAGGCACTTGGCAATGTACTGGATGTTTCTCGTCAGCACTTCGTAGCGGGCACAGTACCCATCAGCGTCCTGGGGCGCCCCGCTCTGAGAGCCCAGGTCATTCTTTAAGAGTCTGCTCACTTCCTTCTGCCTGGCTGTTTGCAGGTGGGATGGCGGGAGTTTGCCGTAAACCTTGGTGAGGTGATCGGGCTCCCGACTGGGGCGTGGGCTCAGACAGCTCTCACCTACGTCGTAGACAAACAAGATCCTGGCCATGTGTTTCAGGATGACCACCTTGGCCCAGTGCGGCACTGGCCGGGCCTCGGCCCCGCAGAAGTGGATGTTCATCACCATGATGGTCAGCGCTGTGGAGGCTGTGATCAGTGCCATCGTGGCTATGTAGTATTTACCTGGAATGAAAGCCACACCAGCTTCTCAACGTCCACACCCATGTATTAATGCTACTATCACCTTTTCTTTCTTTTCTTTTCTTTTCTCAATTTTTATTAACATTTTCCATGATTATAAAAAATATCCCATGGTACTACCCTCCCTCCCCCCCACTTTCCCCTTTGAAATTCCATTCTCCATCATATCCCCTCCCCATCTCAATCAGTCTCTCTTTCATTTTGATGTCATGATCTTTTCCTCCTCTTATGATGGTCTTGTGTAGGTAGTGTCAGGTACTATGAAGTCATGGTTATCCAGGCCATTTTATGTCTGGAGGGAGGACGTTGTAAGGAGTCCTACCCTTCCTTTGGCTCTTACATTCTTTCCTCCACCTCTTCCGCATTAGACCCTGAGCCTTGGGAGGTGTGATCGAGATGTTACTCAGTACTCCAGTCACTTCTTTCCAGCACTATGATACCTTCTGAGTCATCCCAAGGTCACTGCCATCTGAAAAGAGAAGATTCTCTGCCCAAAGTGAGGCTACTCTCACTTTTTAAAAAAAATATATTTTATTTATTTGTGAGAAAGAGGCAGAGAGAGAGAGAGAATGGACATGCCAGGGCCTCTAGCCACTGCAAACAAACTCCAGATGCATGCATCTCCTTGTGCATCTGGCTTATGTGGGTCCTGGAGATTCAGACCAAGGTCCTTTGGCTTTGCAGGCAAATGCCTTAATGGTTAAGCCATCTCTCCAGCCCTATTCTCACTTTTGGTTAGAGACGCTTCTCTTTTCAGATGGTGGTGACATTCAAATGACTCAGAAGACACCATAGCACTGAGATGAAGTGACAGAGGAGTGCTCGGCAGTGAAATATCTCTATCACACCCTCCAAGGCTCAGGGTCCATTGCGGAAGAGGTGGCAGAAAGAATGTAAGAGCCAAAGGAAGAGTAAGACTCCTTACAATGCACTCTTCCCGACACAAAATGGCCTGGATATCCATGACCTTGCAGTGCCTGATGCTACCTACACAGGACCATCATAATAGGAGGAAAAGATGAGGACATCAAAATAAGAGAGACTGATTGAGAAGGGGGAGGGGATATGATGGAGAGTGGAGTTGCAAAGGGAAAGTGGTGGGGAGGGAATTACCATGGGTTATTGCCTATAATTATGGAAGCTGTCAATAATTTTTTTTTTTAAAAAAAGGCTAGCAGTTAAGGCATTTGCCTGCAAAGCCAAAGGATCCAGGTTCAATTCCCCAGAACCCACATTAGACAGATGCACAAGGGGGCACACACGTCTGGAGCTCGTTTGCAGTGCTTGGAGGCACTGGCACACCCATTCTCTCTCTCTCTCTCTCTCTCTCCTTTTTTCTCTTCTCTGTCAAATAAATAAATAAAAATAATTTTTAAAAAGTTATACCAGCTAAGTTCCTCATGACACTCTCTTCAGATTTTCTGAAAAAGAAACGAACACCTATTTTAAGGAAGTGATCTATCCCAGTGGTCACTAATGGAGACTTTGGAATCAGACTTCCTGTGTTTGAGTCCCACTAGACTTGGAACCTAAGCAAAGTTTAAAACCCCATTGAAAAGCTGGAGGTGGTGGCACACCTTTAATCCCAGCACTCAGCAGACAGCTAGGAGGAATCCTGTGAGTTCAAGGCCAGCCTAAGACTACATAGTGTATTCCAGGTCAGCCTGAGCTAGGTGAAAACCTACCTCAAGAAGCCAAAAATAGGGGCTGGAGAGATGGCTTGGCAGTTAAGGTGTTTGCCTGAGAAGCATAAGGACACATGTTCAACTCTCCAGATCCCATATAAGCCAGATGCACAAAGGTGAGGCAAGTGCAAGGTAGCACATGACCACTAGGTGGTGCAAGTGTCTGGAGTTTGATTGTAGTGGCTGAGACCCTGGCATGCCAATTCTCTCTCTCTAAAATAAAACGTTTTTAAAGCCAAAGATAAAATAAATAAAATAAAAACCCTATTGAACTTCAGCTTCCTGCTCTGTAAAATGAGTATAATAGTAATATGAGAACCTTCAAGAGCAATGATGCCTTAAAGTTCTCAATACTGTCTTTGGCTGTAAGTTTATAAATGTTCACTGTGACTATGTTATGAAGCTTGTTTGCTCTCAGGAAACAATTAATGATCTTCTAATTTTTTTCTTTTTCTTTTCTTTTCTTTTCTTTTTTTTTTTTTTTTTTTTTTTTTTTGATTTTTTAGGGTAGGGTTTCACTGTAGCCCAGGCTGACCTGGAATTTACTATGTAGTCTCAGAGTGGTCTTGAACTCACGGCAATCCTCCTACCTCTGCCTCCCGAGCGCTGGGATTAAAGGCATGTGCCACCAAGCCTTGGTGGCTTTTAAGATTATCATCAGACCTCATTAATATGGAAGAGAATTACTGTTGACGAAGAAAGGAGACATTGAACCATAGACTTTACAATGTGATGTTCATGAAAAAAGGTTATAAAGAAAAGACACAATAAAGATAAGGCATAAATTTATTAACTATAGAACAAAAAAAACCAAGAAGATGAGGAAAAACCAAAGACAAATTTTCAAAAAGAGTAATAAGGCTGGAAACGGTGATCCATACCTGTAGTCCAGGCTACCCTAGAGGCTGAAATAGGAGGATTCACATGCTCATGAATTAGGAGCCAACCTGGGCAAACATAGCAAGCCTAACTATGTAAAGTTGATACTTTTTTTTTTTTTTTGAGGTAGGTCTCACTCTATACCAGGCTGATCTGGGATTCACCATGTAGTCTTAGGCTGGCCTCAAGCTCACAGGGATTCTCCTACCTCTGCCCCCCAAGTGCTCAGATTAATGTGCGACACCACATCTAGCTTGATATATCTTTAAGAAGGTTACTCATAAGAGAGACAGACAGACATACAGGAGCTCTGATCCTAAAAAAAAAAAAAAAAAAAGTTACAAGAGGGCAAGACATTTTGGTGCATGCCTTTAATCCCAGCACTCAGGAGGCACAGGTAGGAGGATTGTTGTGTGTTTGAGGCCAACCTGGGACTACAGAATTCCAATTCAGCCTGAGCAAGAGTGAGACTCTGCCTCAAAAAAACAAAAGACAAGGAAAGAAATATGAATGCGTTTCCCTTACAGACATGTTTGAGAACTTTCTATTAGCTAATATATATGCATATATATGATATATATAATATATAATATAATATAATAGTTAATGGAATTTCTTAGTGACTTTTAATTATTTTTTCAGTACTAGGAATTGAACCTAGGTCCTCATGCCTAACATGCATGTGCTTTACCACTGAGCTATATCCCTTCCTGCACAGTGTCTAAAAATGATAATATAGCATGAAAAAGGAGGGTTTGGGGCTGGAGAGATGGCTTAGCGGTTAAGTGCTCTCCTGTGAAGCCTAAGGACCCCGGTTCGAGGCTCGGTTCCCAGGACCCATGTTAGCCAGATGCACAAGGGGGCGCATGTGTCTGGAGTTCCTTTGCAGTGGCTGGAGGCCCTGGCGCGCCCATTCTCTCTCCCTCTCTCCCTCCTTCTCTCTCTGTCTGTTGCTCTCAAATAAATAAAAATAAACAAAAAAAAATTGTTAAAAAGGAGAGTTAAGTTGAGGAGTCCAAAGATGTTCAACATCAGAAAACCTATTGAGGTAATTCACACCTTTAATGAGTAAAAGAAAACTCACATGATGATCTTAGTAAATAAGCACAAGGCATCTGATAATCACCATGGCAGGTGACAAGAGATGGCAAGGTAGAGTTTATTAATACCTTGTGGTGCAGCCACTGCAGGCAAGATCCTAGAAAGAAACTCTGTTCCAAGACATGTAAGAGGCCGTGGGGCCGGTTTGTACACAGATAGTATTTCAATGTCACGGAGTCCTGGCGCTTATCGCAGTCAGCATCAGCCTGGCCTTGAAACAATGATGGTCTTGTCCTGAGTCAGAAATGACTCAGCAAAACCATTGCGAACTCTTTCTGATAACAGCAGCCTGGCCTGCTCTAAGGGAAAAGCAGACGCGCTCTGAGTCTAGAATGGCCCAGCACAGCCATGTGTCCCAGAACAGCCTCCGTAGTAATGTTTATCATTCACTTACTGAGGTCCTATTGATGTAAGCACAGAATATGGGCCAGAAACATGCATGAAATGCTACATTTCAAATGGAAAACTTAAAAATGTTTCTATAAAACCAGGAGCATGGGCTGGAGAGATGGCTTAGTGGTTAAGGCGTTTGCCTGCAAAGCCAAAGGATCCCCGTTTGATTCTCCAGGACCCACGTAAGCCAGATGCACAAGGGGGCGCATGAGTTTGGAGTTCGTTTGCAGTGGCTGTTGGCCCTGGTGTGCCCAATCTCTGTCTATCTCAAATACATAAAATATATTTTAAAAAGATAGAAAAAATAAATATTTTAAAAAAACTGGGAATACAATATTCCTATAAAAGTTGGGCATAGTGAATCACACCTGAAATCCTAACACCCAAGTGGCTGAGGCAGGAGGATGGGAAGTTCAAGGCCAACGTGGCAACGTAGTGAGATCCTGTCTCAAATTATCATAAAAGATGGGGAGGACTTTTCATAGCTGCTACAAATAATACATTAGGATGGTTAATAAATATTCTCAAAATCCATACACATACCTTCTAAAAAGACAAGTTTCATAGCATCATAGAAACAGAAGAAGTAATGCTTCCAAAATTCCTGTGAGCCATCTCTCTTTAGAAACTGTGCCAATTAAGCTGAGCATGGAGGTGCGTGCCTTTAATCTCAGCACTCGGGAGGCCGAGGTAGGAGGATTTCTGTGAGTTTGAGGCCATCCTGAGACTACATAGTGAATTCCAGGTCAGCCTGGGCTAGAGAGAGACCCTACCTCAAAGAAGAAAAAAAAATGCATAGAAATTGTGCCAAGTTGCTATTGAATGTTACTATGAAAGAAGAAAGAGAGATCTGTGGGTGATCCTGTCTCAGAAGTGGTCATGATTGAGCCAGGCATGGTGGCACACGCCTTTAATCCCAGCACTTGAGAGGCAGAGGTAGGAGGATCGCTGTGAGTTCAAGGCCTCCCTGAGACCACAGAGTGAATTCCAAGTCAGTGTGTGCTAGAGTAAGACCTTACCTCGAAAAGCCAAAAACAAAAATAAATGAACAAAAAACCCAGAAGGGGTCATGATTGGATGGCATTACGGTCAATCATTTTTTTGTTGTTGTTTAGTTTTGTGTCTTGTTTGTTTTTCAAGTCAGGTTCTCACTCTGGCCCAGGCAGAACTGGAATTCACTACATAGTCTCAGGCTGGCCTCAAACTCACAGCTATTCTCCTACCTCTGCCTCCCAAGTGCTGGGATTAAAGGCGTGCGCCACCACGCCTGGTTTATTTGGTATTTTTTATGATACACACAAAGAGAGAATGGATGCGCCAGGTCCTCTTGCTACTGCAAACGTACTCCAGATGCATGCGCCACATTGTGCATTACATGGGTACTAGGGAATCAAACCCAGGCCAGCAGGTTTTGCAAGCTTGTACCTTTAACCACTGAGCCATCTCCCCAGCCCAGCCTTTTGTTTTTTGAGGCAGGTCTTGTGTAGTGCAGGCTGGCCCGAAATTCGATATGTAGCTGACACTAGCCTTGAATTCCTTATCCTCCTGCCTCTGTCTCCCCAGGGCTGGGATTATAGGTGTGCACCACCATCCATGCCCAGTTTGTGGCAGTCAGTGCTGTCTCAGAAGTAACAAAAACGCCAACACATTTCTTTCTCTTTATTCATGGGGAAGAAAAAAAAAAAAACTGTGTTTGTTAATAAAAAAGATTTTGTGTGTGTGTTTTCTAGGAGAGACATGAAAAGGAAGAATTCACTGGGTATGATGACACGCATCTGTAATCCCAGTCCTCCAGAGGTGGAAACAGGAAGATCAGGAATTCAAGGCCAGCGCTGGCTACAGATGAGTTCGATCTTATTCTGGGCTGCATGAGTCTCTGACGTAAACAAAGAGGAAGAATTCTCCATAGAAACCAATGCAGCAGTGCCTGAATATTGGGGAACTAGATTCCGTAGAGAGCAAAACATCACACAATATCCCTTTGGTATTATTCTCTAAGTCCTCGAGAGCCGTGAAATATCTCTGTTTTGCTTACTTTAAGGATTATGTCAGGGCTGGAGAGATGGCTTAGCAGTTAGGGCACTTGCCTGTGAAGCCTAAGAACCCAGGTTTGATTCCCCAGTATCCCTATAAACCAGATGCACAAGGGGGCGGGGGAGGCGCATGCATCTGGACTTTGTTTGCAGTGGCTGGAAGCCCCAGCATGCCCATTCTCTCTCTCTCAAATAAATAAATAAATAAAAACATTTTTTTAAAATAAAAAGTAGCCAGGCGTGGAGGCACATGCCTTTAATCCCAGCACTTGGGTGGCAGAGGTAGTCGGATCACCATGAGTTCAAGGCCACCTGAGACTACATAGTGAATTCCAGGTCAGCCTGAGCCAGAGTGAGACCCTACCTCGAAAAACCAAAAAATAAATAAATAAATAAGGATTATGTCTAGCTTCTGGTTCTGGTAACCATCTATAATAACAGCAAGGTGGGATGGCGATGTTGGATTGGAGGAGTCCCCTTGGTGGCGGTGGGTGTTAAAGGTGGCCGAGAGATCTCAGAGCAAATAGGGACAGGAGCCAGGAGGCAGAGGTGTCTGCCCCAGCCTACCTTTCAACTCTTGGTTGCAAGTTTACATCACTGTAGACTTTCAAAGATGTGCTCTGATCTAGAATCACCTGATGTTTCGCAAAGCTAGGGCAAGATGGCTAAAGCAAACCCCTTGGGTGATAAAAATCTATATTATTATTATTATGTTAATTTATTTACTTATTTTGGTTTTTTGAGGGGTCTCACTGTAGGCCAGGCTCACCTGGAATTCACTATGTAGTCTCATGGTGGTCTCGAACTCATGGCAATCCTCCTACCTCTGCCTCCCGAGTGCTGGGATTAAAGGCGTGCACCACCGCACCCGGCTCAGTTTATTATTATTTTTTAAATTTATTTTATTTATTTGAGAGAGAGAGAATGGGCTTGCCAGTGCCTTCAGCCACTGCAAACAAGCCCCAGATGCATGTACCACCTTGTGCATCAGACTTACATGGGTCCTGGGGAATCGAACCTGGGTCCTTTGGCTTTGCAGGTAAGCACCATAACTGCTAAGTCACCTCTCTAGCCCAGAATCTATATTATTTGAATAAACTCTCTCATTTCTCTTTACTCAGTAAAGGTGGGAGTTATTACTATTATTTTGGTTTTTCAAGGTAGGGTCTCACTCTAGCTCAGGCTGACCTGGATTTCACTGTGTAGTCTCAGGGTGGCCTCGAACTCATGGCGATCCTCCTACCTCTGCCTCCCCAGTGCTGGGATTAAAGGCGTGTACCACCACGCCCGGCTTAAGGTGGGAATTATTTTATTAGGGATAGATGTCAGAGTAGAAACTCCAGCTTATCCTGAGGGCACATCTGCTACGCTTTCCAAGAGGAAAGCCCTTCTAATGTGAAAAGATCACAAAAGTCACAGTCTGCTCACTGCTTACTATATATATGCCTGGGTCCATGCTGAGTAATAACTGGGAGGCAGCAAGTATGCACACATTGCAGATAATGAAGCAGAGATTAAGCAACTCTCCTAAGGTTGACCAAGGAGAGAATGGTGAAGCCAGCAGTCTTCTTTGACTTCAAAATCAGAGCCTTAGGGCTGGAGGGATAGCTTAGCAGTTAAGGCATTTGCCTGCAAAGCTAAAGGACCCAGGCTCAATTCCCAAAACCCACGTTAACCTAAGGCACAAGGAGGTGCATGCGTCTGGAGATTGTTTGCAGTGGCTGGAGGCTCTGGTGTGCCCATTCACTCTCTTTCTTTCTCTCTCCCTCTGTCAATAAATAAATAAATAAGTAAATAAATAAAAACATTTTAGGGGCTGGAGAGATGGCTTATGGGTTAAGTGCTTGCCTGTGAAGCCTAAGGACCCTGGTTCGAGGCTCGATTCCCCAGGACCCACATAAGCCAGATGCACAAGGGGGCGCACGCATCTAGAGTTCGTTTGCAGTGGCTGGGGGCCCTGGCATGCCCATTCTCTTTTTCTCTGCTTCTTTCTCTCTCTCTCTGTCTGATGCTCTCAAATAAATAAATAAAAATAAACAAAAAAAAATTTTTTTTTTTAAATCAGAGCCTTAGCGTCTAAATCAGTGGTTTGTAGACTTGACCAGAAAGCACATCCGAGTTACCTAGAGGGCTTGATAAATAGATCTCCCGACTGCACTCCTGGAGTTTCTAGTTTAGTAGGTGGGAGTGTGGGGCTGAGAGCTTGTGTAGCTGTGCATTCTCAACTTATGCTGATTTTGTGGGTCCACACCCCACTTTGAGAACCACTGCTCTAAACTGGAATGCCGGCCAGGCGCAGTGGCTTACACCTATGATCCCAGCACCAGGAAGGCATAGGCAGAACTGTCATGAGTTTCAGTCTAGCCTGGGTTACCTAGTGAGTTTCAAGCTGGCCAAACAAACGCCGGGCGTGGTGACGCACGCCTTTGATCCCAGCACTCAGGAGGCAGAGGTAGGAGGATCGCTGTGAGTTCAAGGCCACCCGGAGACTACAGAGGGAATTCCAGGTCAGCCTGGGCTAGAGTGAGACCCTACCTCAAAAAACCAAAAAAAACAACAACAACAAAAAGAACACAAATAACAACAAGAAAACAAATAAGCAAATACAACATAAAGCATTGTTCTTTGGTAAACCCAGGGATCATTAGACCTGTTTCATCCCAATAACCAAACCTATATTTAATGATTCCGTTTGCAGACACCCAGTGGATTTTGTGACCTCCTCTAGTAACACTTAAGTTAGGCCCATTGTTATGGTTTGAAGGTGCACACACACACACACCGTCCCAGTTGCTACAAAGCCAGGTTTAAAGTGCAGACAACTTGAACTCACCTATCAGAGGGACGTTTTCTGAGGCCGGCATGATCTCTGCCACCATCAGCTGAAACACAGTCATAGCCAACAGAATGGTCACACCCAGAGACACCTTCTCTCCCGAGGCTGCTGGGAGATAAAAACTCAAGGGAGCAAGGAAAGATATGAGGACGCAGGGGATGAGGAGGTTGACGATGTAGAAGGAGGACCTTCTCTTCAGAAGGAGCGTGAAGGTCACATCTGGGTATGGCTCCGAGCAGCAGCCGTAGGAGATGACATTCTTCACAGCCGGCATGCCGTGGACTTCCCATTCCACGTCTTCGATGAAGTCAGAGAGATCGCCGCTGTCCAGGGCATTGAATATGTCCACCTGATTGCCGTTGTAGGTCCAGGAACCAAAGGTCAGGTTGCACTGCTGGTTATCAAAGGGGAAGTAGGTCACGTCCACCACGCAGGAGCTTTTGGTGATGGCTGGAGCATCCCAAGTAATTAGTCCGTCATAGCGCAGGACCACATTGGTATTCACGGGCTCCGAAGACTCATCGTCAGCCCTGGAGGTCAGAAAGGGACCATGACGGCCCCGTCATAGGAAGATCTTACCTAGATCCTTAGCCCCAGATTGCTCATTGTCACTTTCCCGTCCCTTCAGCATCTTTGGCAGTGGGCCAGCATTCTCTCTGTCCTGGTTTATGAATCTGGAATCGCCTCTAATGTACCCTTCTCCTCCATCTCCTGGAATGAGTCAGAGCAAAGTCCCCTTGCCTTCTTCCTTAAGCTTCCTTGCCCTGTGTTCATTCCATTTCCAATACCACCCCTTGGTCTCATCCTGACAGAAAGTAAACCTGTCAACCCTAAAAATCTCCTCACCCAATAATGCTCAGCCAAGTACCAGAGTATATTCAGTATAGCTTCTTGGAAAACACAGAGTTAAAAAGTCATTCATTCACAGTCTTAGAGACGCTTGCTTATTCTGGATATATTTTCTTAATTGCCTCTTTTTATTTTATTTATTTATTTATTTGAGAGAGAGAGAGAGAGAGAGAGAGAGAAGAAGGGAGGGAGGGAAACACTGGGCATGGCAGGGCCTCCAGCCACTGCAAACGAACTCAGACACATGCACCACCTTGTGCATCTGGCTTACGTGGGTACTGGGGAATTGAACCGGGGTCCTTTGGTTTTGCCGGCAAGTGCCTTAATCGCTCAACCATCTCTTCAGCCGCTAGCTATGTTTTCTCTAGCTTTGTCAGCACCTATCACTATTTCTGGGTGTGGGATGTCTGTTTTCCTTCAGGTAATTACTCTTCTTTCATGGCCCCTGGAAGGCAGAGGAAGAGCAGTGTGAGCTCATGAGCACATAGCTTGCTTCTCGAAGGCACTAGATTCTCCCTAGAACTCACTCCAAGAGATCATCTGTGTCCACTGTGTACCCCCTTGCACTCTGTTGATCAGAAGATAAAGGACCATGTGGTAGAGGAGCCATTTTCTTCTTGGGCATAAGAGGGAGAAGGATGGCTTAAAGTAATAATTAAAACATCAGTTCTTGGGCTGTGGAGATTGCCTAGTGGTTAAGGAGGTTGCCTGCAAAGCCTAAGGACCCTGCTTCAATTCCCCAGTACCCACGCAAGCCAGATGCACAAGGTGGAGCATGTATCTGGAGTTCGTTTGCAGAAGCTACAGGTCCTGGTGTGCCCATTCTCTCTCACTCTATCTGCATCTTTCTCTCTCTCTCAAATGAATAAATAAACTTTAAAAAATTTAAAAATATATCAGTTCTTTTTTAATTTATTTATTTTTAAAATATTTATTTATTTACATTTATTTATTTGACAGAGAAGGGGGGGGAGAGAATGAGCATTCCAGGGCCTCCAGCCACTACAAAAGAACTCCAGATGCATGTGCCCCCTTGTGCATCCGGCTAATGTGGGTCCTGGGGAATTGAACTTGGGTCCTTTGGCTTTGCAGGCAAATGCCTTAACCACTAAGCTATCCCTCCAGCCCTACATTTATTTATTTATTTACAAGGGGGGGGAGAGAGAGAGAGAGAGAGAGCATACCAGGGCCTCTAGCTGCTGCAAACAAACTCCAGACGCATGTGCCACTTTGTGCATCTGGCTTTATGTGGGTACTGGGAACTGAGCCTGGGTCATTAGGCTTTGTAGGCATGTGCCTTAACCACTGAGTCAACCCTCCAGCCCCAAGTTCTTTTTCCTTTTTCAAAAAAATATTTATTTATTTATTTATGAGCACACAGAGAAGGAGGGGGTATAGGCATGCCAGGTATCTCTTGTCACTGCAAACAAACTCCAGATGCATGTGCATCTGGCTTTATGTGGGTACTGGGGGATTGAACCTGGGCCAGCAGCTTTTGCAAGCAAGTGTACCTTTAACAGCTGAGCCATCTCCACAGCCCCAAAATGCCAGTTCTAGTCATTGAACGTTATTTTGCTTAGAAGGCATATGAAATGTTTCTTGGTCACTCCGTGTGGGGAAAGGGCAACGTGTTATGATTCAAGAAGTCATGACCCTTGGACGGGCTCTGAGTGGGGAAGAAGAGTAAATTGGAGGCTGATGCCCACCACTGCTGCTTCTTCCAGAGATACACTCTGTCACCAGAAACCTCCAACCTTGCTCCTCCTCCACAAGATTTCCTTCATTCACAATTTTCTAAACTCCAAAACATTGTTCTGAGCCCTCTGGCCATCCATAGAATTTGGGTTCCAGATTAAAAAGGGAGAGAAACTTCTGAGGAACTGGTACAGAAAGTGAGCACGCTTTGAGATGGGACAACGGGCACGGCTTGAAGCGTAGCCCGTGATCAGCAGCACCAATACCATCAGGAGCTTGTAGGAGCACAGAACCACATGCCCACCCCAGACCCACCGAATCCAAACCTGAGTGTTGACAGGCTCCCTGCGTGACTCCAGTACACTTTACAGTTTGAGAAACATGAATCTTACCTATGGATATACGTAGGGCCCCTTGCTCCCAGAATAAGAAACAAGACAGTCCTATGATCCAGCTCACCCCATACTCCAGAGTCCAAAATCCACAGCCAGCTTCTAGATGGCCCACTCCAATTTAATTTTCATAGTATCGCTATCATTGATACAACATCTTGGCTGGCAAACACCACTGTTACTGGTTGAATTGTGTCTCCAGAAAAATTCATATGTTGACATCTTAGCCAGCCAGCATCTCAGAATGTGACCTTATATAAGGATAGGGTTAAACTGGGCATGGTGGTAAACTCGGGAAGCTGATGCAGGAGGATGGTGAGTTTGAAGCCAGCCTGGGCTACTGGTGAGATTCTACCTCAGAAAAACAGATGAACAAACAAACAAACAAAATCCAAAAGAAGAGGAGGAGGAGGGTTATTGTAGATAAAATGAGCTAAGATGTAATCATGCTGGAACTGGGTGGGCACCCAGGCCCATGTCATGGGTCTCCTCATGAGAGAGGGACTTTGAGCGAGAACCCCACGTGAGGGCAAGGCAAAGATCACGGGAATGCTCTCTAGTTCAAGGAACGTGGGAGATGCCACTAGAACCTTGAAGCTAGAGGAGAGGCAGGAAGCAGTTTCCTCCTCACAGCCCACAGGAGAAAGGAACTGTTTCAGTCCCTCTCATCCCTCCGGCCTCCACAAGCACCAGAGGGCAGGCGTCTGCTGTTTAAGTCACCCAATCCACACTACTACATCGCTACACCAGCCTTAGAAATCTCATGCTGCTTCCAGTTTTGCACACGAAAGGCTGACTATGGATTGAGTTGGATAGTCTCCTTCCAGCATTCACGACCTACTAGATTATCTGAGGCTTGGCCTAGGACATGGATGCATACTCCATGCATGTTTGTCTTTTTAATTTTTAAATTTTTTAATTATTGCAAGCAGTGAGGATGGGGGTGGGAGAAAGAGAGAGAGAGATTGAGAAAGAATAAGAATGAACACACCCGGGCCACTGCCACTGCATACTAACTCCAGATGGATGCACCACTTTGTGCACCTGGCTTTACGTGGGTACTGGGGATTTGAACCTGGGCTATCTGGTTTGCAAGCAAGCACTTTTTTTTTTTTTTCCGGTTTCTAGAGGTAGGGTCTCACTCTAGCTCAGGCTGACCTGGAATTCACTATGGAGTCTCAGGGTGGCCTCGAACTCATGGTGATCCTCCTACCTCTGCCTCCTGAGGGCTGGGATTAAACGCATACGCCACCATGCCCGGCTCAAGCAAGCACTTGAACAACTATGCAATCTCTCCAGCCCCTATGCATGTTTTATTTTAATTTATTTATTTGCAAGCAGGCAGACAGAAAGCAAGCACTTTTTAGAAATATACATATTTGGTTTTTTTGAGGTAGGGTCTCACTCTAGCCCAGACTGACTGTGGAATTCACTATGTAGTCTCAGACTGGCCTCGAACTCACAGCGATCCTCCTACCTCTGTCTCCCGGGTGCTGGGATTAAAGACGTGCGCCACCACACGCTGCCCCACGCATGTTTTAAATATTTCTTTGTCATTTCCTTTTATTAAATCAACAGGTTCTGACCTGCACTTACTTGTTGTACAGGACAATGTCTGGCCTCCACACCAGGTCACTGGGAATCCTGATGGAGTCCAACCCGTCGTACTGGTCTCGATCCCACGTGAGATAGGCATCGTACCAGATCTGGCGGATCCACAGGTATGCAGTCAGAATTTGGTTTCTTTCATCCTACACAATGAATCCAGATGTCACTATCCTAGGACACAACTTCTGTCTTCAGGACACTTGCTCCTCCCAACAGAAATTTCAAGAGCATTCATCTATTTTTTCAGTTAACCAGTGAGAGCTTTGAAAATCCCCGAGCTGAGTGACTACCAAATGCCTTCTTGATGTGGAGTTCAGAATGCAAAGAAAGTAGCTGTTTAAGCCTCCAGATCCTTGTACGGGTCTTCTCTGAAAACAAGTCACCTACTGACACACTTGAGTGAGGAATTCTAGAAATATCTACTACGTGCAAAAGAAAACACCTTCAAGCCTCATATCTTTGCATAAGTAAATCCTGCCATCTTTCCTTTCTCTCTTTCTCTCTCTCTCTCTCTTTCTTTCCTTCTTTCTTTCTTTCTTTATTTCCTTTTTAGGTAGATCTCACTCTAGCTCTGTCTGACCTGGAATTCACTATGTAGTTTCAGGCTCGCCTCAAACTCAGTGCCAACCTCCCACCTCAGCCTCCCTAGTGCTGCGATTAAAGGCATGTGCCCCCATGCCAGGCAGAGAGAGAGAATGGACACACCAGTGCCTCTAGCCACTGTAAACTCCAGATGTATGTGTATCTGGCTTTAGGTGGGTACTGGGGAATTGAACTCTGGTTGTTAGGCCTTACAGACAAGCGCCTTAACCAAGGAGTTATCTCTCCAGCCCTCTTTCCTTTTTTAAAAATATATTTTATTACCAGCTGACAGAAAGATGGAAGAAGCCATTCTGCATGCAGTTCAATGGGGGAGAGAAATCACCAGTGAAGATACTCAACAGTGGACACTGCAAGCCTTATATTTTGCCAGCCAGACCAAATGAGCCAACGGCTGCTGTAGTGGCACATCTGTCATGGTGGAAACCAACTGCCCTCTCATTGGACTGGAGGCCCTGCTCCATGGGAAGGGAATACATCCCTGATACTGAAAACCTTAAAACAGGGGTAATCATGAGCCCTAGGGGTGTAATGTCTGCTGTTGTCTGGCTAAATGTATATACTATGCTTATCAAACTGCCCAGTAAGCACTTCTCTTAATGTTCACACCCTTATATTGATGCTACTCTCACTTTTGAATCTTCTCTTTTCAGATGGTAGTGACCTTGGGACGACTCAGAAGATATCATGGTGATGGAAAGAAATGACTGCAGTGCTCAGTACTGCAATATCTGTATCACACCTTCCAAGGCTAGGGTCTAATGTGGAAGAGGTGGCAGAAAGAATGTAAGAGCCAAAAGAGAGACTCCTTACAACATGCTCCCCAGACACAAAATGGCCTGGATATCCATGACCTCACAGTGCCTGACTACCTACACAAAACCATCATAATAGGAGGAAAAGATCAAGACATCAAAATAAAAGAGAGACTGATTGAGAGTAGGGAGGGGATATAATGGAGAATGGAGTTTCAAAGGGGAAAGTCGAGGGAGGGAGGGCATTACCATGGGATATTGTTTACAATCATGGAAGTTGTTAATAAAAAATAAATTAATTAAAAAAAGAAAAAATATTTTATTTATTCACTTGCAAGCAGAAAGAGAGAGAGAGAGAGAGAGAGGACAGACAGAGAGAATGGGTCCATTTGCAGCCTCTAGCTGCTACAAAGGAACTCCAGATGCATGTGCCTCTCTGTGTACCTGGCCCTATGTGGGCACTGGGGAATCAAACCAGGGTTGCCAGGCTTTGCAGGCAAGCATCCCAACCACTGAGCCATCTTTCCAAGTCCTTTGTTTTTCTTTTTGAGACAGGAGCTCATGTAGCTCAAGTTGGCCTTGAACTCATTTTGTAGCTGAAGATGGCCTAGAACCCCTGTTTCTCCTGCCTCTACCTCCCGGGTGCCGGGGTTACTGGTGTGTGCCACCACAGTTGGTTTATTGGTGCATTCTAGGCAGGCGCCCTAGCCACTGGGCTACATTCCCAGCCACGCTATGTCTCTTTTCAGTCGAGATTAAATTCACATACCATAAAAAGCAGCATTTCCCCCAGTTTAGAAGTGTACACTTCAGTGGCTTCTAGCACATCCACAGCGTCACACACCCATCTCCACTAGCTGACTCAGGTACAATTTCATCACCCTCCAAAGACAGCCTCAAAACCGTCAAGCAACCACTGGCCATTCCCCTGTGCTCCCCCAAACCCTTGGCAAACCCTGCTCTGCTTCCAGTTTCAGTTAATTTACTTATTTTGGCTGTTCCATATGAGTAGTATCTTAGTCGCTACAACACCACCTTTCTTAGATTATCTAAGATTGTTAAGGGTCACGACCAGAATGGCAGGTGATAGTAACATCATGAACGTCAGATAACATTTAGTGAAATTACCTTGTTTTGTAGCGTTTCTATCCCTTGGTTCTGTCTCCTCTTGCTACTGCTACATAAGACTGTCTGCTTTCTCCCCCTCTCTGAGGGCCCCTTAAGACGTTCCCTTCAGGGACAATGGTGATTTTCAATGTAACCTCCTTCCCAAAACTGTCATCACTGAATGTCACTTACCATATCCTTTATCTGAGAAAGCGTAATCTGCAGTGTGACATTGAGAACTTTATCTGTATCTTCCACTGGACGCAGAGCATTGGAATAATCTTCAAAAAGGTCACTGAACAATTTCTGAGCGTATTTTCCATCTGCTGTTTCTACAGCTGCTCAAAAAAGAAACTGGAGTCAACATTCAGGTTGTATCTCAAGACAAAAAAATAACATTGCTCTTGCCAAAACTGGGGTTAAGGACAAGTTTAGGGTGAGTGGGCAAATTATTTTTTTTTTTCTGTCATGGTTGATGTACCCAGATGAGCCCGAGCCAGGAAGAAACATAAACACATCCACATGCCCTTCGGACTCTCCCACCTCCCACCATAGACGTTGATCCTGAGGAGCTCACGTGGACACATGCCACCAGCCTCTCACCTCTCAGTCCTGAAGCAGCAAAATAAATCCAGCAAAAGGAGATATAGGAATGCGGCCTGCTCATCTTCCCTCCGCAAGCCTCTAGACTGTCCCAGCCAGGCAGCATGGACCTCCACGTTCCCTCTGTGAAGCACCCACCGTCCCCTGTCCCCGTCTCACAGAGGGAGACTGTGGGCCCTCCTCCTGGTAACCCGAGCCTGGCAACTCAAGTAGCCGCGTGTCTGGGTAAACTACTCTGGGGGAGTTCTCCCAGGGGCGGTCCCTAGACACCCTGAGCAGGAGCAATCCATCCAGAACAAAAGGAGAAAATAAGACGCCCACGGACTCCATATAAGCAGAATGGGAACTTGGTACATCTGCCAGGAGCAGATGCAGCCTGGGTCCAGGGTCTGGGATGCTGACTGGATAGTGCCATGGCTCATACTCCCAGAGAACCCCTGACCTTCTACCAGTATTTGAAATGAGAGGACATAGTTCCCTAGTTTGTTTGTTTGTTTGCTTGTATCTTTCTTTCTTTCTTTTTTTCCTCCTTACTTCCCTCCCTCCTTCCTTTTTTTTTTTTTCCCAAGGTAGGGTCTCACTCTAGCCCAGGCTAGCCTGGAATTCCTCCTTCCTTTTTTTTTTTTTCCCAAGGTAGGGTCTCACTCTAGCCCAGGCTAACCTGGAATTCATTCTGTAGTCTCAGGGTGGCCTTGAACTCACGGCAATCCTCCTACCTCTGCCTCCCCAAGAGCTGGGATTAAAGGTGTGCACCACCAAGCCCAGATTTCCTAGCTCTATAAAAGACTGACATGCAAGTTGCTTCACTACCCCTGTCTGGTCACTTCTCCTACTGTCTCACTAGGCACAGACCTCATAAATGTGTGGGAGTATATGTGTAAGGAAGTGTGCTAAATGCAAGAAGCAAATTTTGTTTCCTGAAGAAGCAGCAATGCTGTGAATTGGGCTTGGAGCAAAGCAGATGAATTTCACTGCCAGTCCAAACTTTCTGACCCCACAATTCTAGGGGAATTGTCTAGTCTTTCTGAGCATTTCTGAATGATTCAATATAGAAAACAATACTCCGTCTCCCCATAGCTACAGTATATTGTATATTGAGGCACATCATAAATGGGGAAGCAGCCGGGCGTGGTGGCGCACGCCTTTAATCCCAGCACTAGGGAGGCAGAGGTAGGAGAACCACTGTGAGTTCGAGGCCACCCTGAGACTACAGAGTGAATTCCAGGTCAGCCTGAGCTCAAGTGAGACCCTACCTCAAAAACCAAAATAACAAAAATGATAATAATAATAACAAATGAATAGGGAAGCACTGCATATGTGCTAGTGATTTCTCCTCTTGCTTGGCCTTACAGATCCAGAATGTTCCCACTCACCAAGTTGACTAGGGTTTACCGGCTCTTATAACAAATGTTTCAAAGGCTAACCCAATCAGGTGAGAATGACTGCTAAGCCACGATGCTTTCTCTCTGCACTTGAATGCTAGCTACTTTATACAATTTCATAGTCACTCTTATATGTGATCTACTTTTGCTGCCATTTTGTTTTAAAGTTGATTTTCAGTTGTGGATGTAGTCTGGGCACTCAGTTGTCCTTCCTCTGGCCAGAGGAAGCTGCCTTGGAAACCACATTAAGATAATTTGGCTGCCTGGAATCAGGGCAAGGAAATTGGATAGCTCTATTTTATCAGGTTAGAGTGGCTAATGAGTTACCTCATTCCCCTTCAGGAATATATCCTCTGTACGGAACAGACACCCATGCCATCAGCTGAGTGTTTCTTAATCGCCTCTTCCCTTCTGTTCCTCGAGAAGGCATTATTTTCTTCACACTCTAGCCTGACTCAGTCATCCAATGATATTTATTTTTAAATTTAAAATATTTTTATTTAGTTAGTTGAGAGAGAGAAGAGAGAGAGGAAAGGGGGGAGAGAGGAAGTGAGTATGGGTGCACTAGGGCCTCCTGCCACTGCAAACAAACCCCACATGCATATGTCCTTTGTGCATCTGGCTTTATGTGGGTACTGGTGAGTCGAACCCACACTGACAGGTGCTGTAAGCAGGCACTTTTAACAACTGAGCCATCTCTCCAGCCTAACTTTTGTTTTTTTAGAGAGAGAACTGGCACACCAGGGCCTTAGCCACTGTAATTGAACTCCAGATGCTTGCCCCAGCTGGTGGGCATGTGTGACCTTGCGCTTGCCTCACCTTTGTGCATCTGGCTTACCTGAGATCTGGAGAGTAGAACATGGGTCCCTAGGCTTCACAGGCAAGCACCTTAACTGCTAAGCCATCTCTCCAGCCCTAGCACAACACTTTTTAAAGAAAAACTTAAAAATTATTTATTTATTTGTTTATTTATTTATTTGAGAGAAAGTGGCAGATAAAGAAGCAGAGACAGATAGATGGCAGATAGATAGATAGATAGATAGATAGATAGATAGATAGATAGATAGATAGAGACAGAGAGAGAGAGAGAGAGAGAGAGAGAGAGGATGAGCATAACAGGGCCTCTAGCCACTGCAAATGAACTTCAGATGCATGCACACCACCTTGTGCATCTGGCTTACATGGGTACTGGGGAATTGAACCTGTATCCTTAGGCTTCATAGGCAAGTGCTTTAACTGAGAAGCCTGAGGGGGAAAAAAAAGAAACTTTTTTTTTTTTTTTTTTTAGTTTTAGTTTTTTGAGATAGGATCTCACCCTAGTCCAGGCTGACCTGGAATTCACTATGTAGTCTCAGTGTGTCCTCGACTCAGCGATCCAGCTACCTCTGCATCCCGAGTACAGGGATTAAAGGCTTGTGCCACCATACCTGGCTCTATTTATTTTATATTTTATTTGTTTATGAGAGACAGAGAAAGGGAGAGAATGGGCACACCAGGGACTCCTTCCACTGCGCCACCATGTGCATCTGGCTTACATGGGTTCTGGGGAGTCAAACCCAGGTCCTTAGGTTTCACAGGCAAGCACCTTAACCTCTAAGCCATCTCTTCAGCTCCCCAAAAACCTTTTTATTGACATCTTCATGCATGTACATGATGTTCTGATCATAATCCCCTCCCATTACCTTTTTTTGTCCCCTTCTCTGTCCTTCCTCCTCCTTCCACTGAACTGCTGCTTCTTTCCAGTTAGTCCCTCTTCTACTTTGATATCTTTTTATCCCCTCCTCCATCATCCATGATGAAATGTTGATGGGCCCAGTATTGTGCAGGAAACCATAGCCACTGTCAGGTCATGAATTCAAAGGACACTTGGTATTCCAAAGACAGCAGTCCAAAGCTCTCCTCCAAATTGTCTGGATCTTCCATTCCAGTGCCCAGTGACAGGGTTTAAGGCTGAGCTCCTGTTTCCCTCAATAAGCCACCCATTCTACAACAACACGGAAGGAATGGTAGGACAAATACCATCTTTCTTTTTCTTTTTCTTTTTCTTTTATTTTATTTAGAAAGAGGGCCTGCAGCCACTGTAAATGAACTCCAGATGCATGCACCACCTTGTGCATCTGGCTTAAGTGGGTACTGGGGAATTAAACCTGGGTCCTTTGGCTTCGCAGGCAAACACCTTAACTACTATGCCATCTCTCCAGCCCTCTTTTTTCAAATGAATCAGAGTTTATTAAGAAAAGATATTAACATAGACTTAAGCACAAACATTAGGGGAGAGAGGAGCCACTTAGGAAAAGGATAGTATGTGCCCAAGACACAAGTACAAGCTTGGCTTCTCAAGAGTCACCTGTCTTCAGGGCTGGAGAGATGGCTTAGTGGTTAAGCACTTGCCTGTGAAGCCTAAGGACCCCGGCTCAAGGCTTGATTCCCCAGGACCCACGTTAGCCAGATGCACAAGGGGGTGCACCATCTGGGGTTCCTTTGCAGTGGCTGGAGGCCCTGGCGCGCCCATTCTCTCTCTCTCTCTCTCTCTCTCTCTCTGTTGCTCTCAAATAAATAAATAAAAATAAAAAATATTTTTTTGAAAAAGAGTCACTGTCTTCATTCTTATATAGTTATTATTCTGAGACAAGGTCTCATGAGGCCCAGGCTGGTCTTGAACTTAGTATATAGCCAAGACTTGAACTCCTGATCCTCTTGCCTACACCTCCCAAGTTATGGGATTACAGGCACCTTCCCTGGCCAGCTGTGGAACTTTAATCTGATTTCTTAGCCTGTCTGGGTCTTAGTTTCTTCATCTACAAAATAGAGATGGTAACAGTGACTGCCCCTTAGGGTTGTTTTGAGTAGTCAATGAATCCATGCATGTAAACCCCTAAACACAGTCACCAGAAAAACTACTAAATCATGCTGGGCGTGGTGACACACGCCTTTAATCCCAGCACTTGAGACACAGAGGTAGGAGGATCACTGTGAGTTCGAGGCCACCCTGAGACTACAGAGTGAATTCCAGGTCAGCCTAGGCTAGAGCAAAATCCTACCTCAAAAAAACCAAAAACAAAAACAAAAACAAAAAAAAAAAACCCTGCTAAATCAGTGAAGTGAGTTGACGCATGTGAACCCCTAAACACAGTGCTTCACCATAAAAACTGCTAGATCAGTGATAATGGGAAAACATACCTTACTATAAATAAATATATATTAAGCATATAAAATATAGCCACATATATAAGCATATAAAATACAGCCACAACTCCACTATTTATTTATTCACTTATTTTTCCTTCTGTCCTCCCTCCCACAGAACCTTCTCTCCTCTCTTTTCTTCTCTGTATCTCTCTCTCTCTCTCTTTCTCCCCTACACCAAGTTCTCAACAGACCTAGGAAGAGAATAATTGCTTTATCTGACAGAAACTGGAACCGTGAGAAGAAAAATATCAATGTTGGTCATTTTCTTGTTCTGTTCTTATTGCAATGTTACTATTCTTGTCAAGCCACAGCGGATTTATTTCTTTACCGATGTATTTCTGTAGTCATCTATCTTGCGTTTTTGTTTTTACGACAGTCTCATGTAACCTAGCCTGGCCTCAAACTCTCTACAAAGCAAACTTACTATAAACCCCTAATCCTCCTGCTTCCACCTTTTGAGCGCCAAGATTATCCTTAAGCCATCCTGCTACTACTGTCCTCTGTTAAATCCTCTTTTGAGCTTTGTGAGAGGTCCCCAGTCTACACTTCTTTATTTGAGAGGAAGGAGAGAGACAGAGAGAGAATGGGCACAGCAGGGTCTCTAGCCACTGCAAATAAACTCCAGGCGCATGCGCCCCCTTGTGCATCTGGCTTATATGGGTACTGGGGAATTGAACCCAAGTCCTTAGGCTTCACAGGCAAGTGCCTTAACTGATGAGCCATCTCTCTAGCCCCCTGATACGGTGGTTTGAATGTGGAACGTCCCCTATTGCCTCATACGTTTGTGACTAATACTCAGGTTGGCCCAGCCCAGTTTTGCTTGCCCCACTCAACAGAGCTCTCTCTTTACTTCCTCCCTACTCCTGTGAAACTGTGATGCCCAGCTGTCTGCTCTTGCCATACTTTCCCTGCTATGATGAAACTTCTCCTTGAAACAGTAAACTGGGAATAAACCCTTGCCTTCCATAAGCTGCTTCTGGTCTGGTGTTTTGTCCTAGCAATGAGAAGGTAACTGCTACACCCAGTGACCCTACGCTGAGTAGCACATCACCTCCTTCTCTCCATGTCTCCCCCATTTAAGACCAATGGGCATGCATATGTGCCATGTTTATGCACTTGCTTGTAAACACTTGCAAATTTATTTTTTAATTTTTATTTTTTAATTTATTTATTTGAAAGACAGAGAGAGAGAGAGAGAGAGAGAGAGGAAGAGGCAGAGAGAATGGGCGCACCAGGGCAAATGAACTCCAGACGCACACGCCCCCTTGTGCATCTGGCTTACGTGGCTCCTGGGGAATCGAACCAGGGTCCTTAGGCTTCTCAGGCAGACGCCTTAACTGCTAAGGTGTTTCCCCAGCTCACTTGCATATTTATTGTCTGTCTCTCTACTAGAAATTAAGTTCCAAGAGAGCGTGACCTGACTATGGTCCAGCTATATCCAGAAACAAGGAGGATGTCTACTGGTGGTAGAAATGAGTCATACCTAGGTTAAGAAAAGAAATGTAAGGAATTAAAAAGTAAGTGAATAACTAGCTTTTATGACAGATATCTTTCTTCCTATTTATATGCTTACCAGCCTTTTTTTTTAGCCTTTGGTTAAGGTGTTATTTGTAGCCTTACACTGCTGGTCTACTGCTGAATTATCTTGTAACCTACATCAAAGCAAAAATCCCTTAAGAACACGACCATAGATTTTACTTTTCTGTATATAGCTGTACCTCATAAACAGTCCTACCTCAAGAGCAACCATCAAGGTCAATGACATCATTGCAGAACTGGGTCCTGAGGTATATCTCCCATGTTTCTGCTGATCTAATACATTGGTCTGGTGTTTTCTCCTAGCAATGAGAAGGTAACTGCTACACCCAGTGACCCTACACTGAGTAGCACGTCACCTCTTTCTCTCCACGTCTCCCCCATTTAAGACCAATGGACGTGCTTATGTGCCATGTTTATGCACTTGCTTGTAAACACTTGCATATTTATTTATTTTTTAAAATTTTTTGTTTATTTTTATTTATTTATTTGAGAGCAACAGACAGAGAGAAAGAGGCAGATAGAGAGAGAATGGGCATGCCAGGGCCTCCAGCCACTGCAAAAGAACTCCAGATGCGTGTGCCCCCTTGTGCATCTGGCTAACATGTGTCCTGGGGAATCGAGCCTCGAACCAGAGTCCTTAGGCTTCACAGGCAAGCGCTTAACCACTAAGCCATCTCTCCAGCCCATATTTATTTTCTTAATTTTTATTTTTATTTATTTATTTATTTTTATTTTTATTTTTTGGTTTTTCAAGGTAGGGTCTCGCTCTAGCCCAGGCTGACCTGGAATTCACTATGGAGTCTCAGGGTGGCCTCGAACTCACGGCGATCTTCCTACCTCTGCCTCCCGAGTGCTGGGATTAAAGGCGTGCACCACCACGCCCGGCTTAATTTTTATTTTTTAATTAATTTATTTGGAAGAGAGGAAGAGGCAGAGAGAATTAAGGTATAGAAGCTCTGTGGTTCAGGTTCAAGCCACAGTGGGACCACCACTTATTAGTCATGTGAGTAATAATAATTCCCTTGAGTCTCATTTTTAACTATTTATTTATTTATTTTTGCGTTTGTGAGACTTGTACCACTCACCCAATAGGAACATTGTGAGGATCCGAGAGGAAACGGGTAAGCTGCCCAACACATACTTGGTATCTGGCAGACTGTCAATGAAAATTAATATGTCCCATTCTAAACCACACAGGGGCCGGGAGTCAACAAAATCCCCATTAAGTTGCTGATAGAAGAGCCAAGTTCATGAAGAGATATGAGCAGGTGATAAGGGCCAGGCGGTTTCTGGGTCAGGAGAACAGCTGATACATGACCGGGACATCTGATACATCCAGGTGACTGATCTGAAGGACCGTCGCAGGCTCTGATGTCTGGGCTTTGTCGGAGGGTGTGCACTATTCTCCTTAAAATCCCCTAAGGGAACGCAGGTGGAAAATATGACTTTAAGCCGTTGTATACGGTGAGTGTCCCTGGCTTCCTCTTACAGTCTGGGGTCTTTCCTTACCGTGCATGGAGAAGTTGGACGCTTTGAAAACTTTCTGGCCTCCTCATTGGGCCATATGTGTTCTAGGTGTTCTTGAACATCTGGTCCTTTCTCGCCCCACTGACTCTACCAATTCTTTTTATAGCAGCCAATATGGTCACAACTGCCCGGTATTTTCTTGCTGTTTACAGTCACATCATTCTGATGACAATACCCAAGTTGGGTGAATGGGAAACACTGACTGTGACTGAGTTAGGCCAGAGGCCAGGCCCTCCTGCATTGGCTCTTTCCAGTGTCTTCCAGGGTCATGTTGGAGACTCACACAAAGGAAAATTAGCAATACAGACCATGCATTGACAGTGCTGAGAACTTTGTTTATAATGAAATGTTGCATTCCTTTCGGTTTTTGAAAACAGTGCATTAAACCAGGCCCGGTCGGTTCCAGCTACTTGAGAGGGTGAGGCAGAAGTGACACTAGGAAACAAATTCCAGATCAGACTGGGCAGCATAATGAGACCCCCATCTCAGAAGGAAGGAAAAGAAGGAGGGAGGAAAAGAAGAAGGGAGGAAAGAAGGAAGAAGGGAGGGAGGGAAGGGAAAACTATTACATTAAAATTATATTTCAGGGCCAAAGAGATGGCTTAGCCGTTAAGGAACTTGCCTGTGAAGCCTAAGGACCCATGTTCTCCAGATCCCACTTAATCCAAATGCACAAAGGCGAGGCATGTGCAAGGTTGCACATTCCCACTAGGTGGCGCAAGCATCTGGCGTTGGATTGCAATGGCTGAGGCCCTGAAAGGCCAATTCTCTCCCTCTCTCTTTCTAAAATAAAAACAATAAAAATTGAAAAATTATATTTCAGATGGGACATGGTGGTGCACACGTGTGATTCCAGTACTTGGGAGATGGAGGCAGAAGGATACCATGAGTTCAATGTCTGTCTGGTCTGTGTAGCAAATTTCTAGGTTACCTAGGGCTACATAATGTGACCCTGTCTCATAAAAATAACAAAGAGAGAGAAAGAGAGAGAGAGAGAGAGAGAGAGAGAGAGAGAGAGAGGCTGGAGAAATTGCTTAGTGGTTAAGGCACTTGCCTGCAAAGCATAAAGACCCAGGTTTGATTCCCCAGTACCCGTGTAAGCCAGATGCATGTGGTGGCATATGTGTCTGGAGTTTTGTTTGTTGTGGCTAGAGGCCCTGGCATGCCCATTCTCTCTCTCTCTTTCTGTCTCTTTCTCTCTCATAAAAACTAAAAGTAAAAGTAAAAGTAAAAATAATAAAAAATAGAAAATGGCTGGGCATGGTGGCACACACCTTTAATCCCAGCACTTGGGAGGCAGAGGTAGGAGGATTGCCATGAGTTCGAGGGCCAGCTGAGACTGAGTGAATTCCAGGTCAGCCTGGTCTAGAGTGAAACACCACCTTGAAAAACCAAAAAAGAAAAAAAAAAATCTTGCTGGGCATGGTGGTGCATGCCTTTTAAGTCCAGCACTCGGGAGGCTGAGGTAGGAGGATTGCTATGAAGTCAAGGTCAGCCTGAGACTACATAGTGAATTCCAGGCCAGCCTAGGCTAAAGCAAGACCCTACCTTGAAAAACCAAAAATAAATAAATAAAAATAAAAGCAGAAAAAGATAAGGAATAAAAGAAAAAGATGGGAAAAGATTCCATTTCTATTCCTTACTGAAATGTTGGTGCCCCTCAGATTTTCACTTGAGGCAAGTTCTTTTTTTTGCCTAACGTTGGTCCTCACTCTGATAAAATTTCACCCAGCAAAAGAGCTCACCAATTCACCTGGATACTAATTTTTAATGAACGATTAGAAGCTCTAAAAATTACCAAAAGAAGTCTATTAAAAAATATGTAACTGCAACCCTACTGAAAGAACTGTTAGAAAGAATGTAATTCCTAACCACAGAAATGAATCAGATAATTCAAATTATTTATCTTCTAACAAAGCCAGTGTACTTCACCTTTTCAACCACCAGGTGTCTCTGTAAACTCCTTGCAGATCTCTGCACAGGGCGCAGAAAATAAAGTCATATGTGAAATCTGCAGTTTTAAACCCACACTGAAGAGATAGCACCAAAACCCCAGCTTCCCATGTAACCGCTTCAAACACCAAATCTATAGCGTCCATCCACTTATCCACCTTCCTGGCTAGCAGCCGAATGCTGCAAGAATAAAATCTATTAACTGATTTGAGATAAGTAGATGATCAGCGTCAATATATCCTAATTGATATACTTTGTAGAATGTTCCTGTTATCTTCTTTGCTCACCTCTCACCTCTCAGCCAGATCAGTTTGCACCAGAGCATAATGTTTTAATAAGTTTAAAATTTTTTTTTTATTTTTGAGGTAGGGTCTGACTTTAGCTCAAGCTGACCTGGAATTCACTCTGCATTCTAGGGTGGCCTCAAACTCATGGCAATCCTCCTATCTCTGCCTCCCGAGTGCTGGGATTAAAGGCGTGCGCCACCACATTCAGCCCAATAAAATTTTTTTAAAGGTTTTATTTTAATTGATTTATTAGAGACAGAGACAAGAAGAGAGAGAGAGAAAGTGAGAATGGGCACGCCAGGGCCTCTAGCCACTGCAAACGAACTCCAGATGCATGCGCCACCATGTGCGTCTGTCTTACTTGGGACCTGGAGAATCAAACTGGGGTCCTTGGACCTCACAGGCATGTGCCTTAAACTGCTTAGCCATCTCTCCAGCCCCAGAGCATAATTTTGCAAAATCAGAACAGGATATTCCAGAACGTTCAGAAGAACAAGATCACACCACGTCTCCAGGATGGAAAATTTGGAAAACACTGAACCATTTGTTTATGTTTTATTTCTATTTTTATTTATTTATTTGAGAGAGAAAGAGGGAGAGAGATAGAGAGAGAGAATGAATGGGTATACCAGTGCCTCTAGCCACTGCAGACGAACTCCAGACACATGTGCCACCTTGTGCATCTGGCTTAGGTGGATCCTGGGGAATCGAACCCGGGGTCCTTTGGCTTTGCAGGCAAGTGCCTTAACCCCTAAGCCATCTCTCCAGCCCCTATTTGCCTATGTTTTAAAAAGTCAAATACAGGAGCTGAGGAGATGCTTCCATAGTTAAAGGTGCCTATTTGCAAAGTGTGCCAACCTGGGGTTCAATTCCCCAGTCACCCACATAAAGCCAGAAGAAGCCCTGGCACTCAAACACATGCATGCGCACACACACACACACACACACGAGCATGTGTGCACACAAGTACGTGAAGTGCTGGGAAAGTTGCGGTATTGTCAGCTCACTGGGTTCCTGTCCTCCTCTCCCTTCACACCCTCACCCAGCCCCTAAGGGAAGGTACACAATAGATGGTTTCCCTGGCCTTAATTTTTTTCAAAAATATATTTTATTTATTTATTTATTTCTTTGAGATAGAGAAAGAGGCAGAGAGAGAGACAGTGGGAGAGAATGGGCGCACCAAGGCCTCCAGCCCCTGCAAACGAACTCCAGATGCGTGCGCCCCCTTGTGCATCTGGCTTACGTGGCTCCTGAAGAACTGAACCCAGGATCATTTCGCTTTGCGGGCAAACGCCTTAACCGCTAAGCCATCTTTCCAGCCCTGGCCTTAAATTTTTCTGAGTTAATTTGGCAAACAGGCCCTTCCTTGGCCAATATCCCGGAAGGACCCACAGACCCTTCCTGCAAGAGTTCTCGAAGAAACCATGGTGGAAATGCTCAATACTCCTGCTTCACCAGCTCGCCCAAGCCAGTGTCCATTCTCTCTCGAGAAAGTACTGCTCAAAGTCACGGACACAGGAGCAGTGCTCTCGTTAGCCTCATCAGCTAACCAGAAAGTGTCCTCGCAGGGTCGTTTCTCTGGGTTTCCATGACAGTAAGACTTCGTTTTCTGCTAACATTTCGGGTGAATCTTCCTCACCTATGACTTCTCTAAATGTTGGGTTTCTCAGGATAGAGTCTCAAGCAGCAAAAACTCTTAGCGATTATAATGAAACTTGAAGTGATAAGGAACTTGAGAATAAGGAGTGGGCTCTCACATAAATTAATTGCTTGATCTTCAACCCACGATACTAGCAACTTAAATATCAACGTTACATAATTTCTGTAATAACTATGGTAATTATTATCTTCTGTCCGATTTTTAAAGTATCTTATATATTTAGGATCTCATGTATATGTGCTATGCTTTTCAAAAATTTATTAATTTGAAAGCAGAGAGAGAGAGAGAGAGAGAGAGAGAGAATGGGCATGCCAGGGCCTTCAGCTGCTGCAAATGAACTCCTGATGCATGCACCTCTTTGTGCATCTGGCTTTATGTGGGTACTGGGGAATTGTACCCAGGTCATTTGGACTTGAAGGCAAGTGCCTTAACCACTGTGCAATCTCTTCAGTCCAGTGTTACGATTTTAATAAAATGAATAAAATTGACGAGTTAGTTTGCAGTGGCTGAAGGTCTTAGCACACCTTTCATTCTCTCTCTGTCTCTCTGTCTCTTTCTCTTTCTCTTTCTCTTTCTCTTTCTCTTTCTCTCTCTCTCCTTGCAAATAAATAAATAAACATAAAAAAATTGAAGCTTATACTTAATGTTTAAATGAGGGGAAATTATTTTCTTAAAACTCTTAAGTTTCACTTTGTTAGTTATATATGTGTCATATAAGTTGAGAATGTGACTGCGGGCTATTTAAAAGAATTCAATTGCTTAATAAATTCATGAGAATGATTGGCTTTGAGGCCCACTTCACGGGATAGAGTTCTTGCCCGGTATTGAAAATCTAGTCAAAAGCCTATGGCTGGGAAGGTCATAGGTCCTAAATAGGAATGTTCTACTGTTTGGCTAAGTGGATATGTTACATCCATCAAAGTGCCCTTTAACTATATTTATGTGCATAGATTAGTGCTGCTCTCATCTCTGGCTAGAGAAGCTTCTTTTGTTTATTAATTATTGATTTATTTATGTATTTATTTGAGAGAGAGAGAAAGAGAATGGGCGCACCAGGGCCTCTGGCCACTGCAAATGAACTCCAGATACATGCGCCACCTTGTGCACCTGGCTTCCATGGACACTGGGGAATTGAACTGGGGTTCTTAGTCATCACAGACAAGCACTTTAACTGCTGAGCCATCTTTCTAGTCCAAGAAGCTTCTTTTTTCACAGATGGCAGAGACGAATGAAGAGATTCAAAATTTGTCAGTGTGCTGAGAATAAGAGACGGCAGAGTGCTCAGCGCAAAATGAGACCCCTAGATCACCCTCTCCAAGGCTCAAGGAACATTGCAGAGGAGGGGTCAGAAAGAATGTAAGAGCAAGAGGATGGGGAGGGGTGCTGTGGCATGCTTTCTTCCAGACATGACAGGACTGTGAAATTCATCACCTCACAAAACTGTCATCATGTGCATAAGACCCACACTATTAGGTCCAATCAATATTCTAGAATGGATGGTAGAGGAGGGGCCGGGAAGACATCAAAATAGAAAGAAGGAGGATACGGGAAGGTATCAGGAGGGGATTATGATAAAAATATATTATATACATGTATGAAAATTGTCAAAAAAAAGCTTTAAAAAATTCTGAGGTCTGTTGACCTTCTAGTGGACACACACGTCAGCTTTCCTGCCAATACAAGATTTCCACTGTTCGTTTTTCTTAGAATGCATTTCTCCCAGCATGCCAACTTCTCTATGGTGTATCTTCCATGACAACAGGGGCAGTTTTCTATCATAATATTTTTAAAAAATTATTTATTTGAGAAAAGGGGGCAGGGGGAGAAAATGGGTGCCCCAGGGCCTCTAGTCACTGCTAACGAACTTCAAACACATGTACCACCTTGTGCGTCTGGCTTACGTGGGTACTGGGGATTTGAACCTGAGTCCTTAGGCTTCACAGGCAAGTGCCTTAATCGCTAAGCCATCTCTCCAGCCCCCTATCTTAATCTTTTTCTTTCTTTAAAGTATTGTAAACATGCTGGCAGGAGCAAGAGATTTTATTTATTTATTTTGGTTTTTTTTTTTAACTATTTTATTTATTTAATTGAGAGAGAGAATGGGCACACCAGGGCCTCTAGGCACTGCAAATGAACTCCAGATGCGTGTATCTGGCTTACAGAGTACTGGAGACTTTAATCTGGGTCCTTAGGCTTCACAGGCAAGTGCCTTAACTGCTAAGCCATCTCTTCAGCCCCCCTATCTTAATCTTTATGCCCCTCTGAAATGTCTAGTGTTGTGCCATTTGCAGGAATCAGGCTTTGAGAATTCTGAGTAGCATGTCCACATTGCAGTATCAGGACAGGGTCAAGGAGCCTCTTGCCTGTAAGCCCATAATTACTATTACGCTGCAGGCAACTAAGCAGAGATCCCCAATGCTGAATGACACCACTTCCAAGGTCATCTGCTGTGCTCTGCAAACATGAGGTCAGAATGACAGGAACTGTTTGGTTTTTTTTTTTTTTTTTTTTTTTTTTTTTTGGTTTTTCGAGGTAGGGTCTCACTCTGACCCAGGCTGACCTGGAATTCACTATGTAGTCTCAGGGTGGCCTCGAACTCACGGCGATCCTCCTACCTCTGCCTCCCAGAGTGCTGGGATTAAAGGCATGAGCCACCATGCCTAGCTTCGACAGGAACTTCTTGATCTTTCTCCACTAAGAAGATTTGGGAGAAGTCTTTACACCCTGTTATCTTGAAGGACCAATCACGAGGAACTGCAAAGAAAAAATATACACATATATTTTAGGCCTTAATATAAATCATACCATTTACCCTTTACAAAATCCATAGACCAATAAGAAAACAAGAGCTCTGAAAAGCCTTATTTCCCGTTTTGTTTTGTTTTTCTTTTACACAGAATGGTAATCTAATACAATAATTAAGAGACTTTGAATGTATTTTGGGACCCATATTGCCTTAATTCAAATCTCGGAACTGCCACCTTTTAGCCAAGTGACCTTGGACTAACCACTTAGACTCCATCTTCAGCTTACTTCCCTAAAGGATGACACATACTAAAAGACATACCATGAGGTGGTTCTGAGGACTTAATGAGGGAACACACATAAAGGGCTTAAAACAGTGATAATGTCTTTCAAAGTAGGCAGCAAACCTTCACTCCATGTCTGTTAACTCATTACAGACATCCAACTTGAACCAAGAACATCAGACTCACATCTCTTTTCTTTTTTAATTTATTTTGAGAGAGAGAGACAGAGAGAAAAAGAAGCAGAGAGAGAGAGAGAGAATGGGCACACCAGGGCCTCCAGCCACTGCAAACAACTCCAGACGCGTGTGTTCCCCTGTGCGCACGTGTGACATTGCTCGCTTGCGTCACTGCGCGTCTGGCTACATGGGACCTGGAGGTTTGAACATGAGTTCTTAAGTTTTGCAAGCAAGCACCTTAACTGCTAAGCCATCGCTCCAGCCCATCTCTTTTCTTTAAATCAGATCCATACCTTTTCTGTCTTGGAGGGAACCTGCTAACATTTTTGCCTTGCAGGCGTGCTCTGCCCTCTCCATAAGCCCTTGTCTTTGTTTCCATGACTACATTTCTTTCCCCCTGTGTTATTGAAAGTGGAGGCAGGATTATTTATAGCTGGAAAATTAGTGTTATTTAGCTTGGGTTTTTCTGCAACCATCCATCCATTACTGTAAGAGGATCCACATTTACACTGCAACATAGTTCTGTTTTTCCAGTGCCCTGCAATCATGAATTAGCTGTCAAAAACAATGTTTATAGGCTATATATGGAGATAGATCCAGCCTATCTTTGTTAGGAAAAAAAAAAAAATGTCTTCCCTGAGCTACAACTCCCACAAAGCAACCACTTACCACACAGCCCTAATTAGATGTCCCATGGGTGCTGTAGGCATAGCCAAAATTTTACTCATCCTCCCCCCAACCTCTTCTCACCACGAGTTCCTGATTTTTATGAATGGAGTATCCACTCTCTAGCCCCCAGGTCAAAATCTGAGGGTTGTCCTATACCACCCTACCCCCAATGTACTGCTACGTCACATCTGTCGCCAGGCTCTCTCAGTCCCATACGCTAAAATCCTTTCATCTTCTCTGACGCAAGAAAATGGGGCGAGTCCCCAACCAGAGGAAATCATCGTGCAGCTGATTCCTCTTCATCATCTTCCTCCTCTAACCTCTCCTTCACACCATCATTCATTACAAAGATTTTTTTTTTTTTTCACATTGCTGGCGTATGTGTTACTGTTCTTGTCGCTGAGATAAAATAACTGACAGAGGGCTGGAGAGATGGCTTCGCAGTTAAGGCACTTGCCTGCAAAGCCAAAGGACCCAGGTTCGATTCCCCAGTACCCACGTAAGCCAGATACACAAGGTGGTGCATGCGTCTGGAATTTCTTTGCAGTGTGTACTCTCTCTCTCTCTCTCTCTACCTGCCTATTTCTGTGGCATTTGTGCAGCTTTATATAAATACTGGGGAATTGAACCCAGATAGGCAGCACCTTTACTAACTGAGCAATCTCCCCAGGGCCATAAAGTATTTTGATTATAATCCCCTTCCTCTCTTATATCCTTATCCCCCTTCCACTGAACCCCCTCTTTCCAGCTAGTCCCTCTTCTTTGTTTTTCTTTTAAATATTTTATTTATTTATTTATTTTTTATTTTTTATTTATTTATTTTTTTTTGAGGTAGGGTCTCACTCTGGCTCAGGCTGACCTGGAATTAACTATGTAATCTTAGGGTGGCCTTGAACTCACAGTGATCCTCCTACCTCTGCCTCCCAAGTGCTGGGATTAAAGGCGTGCGCCACCACGCCCGGCAATATTTTATTTATTTTTATCATTTTTTTTCTTTTTTCTTTTTTCTTTTTTTCGAGGTAGGGTCTCACTCTTGCTCAGGCTGACCTGAAATTCACTAGGTAGTCTCAGGGTGGCCTCGAACTCACAGCAATCCTTCTACCTCTACCTCTCTACTTCCCAAGTGCTGGGATTAAAGGCATGCACCACCACGCTCAGCAAATATTTTATTTTTATCTATTTATTTGAGAGAGAGAGAGAGAGAATGGGCATGCCAGTGCCTCCAGCCACTTCAAATGAACTCCTGACACATGCACCAACTTGTGCATCTGGCTTCTGTGGGTACTAGGGAGTTGAATCTGGGTCATTAGGCTTCATAGGCAAGCAAGTTACTCACTAAGCAATCTCTCCAGGCCCCCTCCTCTATTTTATTGTGTTTTTTTTAACCTTCCTCCATCATCCATGTTGGTATGTTGAAAGGCCCAATATTGGATAGGTTATGATAGTCGCTGTGAGATCATAAATGCAATGACCATTTCATGTCTGGACAACATGGCATTTCAAAGCATTCCTCCCCATCCTGTGGTTCTTACTTCTTTTTTTGTTTGTTTGGTTGGTTTTGGTTTTTCAAGGTAGGGTCTCACTCTAGCCCAGGCTGACCTGGAACTCACTATGGAGTCTCAGGGTAGGCCTTGAACTCATGGTGATCCTCCTACTTTTGCCTCCTAAATGCTGGGATTAAAGGCGTGCGCCACCATGCCCGGCTTCTTCTTTTTCTAAATGTAATTTATTTATTTAGGAAGAGGAAGAGGAGGGGGAGAGAGAGAATGAGCACACCAGGGCCTCTAGCCACTGCAAACGAACTCCAGACACATGTGCCACCATGTGCATCTGGCTTACGTTGGACCTGGAGAATTGAACCTGGGTCCTTAGGCTTCACAGGCAAGTGCCTTAACGTCTAAGCCATCTCTCCAGCCTCTAATTTCAACTTCTTCCTCCTTCTCTCCTTCTTCTTCTTCCTCTTCCTCCTCCTCCTCTTCTTCTTCTTCTTTTAATATTTATTTGCAAGGAGAGAGAGAGAGAAGAGATTGAGAGAACGCCCACTCCAGGGCTTCCTTCCTGTCACTGTAAATGAACTCCAGACGCATGTGCCACTCTGTGCCTCTGGCTTTACGTGGGTCCTGGGGGATGGAACCCAAGCCTTCAGGCTTTGCAAGCAAGCGCCTTTAACCACTGGCCCATCTCTCTAGCCTGTGGCTCTTATTCTTTGTATCCCCACTTCCCTGGGCCTTGGAGGGTATGACAAAGATGTGTGATTCTATTTTTTCAGCAAATTTCCTTTCTTCTTGCTGAAAAATACCGTTGAGTTCATTCAAATGCACACAGTTGGCTGAGGACAGCATCCTGTGCACGGCAGTGAAGTATTTATCTCCTTGTGGTTAAAAAGCTTTTTTTGTTTTGTTTTTCCAGGTAGGGTTTCACTCTAGTCTAGGCTGACCTGGAATTCACTCTGTATTCTCAGGGTGGTCTCGAATTCACAGCGATCCTCCTACCTCTGCCTCCCGAGCGCCGCCGGGATTTAAGGCGTGCGTCATCACGCCCAGCTTCTAAAAGGCGTTCGTAATAGAGCCCCTCCTCCACGGCTCATCAGGCTGAGCCAAGGGTTTCTTTGCCCTGATACCATTTTTCGCTGCTTCCTCCTGATTAAAGGCCCTTTGGCTCAGCAGAATTGCCTATAATGACAGTAAATGGCTCACACGATGATGAGGCCATCTTTTCACATCCCGAGCTGCAATCCATCTCTCACAACCTTGCGAATGTCTGAATTCACAGCCTGGATTCTCAGCAAAGCCATTGTGATGTGTGGACTAGAGGGGGTTGGCTTAACTCTTTCCTCCCCTCTTAGTTTCCCGTACCTTATGCCATGACTTGAATTTCTGTTGTACCGTACACACCTACGACAGTCCTCATTAAAATCAATCATTCGTTTGCACCCCACACCCCGGGCGCAGAAAAATTTCTCAGGCTCCTATCGGCCTCTGGGGTCAAAACTGGGTGGCAAAGTTTGTTTCTCCTTAGCAGGAGTCTGCTTTCGCAAGCGTTCGTCCCTTACAGTTTCTTTCAGACCGTCACGCACACTGTGGCAACAATGGAAATGAACATGATTTCCCAAGCCGGTTGCCTAGAAACCACTTCTTGTTTCTGAAACTAATTTAAACATGAAAATTCAGCTTCTGACTCATGCCAACAATGCACGTCATGGTTTCCTCAGTATTTTGCTTTCTTTTTCTTTCATATCACAAAATAACACATGCTCAATGCAGGGGAAAAAATGAACAGAATATGAAAATATAGACGTCCAGAAAGGAAAAAAAAAAAAAAAAGAAATCGTCCCATAATCAGAGGCAATCACTGTTTCGTCCAGACCTGTTCAGTTCTTTATATGCATTTACACGGCCTTGAGACTAATGCTGATGTTTACATTAAGATTGATAACAAATTTACTGAGCATCTTGTCAACATTATCTCACCTGGCAAATATTTTCTGACATTTGATTTGTTAAAGAGATGCATTAGGGGGCAGGGGACTGGCTCAGCCGGTAAGAGCACTGCCACACAATCATGAAAACCTGAGAATAAGCCGGCCGTGGTGGCACACGCCTTTAAATCCCAGCACTCAGGTGGCAGAGGTAGGAGGATCACCTTGAGTTCAAGGCCACCCTGTGACTACCTCGAAAAAGAAAAGAAAACCTGAAGGCCTGATTTGCCCTGAGTTTGAATCCCCAACACCTATGTAAACAGTTGGGAATCTCTAGGACTTGCTACTCAGCCAGTCTGACCAAATATTAGCAGCACTGGGGCTGGAGAGACCGTTTAGAGGTTAAAGCGCTTGCCAGCAAAGCCAGAGGACCCAGGTTAGATTCCCCAGTACCCACATAAAACCAGATGGACAAGGTGGCGCATGTGTCTGGAGTTCATTTGCAGTGGCTACAGGCCCTGGCACACCTGTTTTCTCTTACCCTCTCTGTCTGCCTCTTTCTCTCTGTCTAAATAAATAAATGCAATTTTTTAAAAAGTTAGCAGCTCTGCCGGGCGTGGTGGCGCACGCCTTTAATCCCAGCACTCGGGAGGCAGAGGTAGGAGGATTGCCGTGAGTTCAAGGCCACCCTGAGACTCCATACTGAATTCCAGGTCAGCCTGGGCTAGAGTGAGATGCTACCTCTAAAAACAAACAAACAAAAAAGTTAGCAGCTCTGAATTTAGTGAGAGATTCTGTCTCAAGGAAACAAGTGGATGAGCAATAGAGAAGGGACCTCCACCATCCTCCTCTGGTCTCCATGAATTTACCTACAGGAAACACACATACATACACCATACATATACATACACATACACATACACATACACATACACATACACATACACATACATATACATCATATACATACACCACAACCACACCATGCATAACACACACAGCTGCATTCTATAGCAAGCCAAGTAATAAAGTAAACTGAATAATAAATTAGTAAGATAAACTTTATTTACTTAACCATTCTAATTAGTTATTTCTAATCTTTTATCATTAAGAATGCTGTTATGATCATTGTGGAGGTTTGATTCAGGTGTCCCCCATAAACTTCGGTGTTCTGAATGCTAGGTTTCCCAGCTGATGGAGATTTGGGAATTAACACCTCCTGGAGGCAGTGTATTGTTGGGGGCGGGCTTATGGGTGTTATAGCCAGTTTCCCCATGCGAGTGTTTGGCACACTCTCCTGTTGCTATTGTCCACCTTATGTTGGCCAGGGGGTGATGTCCACCCTCCGCTCATGCCATCGTTTTCCTCTGCCATTGTGGGGGTTCCCCTCGAGCCTGTAAGCCTAACTAAACCCCCTTTTCCCACAGCTGCTCTTGGTTGGGTGATTTCTACCAGCAATGCGAACCTGACTGCAACCATCATCTTAGTACAAAATAATTATAAAGTTCATGAATATCAAGGCCACTTTGTGTCTGGATGACAATATTGCAAGCAGTCCTCCCCTTCCTTTGGCTCTTTCATTCCTTCCACCAGCCTCTTCCACAGTGGACCCTGAGCCTTGCAGGCTGTGATAGGGATGTCAAACTTCATGCTGACTGTCTTCTCAGCACTGTGGTAGGTTTTGAGTCACCCTAGCTGTGGCTACCATCTGAAAAGAGAATCTTCTTTAACCAAAAGTGAGAATGACATTAATATATGGGCATAAATGTTAAGTATTTGGAGCATGGTTTGGTGGGTACAATATATCCATTTAGCCAGACAGCAGTAATAATTTCCCTCTAAGGTTTATGACTTCCCCAGCTATAGGCTTTTGATTAGGTTTTCAGTAGCAGGAAGGAATGTCCTCCCTTGGAGCAGGCCTCCAGTCTAATTGACGAGCAGATGGGTTTTTCCCGTAAGAGACATGTCACCATTGCATCAGTTGGTACATGTGGCCTGGCTGAGCAGCTGTGAAGCTTGCAGGGTCCAGTGCTGGTCAAGACCCTGGGTGACTTTTCTCCTCCAACAGACTGCACGGCTCTTTTTTAGCATCCTGACAAGACAGAGAGCAGGGAGACAATTTCCAGCTCAGATTCAGCGCGACTTTTCAGTGACCTGAAGGCAACCTGTGAAGCTTTACCTTCTCGTTCTGGTGGGTCACCAAAAGCCTTAGCAATATCCTGAAATGTTTGGGGGGGCATCAGGAGGGCCCCTGGCCGGCAACTCACTGGAAGATTTCCTACCCCTGGCACTGAAATTTTTCTAACAACAATCCATGGCTTCTGGGCACAACATTATCAACCTCCACAGGATACTTCTGCCAAAACTCTCTTAAGAAGGTCTTTTCAGGCGGGGCGTGGAGGTGCATGCCTTTAATCTCAGCACTAGGGAGGCAGAGGTAGGAGGATCGCCATGAGTTCGAGGCCACCCTGAGACTACAGAGTGAATTCCAGGTCAGCCTGGGCTAGAGTGAGACCCTATCTTGGAAAAACTTTTGAAATCGATACATAAAATCACTAACATTAAAATTATTTCTTTGCTAATATATTGTAAAAATATTACAATAGTAATTTTGGTCTCAAGGCTAGGGAAATGGCTCAACAGACAAGAGTGCTTGCCTCTTAAGCATGAGGCCCTGAGACCACCTGAATTTGATTCTCCACATAAAAATCTAGTCATGGCCACTCTTGTCTATGACCCCAACCCTGCAGGGGGTGGCGACTGGAGAATCACTGGGTGGGAGGGGGGTCTTTGATCAAAAGGAGTAACTCGGTTTGGGGAGATGGCTTAGCAGTTAAGGTGCTTGCCTGAGAAGCCTAAGGACTCATGTTCAACTCTCCAGGTCTCACGTAAGCCAGGCACACAGTGACACAAGCACACAAGATCGCACATGCGCACAAGATGGCACATGCATCTGGAGTTATTGCAGTGGCTGGACACCCTGTGTGCCAATTCTCTCTCTCTCTCTCTCTCACATACAAAAAAGGCAGTCTGTTGGGCTTGCCTCAAAAAAATGTATTTTAAAAAGCAGCAATTCTGATTTGAAGGACAGACTTAATCTCAAGGAAATACACAGATGTGCAACAGAGGAAGACACCCAACATTTTCCTCTGCATGGGGTGCACACGCACATGCATATGCCACACACGCATATACTCTACACACACACACACACACACTCCAAAAATAATAATTTTGTTCTTTTAAAAATATTTATTTGAGAGAGAGAGAGAAAGAGAGATACAGAAATAGGCAGGTAGAGAAAGACAGAGAGAATGGGTGCGCCAGGGCTTCCAGCCACTGCAAACAAACTCCAGATGCGTGCGCCCCCTTGTGCTTATGTGGGTCCTAGGGAGTTGAACCTCATACACATACACATACACATACACATACACATACACATACACATACACATACACATACACATACACATACACATACACATACACATACACATACACATACACATACACATACACATACACATACACATACACATACACATACACATACACATACACATACACATACACATACACATACACATACACATACACATACACATACACATACACATACACATACACATACACATACACATACACATACACATACACATACACATACACATACACATACACATACACATACACATACACATACACATACACATACACATACACATACACATACACATACACATACACATACACATACACATACACATACACATACACATACACATACACATACACATACACATACACATACACATACACATACACATACACATACACATACACATACACATACACATACACATACACATACACATACACATACACATACACATACACATACACATACACATACACATACACATACACATACACATACACATACACATACACATACACATACACATACACATACACATACACATACACATACACATACACATACACATACACATACACATACACATACACATACACATACACATACACATACACATACACATACACATACACATACACATACACATACACATACACATACACATACACATACACATACACATACACATACACATACACATACACATACACATACACATACACATACACATACACATACACATACACATACACATACACATACACATACACATACACATACACATACACATACACATACACATACACATACACATACACATACACATACACATACACATACACATACACATACACATACACATACACATACACATACACATACACATACACATACACATACACATACACATACACATACACATACACATACACATACACATACACATACACATACACATACACATACACATACACATACACATACACATACACATACACATACACATACACATACACATACACATACACATACACATACACATACACATACACATACACATACACATACACATACACATACACATACACATACACATACACATACACATACACATACACATACACATACACATACACATACACATACACATACACATACACATACACATACACATACACATACACATACACATACACATACACATACACATACACATACACATACACATACACATACACATACACATACACATACACATACACATACACATACACATACACATACACATACACATACACATACACATACACATACACATACACATACACATACACATACACATACACATACACATACACATACACATACACATACACATACACATACACATACACATACACATACACATACACATACACATACACATACACATACACATACACATACACATACACATACACATACACATACACATACACATACACATACACATACACATACACATACACATACACATACACATACACATACACATACACATACACATACACATACACATACACATACACATACACATACACATACACATACACATACACATACACATACACATACACATACACATACACATACACATACACATACACATACACATACACATACACATACACATACACATACACATACACATACACATACACATACACATACACATACACATACACATACACATACACATACACATACACATACACATACACATACACATACACATACACATACACATACACATACACATACACATACACATACACATACACATACACATACACATACACATACACATACACATACACATACACATACACATACACATACACATACACATACACATACACATACACATACACATACACATACACATACACATACACATACACATACACATACACATACACATACACATACACATACACATACACATACACATACACATACACATACACATACACATACACATACACATACACATACACATACACATACACATACACATACACATACACATACACATACACATACACATACACATACACATACACATACACATACACATACACATACACATACACATACACATACACATACACATACACATACACATACACATACACATACACATACACATACACATACACATACACATACACATACACATACACATACACATACACATACACATACACATACACATACACATACACATACACATACACATACACATACACATACACATACACATACACATACACATACACATACACATACACATACACATACACATACACATACACATACACATACACATACACATACACATACACATACACATACACATACACATACACATACACATACACATACACATACACATACACATACACATACACATACACATACACATAGACAGAGAGAATGGGTGCGCCAGGGCTTCCAGCCACTGCAAACAAACTCCAGATGCGTGCGCCCCCTTGTGCTTATGTGGGTCCTAGGGAGTTGAACCTGGGTCCTTTGTCTTTGCAGGCAAGCACCTTAGCTGCTAAGCCATCTCTCCAGCCCAATTTTGGTCTTTTTAAGACCAGCAATATGACTGGATAAGCTTTATCTTATTTAAAAATCAGATGGGGGCTGGAGGGATTGCTTAGTGGTTAAGGCATTTGCCTGCAAAGCCAAAGGACCCAGGTTTGATTCCCCAAGACCCACGTTAGCCAGATGCACAAGGTGGTGCACGTATCTGGAGTTCATTTGCAGTGGCTGGAGGCCCTGGTGTGCCCATTCTCTCTCTCTCAGTGTCTGTCAAATAAATAAATTATATATATATATATATATATATATATATATATATATATTTATACATATGTATGTATGTATAAATAAGATGGGCTGGGGAGATGGCTTAGTGGATAACATGCTGACCATGCAAGTGTGAGTACCTGAGTTCAGATCACCAGACCCTACGTAAAAGCCAGGAGCTGTAACAGGGTTCTGTAGTCCCAGCATGCCTTCAATAGGATGAAAAATTTCCAAAAGCTCATGAGCCAGCCAACCTGGTGAATGGAGCAATGAGCAAAGACAGGCTGGGGCTCAAATGAGATGTAAGGCAAGGAACAATTTGAAAATTGTCCTCTGACTTCTACACATGTGCTGTGACACACATGTGCCTATACTCACACACACACACATGTACACACTAAAAAGGAAAAAAGAAAAAAAGATTTTATAGTCTCCAGATTACTTACAACAGCTAATTCAAATGCTAGGTAAATGTATTATCCTGAATTGTTTAGGATATAAAGACAAAACACCTACCTGTGTTCAGTTCAGACACAATTTATTTTTTACCACAGAACAATTGTACTTCACATTTTGCTCTTCTGTTATCCATCTATTTGTCTGTCTATCATCTATCTATCTCTATCTCTATCTCTATCTATATCTATATCTATGTCTATATCTATCTGGCATGTGCTATAGTCCTTTACTCCTAATTAGTTCATTGTGCATTTTCAAAGAATAGCAATTTTTTTGAGGATCTTGCCCTAGCCCAGACTGACCTGGAATTCGCTCTGTAATCTCAGGGTGGCTTCAAACTCACAGTGATCCTCCTACCTCAGCCTCCCAAGTGCCAGGATTAAAGGCGTGCATCACCACACCTGGCAAGAATAGCAATTTTTTTGGCATAATAACCATAGTACAGTTGCCAGCCTCAGTAAATAAAAAAAACATTGATAGACTAATTTTGCTTACCCCACAAGTTATTTTACAACTCGCCTAATGAGGTCTTATGTGTTATTTTATTTGTTTTAGTACAGAATTAAGTCAAAGATCAGAGTTCAGTAATATATTTGGTTGTCTGACTTTTGGGTCTTTTACTTTTTTTTTTTTTTTTTTTCCGAGGTAGGGTCTCGCTCTAGCCTCAGGCTGACCTGGAATTCACTATGTAGTCTCAGGGTGGCCTCGAACTCACCGTGATCCTCCTACCTCTGCCTCCCGAGTGTTGGGATTAAAGGCGTGCGCCACCACCCCCAGCTGTGTCTTTTAATTTATTTTATTTTATTTTTTGGTTTCCCAAAGTACGGTCTCACTCTAGCCCAGGCTGACCTGGAACTCACTCTGAATTCTCAGGGTGGCCTTAAACTCACAGCGATCTTCCTTACCTCTGCCTCCCGAGTGATCAGATTAAAGGCGTGCGCCACCACGCCCGGCTTTTGTGTCTTTTAATTGGGAACACTCATACTATCTTTAGCATTTCTGTTTTAGAGAATACCTAACTAATCTTCTCTTATGTTTTTAAATAGAATTTTCCCATATAGGTTTTTCAAAATTTTGTTCTCATCGTTGTATTTATGTATTTAGTGTGTGCATATGTGTTCATAGTGTGTGTGTGTGTGTGTGTGTGTGTGTGTGTGTGTGCCCATGGCCCAACAGCTGTGTGGAGGCCAGAGGACAACTTTCTGGTTACTTCTCGCCTTGCACTTTGTTTTGAGGCAGAGTCCCTCCTTCATGTCTTCATGCTGAGCTTCCAGGAAATTCTCTTGTGTCTACCTCCAATCTCCCCATAGGAGTCCTGAGATTGCAGAAGCCTGTCTTTTTTTTAAATATTTTTTTTGTTTCTTTATTTATATTTGAGAGCGACAGACAGAGAGAGAATGGGCGCGCCAGGGCCTCCAGCCACTGCAAACGAACTCCAGACGCGTGCGCCCCCTTGTGCATCTGGCTAACGTGGTTTCTGGGGAACCGAGCCTCGAACCCGGGTCCTTAGGCTTCACAGGCAAGCGAGAAGCCTGCCTTTTACATAGTCCAGGCATATAATCTCAGGCACTCAGAGTTTCACAGTAAGCACTTTTTCTACTTTATTTATCCATTTTATTTATTTATTTGAGAGAGAGAGAGATACAGAAATAGGCAGGTAGAGAGAGAGAAAGAGAGAGAGAGAGAGAGAGAATGGGCATGCCAGGGCCTCCAGCCACTGCAAATGAACTCCAGATATGTGTACTCCCTTGTGCATCTGGCTTACATGCGTCCTGGGGAATCAAACCCAGGTCCTTTGGCTTTGCAGGCAAGCGCCTTAACTGCGAAGCCATGTCTCCAGGCCCCCCTCCATTTTTTTGATGTTTCCTCATCATTAAATTCAGGTTATCCTTAGCTGGGCGTGGTGGCGCACACCTTTAATCCCAGCACTCGGGAGGCAGAGGTAGGAGGATCGCCGAGAGTTCGAGGCCAACCTGAGACTACATAGTGAATTCCAGGTCAGCCTGAGCCAGAGTGAGACCCTACCTCGAAAAAACCAAATAAATAAATAAATAAGTTCAGGTTATCCATTCCAGGCTGTGCATTACCTAAGTGATGCTGTGGTTTAGGGGGGTCCCATCCATATCCCATCTGGAGGCACCCAAGTCCATCGTGAGCGCGGAAAGCTCTTACCGCGTTGACTGTTGTTGAAAGGAAATAAAGTAAGCAGATGTGCAGGTGAAGGGAAGATGCGGCTGTCCCGGGGGATCTGAAGGAGGTAAAGGTTGAGCTGGGTCAGGAGCAGGAAGAGAAGGACTGCCGGGCAGATGGGGCCTTCGGTCACTCAGGCAGCGTTTCCTGGATTCCGCGAATGCTTCCTGTTTCTTCACTTTCCGTTTTGGCTCTGCACCTCCCCTGCCCTCAGCTTCTTGTTTTCCTTGTTATAAGAAAGCAATAATCAACTTTCCCGAATACAACATCCTCTATGACACGTTGTCAGCATTTCACAACGTGTATGTTACTTACCTGTTACTTCAGCCCAGTACTGACCCTCTGTCCATCTGAACTCATCTCCTCACACTCTAAAGTCCCCACAGGCCTAGCTTGCTTTTCTTTTTTTTATGAGGCAGTTAGGGTGACTGGGCCCCCCGAAAGTAAAAAACAGGAACGTCTTTGGGCTTATTTTTGCAGTCTCCAATTTGCTAGCACTCAGAGAAGAACCCGGCTTCTCCTTATCTCTTGACTAAAGGAGTTCCCTCCTCCTGTTTCTCCAGAAACAACCTGAGTCCTCCCTGGGAGGGAGGTCCCCTTCCCTGATCCTGACATGTGGTTGGTTAAGCTCAGACCCAAAACTTAGTGCCATGCCTGGCCTCTTCTGGAGCCAGCCCCCAGCCCAGACCAGCCAGATCTCAACTCTAGCTCCCCTGAGCCTGGAGGTGAGGCCCACCGCGATAAAGTTATCAATAGACACTTGGGTAGTCAGGTTCACATTGGTGGCTTTGCTGCCCTATTATCTCTCTTGAGTTTCCAGGTTCTGGTAAATCTCCCCTCGTCTCAGCCCAGTTGGACTGAGACAAAGGAAGAGTCCCCCCTACCCCTACTCCCACATGGGCTTAACCCCCTCTCACCTCCCTCATGGTGCGAGCTCTGTGCTTCCTCCTCTTAATCTAATAAAGTCTAATAAAGTCAAAACCTTACCTTCTGGTCTATGGATTTTAATTATTTTTTAAATTTTTTTTATTGTATTTTTTTTGTTCATTTTTATTTATTTGAGAGTGACACAGAGAGAGAGAGACAGGCAAAGAGAGAGAGAATGGGCGCGCCAGGGCTTCCAGCCACTGCAAACGAACTCCAGACGCATGCGCCCCCTTGTGCATCTGGCTAACGTGGGTCCTGGGGAATCAAGCCTCAAACCGGGGTCCTTAGGCTTCACAGGCAAGCGCTTAACCGCTAAGCCATTTCTCCAGCCCTGGATTTTTTTTAATTCTTTAAATTCATAAGACAATTATCTGAGATTCCTAAATTTATTGGCGCATCAGTGTATTGGTGAGAAAGCCCCAAATTCCCATTTCATTTCCTAGGGCTGAGCACTGAGAAACTGGGCATCTTGTCCAGGACCTATTGATGGAAGGGGCAGCGTGGTGGACAACATGGACCCAGATGGCAATGGGCTACTCTGTGGCCTGCCTTTGTGGTCTTGACCTTGGCTATGTGTTTCACTCTGTGAGGTGTGGCTCATAGAGGTTATTAGATTAAATCAGAACTACATATGTTATGGGCTAGAGAGATGGCTCAGTGGTTCAAGGCTTGCCTGCAAAGTCTGAATACCCAGGCTCAATTCCCTTGTACCCACATAAAGCCAGATTCGCAAAGTGGCACATGTGTCTGGAATTTGTTGGAAGGGGCAAAAGGCCCTGGTGTGCCCATCATTCTCTCTGTCTCCTAGCAAATAATTTTTTTAAAAAGAAAATATATGTCAGGGGATGGAGAGATGGCTTAGCAGTTAAGGCGCTTGCCTGCAAAGCCAAAGAACTCATGTTTAAATCTCCAGGTCTCGGGCTAGAGAGATGGCTTAGCGGTTAAGCACTTGCCTGTGAAGCGTAAGGACCCGGGTTGGAGGCTCGTTTCCCCAGGACCCACGTTAGCCAGATGCACAAGGGGGCGCACGCGTCTGGAGTTCGTTTGCAGTGGCTGGAGGCCCTGGCGTACCCATGCTCTCTCTTTCTCTCTCTATGTCCTTCTCTCTGTCTGTTGCTCTCAAATAAATAAATAAAAATAAAAAAATAAAAAACAAATCTCCAGGTCCCACGTAGACAGACGCAGAGTGCCACAAGAGCGCAATGTCGCACATGCACCACAAGGGGCGCACGCATCTGGAGTTCATTCATAGCAGGGCCCTGGTGCACCCATTCTCTCTCTCTCTCTCTCTCTACCTATTTCTCTCTCTCTCTCTCTCTCAAAAATAAAAAAGAAAAATAAAAAAAAGAAAAGAAAATATATGTTAGAGCTCAACGTAACAGTACACACAAGTCATCCCAGCATCTGGGAGGCTGTGGCAGGAGCATCATGAGTTCAAGACCAACCTGGGCTGCATAGCAAGACTGTTTCAAAACAAAACAAAAAGCCCAAGGGTTGGTGATAGATCTCACAGCTGCACAAGGCCAGGGGTTCAATTCCCACCACTGCAAAAATGAATACTGAAAGAAAGAAAATAAAAAGAAGGTAATAGTAATATACTAGAACAGTGCCTGGCATCCAATGATTACTCTATAAGTAATGCCATCAGTGCCACCGGCTATCTATCTAACATTGAATGGAGAGTGTCAGGAGGCTCAGTTCCAAGTAGGCAGCGATCAAAAGAGATGTGGAGGGCATGCTCCATTAGAACAAGGCCAAAATGCCAGGCAAGCCTCCGAAGAGAAATCACTATCACTGAAACCAGACAGAGTTTTACTAGCATTCCTGATACACTCTGCCTCGTTCTGGAACTTTCTGGATCCCTTCCTCTTTGATTCAGATTTGCTCTTCCTGATCCTGATGAGTCATCCAAGTAGATGTCACTCAGATGATCTATGTGGGGAGTGACTGTCCTCGGCACATAGCTAATCTCAGGGCAGTCTTTCCCAAATTGGAAGCAAGGTGTAGCCTGGGGCAGAGGCCTTGGCAGGCAGGCTTCTGGTGACTCAGTTTCTCATGAGATATCCTTTCTGTCCTCTTGAAAGGCCAAATATAACCTATTTTAAGTAGAAAGGCTCAGGCCTGATTTAGATAGAGAACTAGCCAGCTGATGTGCTGACCTCTGCTTCTGTAAACTTTGCTTGCTTGCTCAATTGCTGCCTTTCCCCCTAAAGTTTCTGGGGAATCTCCATTTCAAGGACATTGCAGAAATACTCCACTGCAGAGGGCCTCCGGCCTCCGACCACCTGCTTAGATAAGAAACTGAGGAATCTCCACTTCAAGGACCTTCCAGAAACACTCCACTGCGGGAGGCCTCCGACCACCTGCTTAGATAAACCTGTCAGTTCAAAAGTCGTAAAGTACCACTGTTTGCTTAGCCCATCACAATGGAGATTACCTCATCTGCCTGGTGTGCCCCTAGCTCCTGCCCCCAACTTTGCCCGCTGAAACCCCAAGCCAATCAGAACTGTTTAAATCAACCAATCATGTATCTATCCCCTACTTCTTTGTTTGAATTCCTATATGAACCCCTTCCCCCAAAAGGAAGGGGCTCTCTCCCCCACTACCGCTGTGCCGGACTGTGTGGACGGAGCCCAGGCCTAGGCTTGCAATAAAGAAACCTGTTGCTTTTACATTCAAGTGTCTGGGCTTCTGTGGCGGTTCTCTGGGTGACTTCTGGGTGACCGGGGGTCTTGGCTCCTGGTCAGGGGACTTGGCGCAACACTCTTCCTGTGACCATCTAAGCTCATTCCCTCTGTCATCCAGAGCTAGAAAAGCTGAAGCTCATAGCACCAAGTGACCAGCCAGCACACAGGTTCACTCTCTGGCCTCAGGAAGCTGACGGGATGGCTTTGCAGACTAGCCATTTTAGAGCTCAATCAGTTCAGCAATGGCTGGCAGCCTGTGCTTTCCTCGATTGGGTGGGTGGGCTCACGGTGTTTTCCCAAGCACAGCGAGTCTTAGCAGCCTAGGGGAGTTCTAAGGGCTCCTGTGGTGTGTAGCAAATCCGGGTGCCTTTGGGATCCCCATCTTTTTTTCTTTCTTTCTTTTTTAATCAACTGGCTGCAGAGGCTTCCTGCCCTTGTGGCTTGAGGTGGACGATGGCAGCCACCAGCACTAGACATAAACAGAGTCCGAAGGTCTCAGGAAAAGTAAAGTGATGTCCCAGCCAATGACTCCATTTCTAGCAATTTTAGTAGGAAGGCAGTGTTACTGAATCAGCGTGGCAAAACTAAAAGGATAACTGGGCCCAGCAATTGGTTACTGTTTTTTTTTTCGAGGTGCGGTCTCACTCTGGTCCAGGCTGACCTGGAATTCACTATGTAGTCTCAGGGTGGCCTCAAAATCACAGTGATCCTCTTACCTCGGCCTCCCGAGTGCTGGGATTAAAGGCATGTGCCACCACAACCGGCTTGGTTATTGTTCTTAATTATCTACAGCATTTAAGATTCACAGCAGGAAGGAAAGACCTACCAGAACCCCTAAGGGATGGATGAGACCTCTGATAGTGCTGAAATATCTATATGTGCTGCTTTGTTCCTATACATACACATCTACTATAAAGGGTAATTTATAAACAAGCATGGTAAGAAATTAACAGCAATAAAAGAAAATAAGATAGAACCGTTATAGCAATAGGCTGAAATAAATGTGACCTCTCTCTAAATAACCTTTTGTTGTTGCTGTTTCTTTATCTGTATTGAAACAGCATCTCACTCATAGTCCAGATTAGCTTGGAACTCATTATGTAGCCCAGGCTGGCCTTGACTCACAGTGATCCTCCTGCCTCAGCCTGGAATTATGTGCTGGAATTATAACTGTGAGCCAGCACTCACAGCTCTCTGAAAAACTGTGTGTGTGTGTGTGTGTGTGTGTGTGTGTGTACCACAGTGCACATATGGAGGTCAGAGGACAACCTTGGGCTGTTGGTTCTCACCTTCCACCTTGTTTGAGACAGTCTTGAGAGGGGGATAGAGTTAGGCTGATGAACCCCTGAATGTAAAAAGGGCAGGAAAGTTTGCACTTGCTAGAAATCCAAGATGATCTGGCTTCTTATCTTGCCTAGTTCTTTTTTTTTTTTTTAATACTTTATTTATTTATTTGTGTGTGTGTGAGAGAGAGAATGGGCGCACCAGGGCCTCCAGCCACTGCAAACGAACTCCAGATGTATGCGCCCCCTGGTACATCTGGCTTATGTAGGTCCTGGGGAATCAAATGAGGTCCTTTGGCTTTGCAGGCAGACGCCTTAACCGCTAAGCTATCTCTTCAGCCCTCTCTTGCGTAGTTCTGTAGAACTGTTTTTCCACAAACAGTCAGGACCCCTCCTGGGAGGGAAGTCTTTCATAGGATGTAAACATTGTGGTTGGTCAAGTTCTTCCACCAGAGCTAATCTCTTCCTTAGGCGGCCCCTAGCCCTAACCAACCAGCTGACCCTCTGGTTCACCTGGGCCAGAAGACAGCCCACCACCCTAAGATTATAAATACCTTTGCAAGGGGAGGGCAGGCTCTCTCTGTCTGATCACTTGGGAACTTCCAGCTGTGGGTGAGTTTTGCCCTTGGCTGGGCCCCCCGACCCCTTACTCTCCCCAGGTGGTTCTTTATCCCCCCCAGCTCCCCACATGGCAGGAGCTCCTTGAACTTTCTTTTTTTCTTTCCACACTTTTCCCCCAGATCTGTATCTGGTCACATGGACTCCTGAGCTATGTGTGGCCCACATGGGCTTTTGTTTTGGGCTCCATGTGGAATACTTCTCTTCTCCCCACTTCATCTCCCAGCCCTCCCCTTTCTGCACTCTTTTGTACAATCAGAATAAAACATTAAAAAAACATTCTCTGCTACTCTCACTTTGGGTAGAGAACCTTCTCTTTTCAGATGGCAGTGACCTTGGGACAACTCAGAAGGTATCATGGTGATGGAAAGAAATGACCGCAGTGCTCAGTACTGCAATATCTCTATCACACCTTCCAAGGCTCAGGGTCTAATGCTGAAGAGGTGGCGGAAAGAATGTAAGAGCCAAAGGAAGGGCAGGACTCCATACAACATGCTCCCTCCAGACACAAAATGGCCTGGATATCCATGGCCTCACAGTGCCTGACACTACCTACACAAGGCCATCATAAGAGGAGGAAAAGATCGTGACATCAAAAGTAAAAGAGAGACTGATTGAGATGGGGAGGGAGTATGGTGGAGAATGGAGTTTCAAAGGGGTAAGTGGGGGGAGGGAGGGTATCACCATGGGGTATTTTTTATAATCATGGAAGTTGTTAATCAAAAAAATGAAGAAAAAAAACCACCCATTCTCTTGAAATTGGAATTGCCGATTCTTTGGTTAGTTTGCAGATGTTAACTCATGGCTTGGGGTTCCAGGAAGCACCTCAGAACCCCGATTTCCATGTTACCATCTCTTGTTTTTGCCAGTGTGAATGCCAGACTAGCTGACCTGCAAGCTTTGGGATCCTCCTGACGCCACCTCGCATGACTGTAGGGACTGCAGACTTGAGCACTGCTGGAGTTCAATTTTATGCGGGTTCTGGGGGTTCAAACGTCAGTGGTCAGGCTTGCTCAGAAAGAGCTTCTCTCAAGTCCCTCTGAAAACACCTTAGTGATACAAGATGACACAATGACTAAGTGGTGAGATCCAGGTGAATGGCATGGTACCTGAGTACATCCACTGTGACCTGGTGACTGAAATGGCTAGTAGGGGACAAACGGGCAGGAAGTGCACATAGCATGTACCAGTGATGACTCCAATTCGGCTAACGGGACAGCACTTTTTTTTTTTTAATTTAAGAGAGAGAAAGGAGCAGAGAGAAGGAGAGAGAGAATGGGCACGCCAGGGTCTCCAGTGACTGCAAACAAACTGCAGATGCATGTGCCCCCTTGTGCATCTGGCTTACACAGGTTCTGGGGAATCGAACCGAGGTCCTTTGGCTTTGAAGGCAGATGCCTTAACCGCTAAGCCATCTCTCCAGCCTGACAGCACAGTTTTTATCGTGTTACACAGATCAGTATTCAGCTTGAAACTTATCACTTGTTAACCTCTAGAATTTATCCATTTGAGATATATATATACGTAGGGTCTCACTCTAACCCAGGCTGACCTGCAATTTATAATGTAATCTCAGGACAGCCTTGAACTCTCAGCGATCGTCCTACCTCTGCCTCCAGAGTGCTGGGATCAAAGGCATGTGCCACCACGCCCGGCTCATTTGATATTTTTGAACTACATTTGACTGCAGGTAACTCAAGTCACAGAAAACAAAACTACATATGAAAGGGGACTATAACACTTGGGAAATGGTTCAGGAGGTTAAAAACCCTTCCTGCACAAGCATGAGGGCATGAGATGGCCTGAGACACCCTGAGTTTGATCCCCAGCACCCTTGTAAAATGATGGGTGTGGGGCTGGAGAGATGGCTTAGTGGTTAAGGCGCTTGCCTGTGAGGCCTAAGGACCCAGGTTTGGTTCTCCAGGTCCCACGTGAGCCAGATGTACAAGGTGACACATGTGTCTGGAGTTCGTTTGCATTGGCTGGAGGCCCTGGTGCACCCGTTCTCTCTCTCTCTTTCTGTCTACTTCTCTCTCTGTCTCAAATGAAAATAATTTTTTTGTTCATTTGTATTTATTTATTTGAGAGAGAAAGAGAGAAAGAGGAAGATAGAGAGACAGAGAGAGAATGGGCACGCCAGGGCCTCCAGCCACTGCAAACGAACTCCAGATGCGTGCGCCCCTTTGTGCATCTGGCTGACGTGGGTCCTGGGGAATCGAGCCTCGAACCGGGGTCCTTAGGTTTCACAGGCAAGTGCTTAACCGCTAAGCCACCTCTCCAGCCCTGAAAATAATTTTTTTTAAAAGACTGGTGGGTCCACCTACACCTGTAACCCCAGTGCTTTGGGGGCTGCGTGTGGGGAAAAGAGACAGGAGACTTACTGGAGCTCGCTGGTCAGCCAGGCGGACTGAGAGAACAGCAGCTGCGGGTTCTGTGAGTGACTGAATCATGGACACAGTGTAAGAGCGACAGAGCAGAACACAGCTGCCACTCTCCTCTGGCCTCCGCATGCGCGTGCACAAGGTGTGCACATCTGCACACACGAGTGCATGCACCATACACACATACTACACATACACATGCCAAAAGGAAGAAACCAGAGTACATTTATTTTCTGTTAAAATTCGCCTCGCTTTCTGCTTGTATTTTAGGCTTTTTAAAGAAACATTTCATTTATTTATTGAAGAGAGAGAGAGAGAGACAGAGGGACTAAGGGAGGGAAAGAATGGGCGCTCTAAGGCCTCCAGCCACTGCAAACGAACTCCAACTGCATGTGACACCTTGTGCATCTGGCTTACGTGGGTCCTGGGGAGCTGAACCTGAGTCCTTAGGCTTTGCAGGCAAGTGCCTTAACTGCTAAGCCATTTCCCCAGCCCTATTGTATGCTTTTTGTTGTTTTTAATATTTAATTATTTGCAAGGAGAGAGACAGAGAGAGAGTGTGTGTGAGAGAGAAAGAAAATAGACATGCCAGGGCCTCTAGCCTCTGCCAATGAACTCCAGACTCATGTGCCACCTTGTGCATCTGGCTTTTCATGAATCCTGGGGAAATGAACCTGGGTCATTAGACTTCACAGACTACCATATTAACCACTGAACCATCTCTCCAGCCCCCCCTTTTTTTTTAAAGATAGTCTCATTCACCTAGAAGTCACTATGTAACCCATATTGGACTCGAACTCATAGCAATCCTCCCGCTTCAGCCTCCCGAATGTGGGGATTTACAGAGCCACCATGCCTGGCTTCATTTGCTTTGTTAAATCAGTTCCTCTTTTAAAAACAAATGGTCCTGGAAAAGATCAAGACATCAAAAGTAAAAGAGAGACTGATTGAGATGGGGAGGGGCTATCATGGAGAGTGGAGTTTCAAAGGGGTAAGTGGGGGAGGGAGGGTATCACCATGGGGTATTTTTTTATAATAATGGAAGTTGTTAATAATAAAAAAATTAAAAAAAAAAACAACAAATGGTCCTGAATGTCCCAGGATCCTCCACTGATCCCTAAGGACTTAGTGCGGTGGGGAGCAGCTTTTGAAAGACAGTGATGGAGGTTCGATAGGAAAGCCGGGCATGGGGAAGGGGCAGGGGACCCCAGGAAGGGCAGCGCAAAGATAGGAAACGAAGGCTCTCCTGACTTATCCTCGGGAGGCAGGGGACAGCCCATGACCAGCAGAGGGCAGCAGCGGATGAACTTTCACCGGCGTCTGATTGCGGTTCTCTGGGCAAAGCGACCTTCCCACACCCCCACGGGGCCTCCTTGGGGCCCCTTGACCAAAATGGAGCCATTTCCCGGAGCAGAGGGCGCCCAGCTATCAGCTTTTACATGCTATAGTGGTTCAGGAATCCCCGACCATACCCATTTCCTCCCTTGGGTCCACTTTTTGCTATGTCTATGTCATGTATGTCATGTTTAACATTTTATGTTATTTTTTTAAATTTTTATTTATTTATTTGAGAGAGTGAGAGAGACAGACATATAATGGGCGCACCAGGGCCTCCAGCCACTGCAAACAAACTCCAGATGCATGCACCACCTTGTGCATCTGGCTTACGTGGGCTCTGGGGAATCGAGCCTCAAACCGGGGTCCTCAGGCTTCACAGGCAAGCACTTAACCGCTAAGCCATCTCTCCAACCCATGTTTAACATTTTCTTTTAAAGTAGTCTTTCATCTGACTAGACTTTTGTGCTTAGCAGTAAAGTCTGTGAAATGATAGCCTGGTGTGTGTGTGTGTGTGTGTGTGTGTGTGTGTGTGTGTGTGTATGTCTACCATCAGAAGTCATCTTGCTACCTCTGGTAGTATGCATATCACACCTGGTGAATAGTCCAACACGTCATTAAATCTCCACATGAGCCAATGAAGAAGTGATGTCATGATCTCCATTTTGTTAGATGAGGAAACTGAGGCTCAGAGAGGTAAAATGGCTTCCTTAGGAGTTGCCACCGGAGCTGGGATTTGAACAGAGATGTGTGGGACTTGAAAGGCAAAGCTCCCTGCTTCTCCTCAGGCAAAGGAAAGCAGAAATAGTAAACAAAGAAGATGGGAAGTTGGGAGGGAGAGATGTAGAAACCAGTTTCTTGCCAGGATCAGAGGAAAGTGGGTTTGACTTCCACTCTCAGGAGGACGTTCCTTCGCTTCAGCTCTCTCTTATTGCCCCCCCCCTTTATTTTTTTCTTCTTTCTCTAAGGAAGAATGTCTAGCTCACTAGACCAGAACACTCCAGAATGTGTTCCTTAGAGATCCGGGCTGCAAACTCCATGATAGAAACTCAGTTCCCTTCAGGAGGAATTCTTCTCATTTCAAAAGTGACGATGAGATCACAGCTGCTGGTGCCCTAGCCTCCCTGGGAGAGAAGAAGAATCGAAGTTTCCACAGAAGATCAGGACACAACTGTGAGAATCAGTCCAGAGGGCTGCTGGCACTTTAAACCGGAACATGTGTCCTTCGTGAGAGTTGACAGCCCAGCCCCGAGACTTATGACAGGTGGGAAGAGAAAACTCTAGACTGCTGCTCTGTGGCTTGTGACCTTAGGCCACCAGCCACTTCTGCTTCAGTGTCCCCTTTTGTGGGAGGATAGTCATCCTTGTCTCAGAGGCTTGTCATAGCAATACCCAAGGAACTTATTTCTCTCTCTCTCTCTCTTTCTCTTTCTCTCTTTTCGAGTTAGGGTCTCACTCTAGCTCAGGCTGACCCCTGTAGTCCCAGGCTGGCCTTGAACCCACAGCAATCCTTCTACGTCTGTCTCCTGAGTACTGGGATAAAAGGCGTGTGCCACTACACCCAGGTATTAACTTTTTAAACTACTGTGAGAATAAAAGGGACCTTCATGCCCAGAACCCAGTCATCTTAAGGTAAATTTGTAATTTTTTTTTTTTGTAAATATGCCTTTTTCTACTTGAAAAAATGATGAGCTCGGAGAGTGACTCCTAAAGCAAGAGGAAATTGCTAAGTTGAACTACTCCTTACCTCAAAGTCCTCCCGCATGCTTCCTCTTTCCCTGTGATGCAAAACTCAATGCTTCCACCCCAGGCCCAGAACTGGCAGGATGGTGGGAAAATCTTTACCGGAAGTAGTTCATGTCCTCCTAAGCATCCCAGGGTCACAGAACTGGGCATCTGCTACCATGACACTGAGGGACTACACTTCCATTTGGTTTAATTTATTTCATTTTGTTCTGTGTTTTTTTTTTTTTTTTTTGTTGTTGTTGTTTTTTGACGAAGGATCTCGCTCTAGCCCGGTTGACCTGGAACTCACTATGTAGTCTCAGGGTGGCCTCGAACTCACAGCCATCCTCCTACCTCTGCCTCCAGAGCGCTGGGATTACAGGCGTGTGTCACCACGCCCGGCAACATTTCCAGTTTAATCAGTGCAAGCGAGACAAGCGGGAAGGCTCACATTTTGTGACTGACTTTTCTGGACTTCCTTCTGGCCTTCGTGTGAAAGTATCCCCTCAGAGGTCTTGCCCTCCTTTCTAGCCCACGACCTAGCAGGGGACTGTGTTCTCACAAGCGACGCCGCCTATTAGCCCTGCCAGGAAAGAACAGTAAGTGAAGCTTACTTACCGCTCCTATAGGACATCACGGGATGGGAGCTATAGATAGAGAATAGCAAGGGGGCTCGAGAGATGGCTCAGCGGTTAAGGTCGTCGCCTGCAAAGCCTAATGACCCGGGTTTGATTCCCCAGCACCCACGTAAAAGCCATTTGAAAAAAGTGGTGCGTGCATCTCGAGTTCATTTGCAGTGACTAGAGGCCCTGGCATGCCCATTCTCTCCCCCCCCCCCCGTCTCACTTGCAAATTAAATAAATGAATAAAACATCAAGACTCTTGGGCATGGTGGTTCACACCTTTAATCCCACCACTCAGGAGGCTGTGGTAGAAGGATGTCCATGAGTTCGAGGTCCGTCCAGGCTACAGAGTGAGTTCCAGGTCAGCCTCGGCTAGAATGAGAAACAATTAGCAAAAAATAATGGCAAGGCAAAATAAACAAAAAAAAAATAATAAAAAAGAATACAAAACAACAAAAACAAAGAACAAAGCAGCATAAGCCACAGACCAGGCCTGGAAACAGGTACAATAAAATCAGCCAGAAGCCTCAAGACTAGATGCCCTTCAACCTCATAGCCTGTCTTTCTGTAATGCCTGGCAAGCCCCATGCCCGGCTGCGACTCAAGCACAAGGGTGGGCTTTGGTGAGCCGCTGGGGTCCTGGGAGCCCCATGCTGCCTCACCAGTTTCCATCTGATACCTTCCCCACTCCCATCCGGAGAATGGCACCCGGTCTCCAGACAGACTCCCTCTTCAGGAAGAGCGTGACTAGTTATAAGGAGAGGGCATGGCTCTTGTTACCGCCTGCGTGTAGACACCTGGGCCCTCCTGTCAACTGCCACGTCTCACCCAGCTGCCCCAGTTCTGAGACCTGCATCATTTAACTGATCTGTTCAGTATTGAAGGGGTCTAGAGCCATGAGATGCCCAACTGTACAGAGAGAAAAGGAAATACACTAAAAGATCCGTTAGCACACACTTGGTTGCCAAATAGAACTGGCACTTGTCTTATCATTGACTTGGTACAGGAGTTCACTGGTGCGTTTAGAAATATTTTACCATTGAATGAAAATATAAAACAATTTGCCTTGACGTCTGATGGCATTCAATATCCCTAAACCTTGCTTTAGGAATTATTTTCTCCTGTAATCTTTTGGAACAGTATAAATGGTTATGGGCTGCAGAGATGGCTTAGTAATTAAGGCACTTACCTGCAAAGCCAAAGGACCCAGGCTCGATTCCCCAGGACCCACATAAGCCAGATGTACAAGGTGGCACTCGTATCTAGAGTTTGTTTGCAGCAGCTGGAGGCCCTGGCGCACCCATTCTCTCTCTCTGTCTCTTTCTCTGCCTCTTTCTCTCTGTCCAATAAATAAATAAAAATAAAATATGTTAAAAAAAAACTCACATAAAAAATAGCCTGGGAACATGGTGTAAAACAAAAGTCTTTGCCAAGAACAGCTCAAGAGCACTTATCTAAATATACAGAATCTCTAATTCTTCTCCTAACTCTTAAATTGTAATCTTTCTTGACTCCATATCACATCCGTAAGTCACACAGCAAGATGCTTCAACATGAGTGCTGTCAAATTACTTTTCTTTCTTTCTTTTCTTTTTGAGGTAGGGTCTCGCTCTAGCCCAGGCTGACCTGGAATTCACTATGTAGTCTCAGAGTAGCCTCGAACTCATGGCGATCCTCCTACCTCTCCTCCCAAGTGCTGGGATCAAAGGTGTGAGCCACCACGCCCAGCAGCATTCCTGATTCTTAAAATGGTTATAATCCTGCCTCATAGAATTTTTCACACAACTAGATAAGACAGTGTATGTGTGGTCTGTGACATATTAAGTGTCCGTTGAGTAGTTCTTTTCTTTCCCCAAATAGTGTGAGCTTCGAAGGCTCTTTGACCCAGGCTATATTTAGTAGTCTGGCATGGCTATGAGTGCGTGAACTTCAATGGACCCCTTCACTCATCATTGTACTGAACACACTCGCATGCCCCTTTGAGCACTTGCTTCTGGGGAGACAGTAACATCTTTCCATCACAGATCATTTTCCTAACTGGCCCTTTCCCTTCATGTCATAGAGCAGGGTCTTCTCAGATCGAAACTGTCAGACTCCTCAGTGGTTTCATGCTTAGCCCCCTGGGGACCAGAAAAATAACCAACCCAGAAGTTTCTGCTTCACTAACACTCAGAGGGCACTGCTGAGAAGAGGTGGGAGGGCTGCCTGCTCAAGCATGGCCTTCATTTAAAACAAGATGAAGCCAGCTAATCCCAGCACTCGGGAAGCAGAGGTAGGAGGATCGCAGTGAGTTCGAGGCCACCCTGCGACTACATAGTGAATTCCAGGTCAGCCTGAGCTAGAGTGAAACCCTGCCTCAAAAACAAACAAACAAACAAAAAAAAACAAGATGAAAAGACAGAGAATGTGGCACAGTAACCTGTGAACCCAGGACATGTGGCTGTGGGAAACAGTGGCCCGCTAAGAAGCCATTAGTATGAACCTATTTAGAGCAAACAGAGCCTTCCGCATAGAAAGGGACGGCCAGTATTACATTGAACCTATGTTGTAGTCAGCTCCAAGTTGCTGGAACGAACATCCGACCAGACATAGTTTATGGGAGCGATGGATTTATTTCAGTTTACAGCAAAACACCAGCAAGCATGACGCCCCAGAGTTCTCTCTCCACACTTTAGGCCGGAATCAAGATCCGCTCCCAAACACCCCTTAGGGCTGGACCCCAAGGTTCACCCCAGTGTCAACCTCGTCCAGCAGGCTGCTGGAGACTTAAACAGGAAGCTTAACTTTAATGAAAGTACCTGAGGCTATTGGGGGGGGGGGCACACAGCCACATTCAAACCACCACAACATACAAGGAACTGCTCTTCATCTCAAGTGGCTGCTTAGAAATGGCTCCTATGTAAATACTTCACATCAAGCATCATGGGAGCCCAGGTGAAGGAGTTCTTCACATGGTAAATGCAACATGCAGGCCCGGTCTATGCAGGAGCAACCTGCAGACTCTTGAATTATCTGTTCCTCTATAACCCAGTTCCAAAGTTTCTCGGTCTAAGCCCACAGACCCAGCTGCAAACAAATAAATTAATTAACATGTAGCGAGACAGTGGTTTAAAATAAAATATTTTTTTTTATTAAAAAAAAATCTTTTAGCCGGGCGTGGTGGCGCACACCTTTAATCCCAACACTCGGGAGGCAGAGGTAGGAGGATCACTGTGAGTTCAAGGTCACCCTGAGACTACATAGTAAATTCCAGGCCAGCCTGAGTGAGACCCTACCTCTGAAAAACCAAAAAAAAAAAAAAAAAAAAAAAGAAAGAAAGAAAGAAAGAAAAAAGTAGGGCTGGAGAGATGGCTTAGCGGGTTAAGCACTTGCCTGTGAAGCCTAAGGACCCCGGTTCGAGGCTTGATTCCCCAAGACCCACATTAGCCAGTTGCACAAGGGGGCGCGTGCATTTGGAGTTTGTTTGCAGTGCCTGGAGGCCCTGGCGTACCCATTCTCTCTTTCTCTTTCTCTCTCTGTTGCTCTCAAATAAATAAATAAAAATAAACAAATTTTTTTTAAAAAATAAAGTTTCAAAAAACCACCAGACACATACACTACTTAAAAAAATCTTTTTAGTGAGAGTTTTCATATATGTACATAATCCATTTTATTTATTTATTTATTTGAGAGTGACAGAGAGAGAAAGAGGCAGAGAGAGAGAGAGAGAGAGAGAAAGAATGGGCACTCCAGGGCCTCTGGCCACTGCAAACGAACTCCAGACGCATGCGCTCCCTTGTGTATCTGGCTAACGTGGGTCCTGGAGAATTGAGCCTCGAACCGGGGTCCTTAGGCTTCACAGGCAAGCACTTAACCGCTAAGCCATCTCTCCAGCCCACATAATCCATTTTGATTGAACTCCCCTCCCATCACTTTCTTTTGTCCCCCTCCACCATCCTCCTTCCATTGATCCCTTCTTCTTTCCAACTAGTCCCTCTTCTATTTTAATTTCATTTTTCCCCCTCCTTCATCATCGATAACATGTTGCTGGGTCCAGGGCTAGGGGAGTCTGTGCGAGTAACGGTAGCCACCATGCTGTCACGAATGCAACGGTAATCTGATGGCCAGGTGACGACAACATTTCGAAGCACTCTTTTCCATCCTGTGGTTTTATGTCCTCTCTTTCCCGTCTCCCACAGGGTTCCCTGACCTCTGGAGGGTGTGAAAGCCATGTATCATTCAGTGCTGCATGAGTGCTCCTGTCACTTCTAAGTTCTAAGTGTTCCCAGGAGACTTCCATCTGTAAGCAGCTTCTCTGTGGGATAGTCTACGGGCATAAGCATAAATATTTAGAGGGCAATGTCATGAACACAACGTGTCTATTTAGCCAAATCACAGTAGCAGCTTCACCCCCACCCCAGGGCCTATGATCTCCCCAGCCATAGGTTTTTGACTAAGTCGTCAGTACCAGGCCTGAGACAGGGCCTCATTGTAGCTCAGGCTGGTTCTAACTCACTATGTGGCTGAGGATGACCTTGAACTTCTGTTCCTCCAGCCTCCCCCTCCTGATGAGATGACAGGCATGCACCACTAGACTCGCTTTTCGCACAGCGTTAGGGATGGAACTCTGGGCCTCACATATGCTAGGCAAGCACTCTACCAAGTGAGAGGCACCCCCAGTTTGGAAATTTATTATTCTGGTAGAGTCTGAGCAGAAGCTTTTCCGAACTGGTTTTCAGCAGAACTGGTCTGGGGCTCCATGGTGACGGGGCCCCAGTTTCCTTCTTTTTTTATTTTTATTTATTTGAGACTGACAGACAGAGAGAGAAAGAGGCAGAGAGAGAGAGAGAGAGAGAGAGAGAGAGAGAATGGGCGCGCCAGGGCCTCCAGCCACTGCAAACAAACTCCAAACGCGTGCGCCCCCTTGTGCATCTGGCTAACGTGGGTCCTGGGGAATTGAGCCTCGAACCCTGGTCCTTAGGCTTCACAGGCAAGCGCTTAACCGCTAAGCCATCTCTTCCCCCGCCCCAGTTTCCTTCTATCTGTTGGCTCTTCAAGTCTCACCACACAGCTTTCATCTGGTGTCGTCAAAAGGCTGCTCTAGCTCCCACATCCCTGCAGGCGGGAAGAAGAGGAGGAGCAAGATCACGACTTCCTTTAAAAGCAGTTTGGAAGTTCCAAGTATCCATTACACTTTCATTCCAATGGCCAGAAACTGGTCACACGGCCACATCTGGCTGCAAAGGAGGCTGGGAACTGTAGTCCTAGCCATCCAGTCATGCATCTTGTCAGAATATTATGCAAGAATGAAAGAGTGTAATATGGCAGAGACAGTTAGTACTCTGTGCATCAAAGACCAGACAGGAGAATAAATGAGTGAATCCTACCTAGCATAAGGACATTTTTACCCTAGAGAACATTGTGATACAGAAATTCAGGCTCAGTGTCCACATCTGCTGGTTTTCAAAAGAAGTCAAAAAATTTGTCTTTTTTAGCATGAGAAGTCTCCCAATTTAACATTAGTTATATATATCTCCTAGCTCAGGCTGACCTGGAATTCACTACGTAGTCTCAGGGTGGCCTCGAACTCATGGCAATCCTCCTGCTTCTGCCTCCCTAGTGCTGGGATTAAAGGCGTGCACCACCATGCCTGGCTCCCAAAAATATATTTTTTTAAATTTTTTGTTTATTTTTATTTATTTATTTGAGAGCATTAGACAGAGAGAGAAAGAGGCAAAGAGACAGAGAGAGAGACAGAGAGAGAATGGGTGCGCCAGGGCCTCCAGCCACTGCAAATGAACTCCAGACGCGTGCGCCCCTTGTGCATCTGGCTAACATGGGTCCTGGGGAATCGAGCCTCGAACCAGGGTCCTTAGGCTTCACAGGCAAGCGCTTAACCGCTAAGCCATCTCTCTAGCCCCAAAATTTATTTTTAAACACTGAAAGTTAAACATTTTTGTGGATGGGGAATGGCCCAGTGGTTGCCATTTGAGGCCTATATTAGATTTGATTTGCATGAAAGTGTCAATTGTGCTTAAATCTGTGCCTGATATGCAAAACTGTTGAATTCCAAAAGTAGAGTTAAAAGGCAAAAAGGGTTACTAAAGACCTGTGACCCAGATACACCGTCCAAAGTGAGTCATTTGTTGGCTGGTTAGTTGGGCTCTGAAACAAGGAAAAATCAAGAGTTAGCCATAATTTCGTCCTTCAAATGTTAAACTTCATTTTTTTGATGTGAAATCATATCCATTTCAGTCTGAGTTGAAGTGATCAAGTAGATAGTGCTAAATGAATTGGAGGACTCTCGTTTTTTATGAACAAGCTGATCTCTGTAGCAACCACGGAAACGTGTCGCTTGGATGTTCTGCTGCGGGGAGCACGATTGTCGCTTGATGCCGGACCCGCCACCATGCGCACCTGAGGGCCACATCTCCTAGGAACTGCTGCCCTCAACAACGACTAAACAGAGAGCAAATATTCTTTTTGAATACCCCACCAGGCTGGTCAAACTTTCGTCTACTCCTTGCTGCAGCCTGAGACTTCTCGCCAGTCTTTGCTCAGACCTCCTCCTGTCATGGACACCACAACTTCTTGTCCATGTTTTCTCACTTTCTCCTGGTTTTATAATTCCCAGACTCCTCTTGCACACATCTCTTGCACATTGAATGCCCTCTTGGCATCTGCTTCTCAGTGGCCCTCGACTGACACATGACAGGAGCTACTTATGTGCCAGGCACCATTCTTATGCGCAGAAATCAATTCTCTGGCAATAGATGACTTTTTTTTTTTAAAATATACTATGTCCTAGGGCCACATGTCGCAGCCTTGCATGAACTGTTGGCTGTTGCCACAAAAATCCTTAAGGTAGGTAATGACATATAGTTCCCTGAGTTTTTTTTTGTTTTTTTTTTTTTTTTTTTTTTTTTTGGTTTTTCGAGGTAGAGTCTCACTCTAGCCCAGGCTGACCTGGAATTCACTATGGATTCTCAGGGTGGCCTCGAACTCATGGCAATCCTCCTACCTCTGCCTCCCGAGTGCTGGGATTAAAGGCGTGCGCCACCACGACCGCCTTAGTTCCCTGATTTTATGCATATGGAACTAGATTAGATCACTTATTTAAAGTCATCCGCCTTGAGGTAGTGGACAATGTCTTAACCCAAGTTTGCCCAGGTCCAAAGCTGCATTGCTCATACATTAACTACTTTGTGACATTGCTTCTCTATTCAAATATTATCACTATCTTCATGGCTTTTATTTATGAACGGCATTTGTGTAGTTACTCACTTTATTTTTCAATTAAATTGACTTTTGTTTTTGTGCTAAGGCTCACTCTGTAGCCCAGGCTGGCCTCGAACTCACTACTATGTGGCTAATCTGATGTTGGACCTCAGGTGATTACTGCAGTTCTCAGCTTCCTGAGCTCTCAGATTATAAGCAAGAGTCACCATCCTTTTGAATTGACTTTTAACACTTGAATATGTTTCTTTTTAAAGGAAATACAATGTTTCTTAAAGTAAGCTGCTACCCTTCCCCATAAATTAAAGGTAATTCTAAAAATACTTGCAATAAAAACAAAACAATGCTATCAGAGTTTATTTAGACAATGTTATGATCTCTCCTCTTCCTCTCTCCCTCCCTCTCCTTCTCTGTTGTTTTGAGACAAGTCTCATGTAGCCAAAGCTGGGCTTCAACTTCTGACTCTCCTGCTACCATTTCCTTAGTGCTGGGATTACAAACATATAAGATTTTTTTTCTGTTTATTTATTTTTATTTACTTGTAAAGAAAGAGAAAGAATAGGTGCACCAGGGCCTCTAGCCATTACAAATGAACTCCAGACGCATGCGCCACTTTGTGCATCTGGCTTTATGTGGTTACTGGGGAGTCGAACCAGACCATCAGGCTTTGCAAGCAAGTGCCTTTAAGTGCTGAGCCATCTCAGCAGCCCCCTGAACCCAGATTTTCAATGTTACAAAACCTTTGTTATATTTTATTTTCATTACATAGTCTAGGCTGGCCTTGAGCTCACAGCAATCCTCCCGAGAGCTGGGATTACAGATGGGTTCCACAATGCCCAGGCAGGTAACACAACATCTCACCATGTGACTATACCTAATCAAATCTGAGACCCAAACTTATTGGATTCTTTGTTCAGATTGCCAGGGGATCAAACCTAGGGCCTCCCAGATACCAAGCACCTCCTCTGTCATTGAGGTACACCTTCAATCCTTTTTTGTTGTTGTTGTTTGGTTTTCTGTTTTTCTGAGTTTTTTTATTTGTTTGTTTGTTTGTTTGTTTTGGTTTTTCGAGGTAGGGTCTCACTCTGGCCCAGGCTGACCTGGAATTCACTCTGTATTCTCAGGGTAGCCTTGAACTCACGGCGATCCTCCTACCTCTGCCTCCCGAGTACTGGAATTAAAGGCATGCGCCACTACGCCTGGCTGATTTTTGGTTTCTAAAAGAAAGAGATGTTAGCAAGTGATCGGTATGAAAGATATACTAGTTTCAATGAAAGACTTTTTTTTTTAAAGAGACTCTAATTTTTAAAAATTCATTTATTTGAGGGCTGGAGAGTCAGCTTAGCAGTTAAGCGCTTGCCTGTGAAGCAACCCATGCAAGCCAGATGCACAAGGGGGCGCACGCATCTGGAGTTCGTTTGCAGTGGCTGGAGGCCCTGGCGCGCCCATTCTCTCTCTCTGTATCTGCCTCTTTCTCTCTCTGTCTGTCACTCTCAAATAAATAAAAATAAACAAAAAATATTTTAAAAACTTTATTTTTATTTATTTATTTATTTATTTTTGGTTTTTTGATGTAGGGTCTCACTCTAGCTCAGGCTGACCTGGAATTCACTATGTAGTCTCAGGGTGGCCTCGAACTCACGGCAATCCTCCTACCTCTGCCTCCCAAGTGCTGGGATTAAAGGCATGCGCCACTACGCCCAGCAAAACTTTATTTATTTGAGAGCGACAGACACAGAGAGAAAGAGGCAGAAAGAGAATGGGCATGCGAGGGCATCCAGCCACTGCAAACAAACTCCAGATGGATACGCCCCCTTGTGCATCTGGCTTACATGGGTCCTGGGGAATTGAGCCTTGAACCGGGGTCCTTAGGCTTCACAGGCAAGCGCTTAACTGCTAAGCCTTCTCTCCAGCCTCAAAGAAAGACTTTTAAAAATATATATATTTTATTTCGTGGGGCATGGTGGAGCATGTCTTTAATCCAAGCAGAGGTAGAAAGATCATTTTGAGTTCAAGGCCAGCCTGGGACTAGAACTTGAGTTGTCGGTCACCCTGGGCTAGACTGAGATCCAACCTGGAAAAAAAAAATTTTATTTGCATGTGATAGGAGGAGGGAAAGAGAGACAAAGAGTGGGTGGTGGGTGGCTACTCCAGAGCCTCTTGCCACTGCAAATGAACTCCAGACACGTGTGTCATTTTGTACATCTTGCTGTATATGGGTACTGGGGATTTGAACCTGGGGCCATCAGGCTTTGCAAAGCAAGTGCCTTTAACCACTGAGCCATCACTCCAGCTCAAAGAAAAACTTTCTTTCTTTCTTTCTTTTTTTTTTTTTTTTTAAAAAAAAAAAAAACAAAACATTTTTTACCGAGCCGGGCGTGGTGGCGCACGCCTTTAATCCCAGCACTCGGGAGGCAGAGGTAGGAGAGTCGCCGTGAGTTTGAGGCCACCCTGAGACTCCATAGTGAATTCCAGGTCAGCCTGAGCTAGAGTGAGACCCTACCTCGAAAAACCAAAAAAAAAAAAATTTTTTTTTTGACAGCTTCCATAAGTAAGACAGTGAACAGTAACCCATGATAATTCTCACCCATCACTCCTCTCTTCCCCCTCCAAAATCCACCCTCCATTGAATCCCTTTTTCAGAAAGACTTTTTTTCTTGACCAGCAAGATTGAAAAATGGAAGACTTTAACTTTCTCTTGGGTGGTGGGCTTTGGGGAAAAAATGAGCAATGTGAAAGTGGAGAAAGTTTATTCGAATGAGGGAAAATATATACAATCATTCTACACCCCCAAAAGGAAATAAAGAGAAATCTATTTCATTCCTTCCCAGCCTCAGCAGGGCCTCGGTGCACACACCATCACACGCTCGGGTTTATCTGGGGAGAGTAATCTTTTTACAAGTAAAACCAAGCACAGCCTGCAGCCCCAGCCCGAACCTTGCCCCGGGGCAGGTGTATCCGGTGCAAAAGCAAAACACAACTCTGTGGTTAGGCTAGTGGGGTTCTGGCATATTCACAAATCAGCCCGCTTAGGAGGGGGCTCAACCACACACATCGGCACACTGGGGTCTTCCTCAAAAACCTCCCAGCCTCTTTCAGTTCAGAAACCAGTGCTGATTTGAGTTGTGCCACCTAGAAGGAGCAGGGAAAGTCACCCCATCCGCACCGGGCACTGCCTGGGACTCCTTCCCAAAATTCTGCTGTGACAGAGCACCTGGCTCAGGTGCAGGTACACATATTGCAAGAAGTCCCTCCCCACTGTCCAGAGATTAACCCCAAAAGACAAGACCTATATCTGGCCCTTCTCTGAAATGATTGGTGTTTTGAGTCCAGCAAGAAGTTGAAGGACCAATCGTCCTTTCTGCCTCTGAGTTCTTGACTCAATTTCTAGTGTGTGTTCATTTCATATTTGGTCTCAGAAATGACTGGCAAAAGTACTTGCTCCTGGGAGTAGAGAAAGGGCTAGAAGCCATAATGAAGCACTTTGGCGTTCCACTCATCTGCACACAGTCTCTGTCTTGTCCCCACTTTGCAGATGTGAACTCTGAGTCTCTAGAGACTGAAGTGGGTCACTCAGTGGAGGGTTTTGATGGCAGACCTCTGACAGATTTCTCATCCTGCACTTCCTCAGAGCCCAGGCCATTAGGCATTGCAGACAAGATTAATTGTCTAAGAGCACCCAAAACAAAGACACAAACCCAGATGGTCTAATTCCAATACCCATAACCATGATGCAGCCTTATGAGTCAGACATACTTGAGTTTATTACCAGATCTGTTAGGGTCAAAGCCTCAGTCCTAGCATCCCTAACAAGCTAGGCTAGACCCTCACCTGTTTTGTTTGTTTGTTTGTTTGTTTGTTTTCAAGGTAGGTTCTCACTGTAGCCCTGGCTGACCTAGAACTCACTCTATAGTCCAAGGCTGGCCTCAAATTTACGGCGACCCTTCTACCTTTGCTTCCCGAAAGCTGGGATTAAAGGTGTTCACCACCGCGCCCAATTTGGTCACCCACCTTTAATAGGTTAATTAAATAAAGAAAGTAATAGCGAAAACAGAAAAAGGCAATGTATTCATTGTGAACACATTGACAAGAGGAACTAAGAGAGCCAGTGGTCTCTAAGGTCCATCCTCAGGGTCCTGACATGAGGGTTAGGTTTCAGGAGAAGGCAAGAGGTTTGCATAGCCAAGCAGGCCTGGTCAAGATAGGCAATGCTCGTCATCACTGCTTCAGGGCCAGGCTTCCAGCTTCTCTTTCAAGATGGTCTGACAAACTCAGAACTGCGTGACATCTTCCTGGGAGAGACAAGTCCCCAGCATGAGGTTCCTGGGGAAATTCCAGTTTCCTGAGATCCATTGTTTCAATAGTCCAATAACCAAATGGAGGGATGTAAGTGTCTCTCTTTAGAATATCTTCACTACTGACAGGATGGTTACAAGTTCAAACCCAGCCAGTAGATGTATGACTTGGGCAAGTTACCTGATTACATTAGACATCATCTTCTTATTTGTAAAATGAGAAAGAAAATGCTGCCTGCCACTCAAGGCTGGTAAAAAGAGAAAGCAAACGAAGTAATACAGGAACTGACGTGGCATGGTGGCTGGCGTGCTCAGTGAGTGGTGGTAGCAGCAACATAATCATGGTGCAAAAGGCTGGATGCTCTCCTCTTGACCTCCCTAATGGCTGTTCTCTTCTCTGTCTAGTTCTGGCTTGCCGTTGACTTGTGCAAAGTTGCTTTTTCTTATCATTAAAACAAAACTTTTATATATTCATTTATTTAAGAGACAGAGAGTGGGGCTGGAGAGATGGCTTAGTGGTTAAGGCATTTGCCTGCAAAGCCAAAGGATCCCGGTTCGATTCTCCAGGACCCACGTAAGCCAGATGCGCAAGGGGGCGGCATGCGTGTGGAGTTCGTTTGCAGTGGCTGGAGGCTCTGGCGCGCCCATATTCTCTCTCTCTCTGCCTCTTTCTCTCTCTCAAATAAATAAATAAATAAAATTTAAATGAAAAGAAAGAGAGAGAGAGAGTGTGGTGGCAAACACCTCTAATCCAGCACTTGGGAGGCAGAGGTAGGAGGATCGCTGTGAGTTTGAGGCCACCCTGAGACTTCAGAGTGAATTCCAGGTCAGCCTGGACTAGAGCAAGACATTACCTTAAAAAAAAAAAAAAAAAAAAAAAAAAAAAAAAAAAAAAGAGGAGAGAGAGAGATGGACATGCTAGGGTCTCTAGCCAAATGCATGCGCCACCTTGTGCATCTGGCTTTATGTGGGTACTGGGGAATTGAAGCTGGGTCTTTTGGCATTGCCAGCTAGCGCCTTAACCACTAAGCCATTTCTCTAGTCCCCAAAGTTTTTTCTTAATTATTTATTTGAGAGAGAGAGAGAAAGAGAAAGAGAGTGAGTATGGGCTTGCTAAGGCCTCCTGACGTGGCAAATGAACTCCTGATGCATGCACCACTTTGTGCATCTGGCCATACGTGGGTTTTGGGAAATTGAGCCCGGGGCCATCAGGCTTTGCAAACGAGTGCCTTTAACCACTGAACAATCTCTCCAGCCTTGACTTGTGTAAAGTTTTGAATTTCACCTCAGCCTTCCCCATGGCTGCTTCAGGGCGAGGAGGTCTGCAAGGCTGAGGGCACCCATCCCCCTTCCAGTCATAACCCTTTAGAGCTGCATGTTGGGAACCATGGCAGGTGCCCCCAAACTCTTTCAAAGCCATCTAGGAGATTTGAAGACAATGACAATGTGAAGGAGGTAGATGGCCTCTTCAGGGATGTTTGGATCAATGTCATGTATCTTGGAGACTTCCGGATCAAGTCTGAGCGCTGCAAGCTTGCTTGGGCCCCAGAACACTTCAGAGAATGAGTCCCCTGTAAGGAGTGATCAAAGAAATGGCTATTCTTTTTTTTTTTTTAATTTTTTTTGTTATTTTTATTTATTATTTGAGAGAGACAGAGAGAAAGAGGCAGATAGAGAGAAAGAGAGAGAATGGGCGCTCCAGGGCCTCCAGCCACTGCAAACGAACTCCAGACGCGTGCGCCCCCTTGTGCATCTGGCTAACGTGGGTCCTGGGGAGTTGAGCCTCGAACCGGGGTCCTTAGGCTTCACAGGCAAGCGCTTGACCACTAAGCCATCTCTCCAGCCCAGAAATGGCTATTCTTTGATGGAACCAGCAAGTTTGCAAACCTGCATCGGATGGCTGTCAGACATGCCTCCAAATTCTCTGACACTGCTCCTAGGTAAGGGACCAGCCACTAAACTCCATCCCCAGCCATGTCACTGCTCCTACCAGAGGCAGAGTTTAATTCTTTTTTTTTAAATATTTTATTTTTATTTATTTATTTATTTGACGGGAGGGGAGAGAGAGAAAGAGAGAATGGGTGTGCCAGGGCCTCCAGACACTGCAAATGAACTTCGGACACGTGCACCCCCTTGTGCCTCTGGCTAACGTGGGCCCTGGGGAATCAAACCTGGGTCCTTTGGCTTTGCAGGCAAACACCTTAAGTGCTAAGCCATCCCTCCAGCCCTAGAGTTTAATTCTTCATCCTTGAGTGTGGGTGGGATTTATGAAGCCATGTGATTTCCAAAGCTACATTATAAAAGGTGTCCTGGTAGGCTGCCTCTTTTCAGTTCTGTTTGCCAGCTGCCTTCTGGTGTCAGGAAGAAGAGAACTCTGGTATTATAAGGACACTAATCCCATCAGGAGTCTCCAGCCTTGTGACCCAGTCACCTCTCAAATGACTCACCTTCCAGTACTATGACCTAGGGAATAGGGATTCAAGATATGCATTTGGAGTGGAAACATGGGATGAGTAAATCTCAAGAATGGAAAAACAGACATCTCCAAAGAAAGAAAACAAGAACCAGTAGTATGAAATGACATAGTGTATGCAGTCATCTAATGAGAACTCCTGCCTCAATTATGAAAGATATTTTTTTCTTCTTTTTCCATTTTGTCTATTTTTTTTCTTTGGTTTTTTGTTTTGTTTTGTTTTTCGAAGTAGGGTCTCACTCTAGCTCAGGCTGATGTGGAATTCACTATATAGTTTCAGGGTGGCCTCAAACTCATGGTGATCCTCCTACCTCTGCCCCCCAAGTGCTAGGATTAAAGGCATGCACCACCACGCCCGGCTTTTTTTTGTTTTGTTCTTTTTCCTTTTTTAAAAAAACTTAATCCCTTCATTTTTCCAACTAGTTCCTCTGCTACTTTGAAGTCTTTTTCTTCTCTTTTAAAAAAATATGTATAATTTATTTATTTTTAATTTTTAAATATTTATTTATTTATTTATTTGACAGAGGAAGAGGAAGAGAGAGAGAAAGAATGGGCATGCCAGGGCCTCCAGCCACTGTAAACAAACTCCAGACACATGCACCCCCTTGTGCATCAGGCTAACATGGGTCCTGGGGAATTGAACCTGTGTCCTCTGGCTTTGCATGCAAACGCTTTAACTGCTAAGCCATCCCTCTAGCCCTTACTTATTTACTTATTTGAGAGAAAGAAAAAGGCAGGGAGAGAGAGATAGAGAAAGAAAGAAAGAAAGGGCGTGCCAGGACTTTCAGCCACTGCAAACTCCAGATGCATGTACCCCCTTGTGCATCTGGCTTACGTGGGCCCTGGAGAGTCGAACCAGGATCCTTTGGCTTTGCAGGCAAATGCCTTAACCTCTAAGCCATCTCCCGAGCCCTCTTCCTTTTTTTCTTTTGCAGTCCTCCACCATTCATGACAGAATGCTGATGGGCCCAGTATTGTACAAGTCTTGTATTAACAACAGCAATCACTGTGAGGTCATGAGTGCAATGGTCATTTCATGTCCAGAAGACAGCGTTGTGAAAGGTAGCTTTTAAATGCAATTAACAGTGACATACAAACGACCTTGAAGAGGCCAGGTCTAGGTGTCTTCACCCCTGTCCAAGTCCTAGTGAACACATGGCCTTTGAGATGACTCCCACCTCGGTCACTATGGGATTCACCTTATGAGAGGACCCAAGGGATCAGCGTTTCCTAAGCCCAAGCATCAAAAAATGCTTGCTGTGTCCTGTCTCCAAATACAGAGTGGTGTGCTATGTTAACTGTTTTTTTTGTTGTTGTTGTTTTGTTGTTGTTGTTGTTGTTTGTAGATGATCCTCCTGTCTCTGGCTTCCAAGTGCTGGGATTAAAGGTGTGTGCCACCACGCCTGGATAACTCATTATTCTGAGAGGGAGAGAGAGAGAGAGAGAGAATATGGCATGCCAGGGCCTCTAGCCACTAAAAAAATAAAATAAAATAAAAAACTCCAGATGCATGCGTCACCTTGTGCATCCAGCTTATGTGGTAGGTCCTGGAGAATCAAACCTGGTTCCTTAGGCTTCACAGGCAAGCACCTTAACCACTGAGCCATCTCTCCAGCCCTAACTCACTACTTATAACCTTAAGTGTACTCTAGAATACCACAGAGCATTTTGCAAAGCTCTGCTTATAGAGGACTGTTAGTATGAGCATTGCATTACTATTGGATTTTGGTTCTTAAGAATAATTACTTCGGCACCTGTTTTCCTGTTGTGGTGGTTTGAATAGAATAGATGGCCCCCAATATATTCAGTTGCTTATTTGTAGTTTGCATCTCTAGCCACCTGGCTGGAGGCAAGGTCACTGGGTGGATCTTAAGGTGTGGTGGTGGATTTCAGATTTCGATCTAAAGATATGCAAAGTGTGTCTAGCTGGAGTTCCTGAAGTGTGCTATGGCTTTTGGCTTTTGGCTTTAGGCTTGTACTTTTCTCTCTCTGCTTGGGCCTGTGAAGGCAGGCCAGTTTCTTCTGCCATTTATGGAACTTCCCCTGGATCTGTAAGCTTCAATAAATCCCTTCCTCCATAACTGTGCCTGGTCTGGAATTTCATCTCAGTGAACCTGAAGCTGACTAATACACCTGTTAAATGGTAATTTTTGTCCGATGCTTACCAAACACTTTCATGATTCACAGCAAGCATTTTTGATTAATCTCTTTTAGGAACTCAAATGCATTACCACATGTGTTCTCCCAAGGGAAAGGTGACTTGTAGCCTGTCACTGAACTAAGCCTGAAGTTCAGTACCCTAACTATCAAAAATGGAGAAACTGCAGAAAGAATTGACCCTTGAAGGCCTCTTAGAAGCAGAACTGAGCTAAAAGATAGAGCCTTGGTCCCTGACTGCTCCATTATACCCGGCTGTAAACTAACAATGCACAGATCATGTAAAACCATCAGCCAACTGCCAAGTCTTACCTGGGATCTGACTTTGTGTTTGTGGATAGAAAAATTATAGCCAGCCGGACATGACAGTACATGCCTTTAATCCCGTCACTCAGGAGGCAGAGGTAGGAGGATCACGGTGAGCTCGAGGCCACCCTGAGACTACATAGTAAATTCCAGGTCAACCTGGGCTAGACTGAGACCCTATGTCAAAAAAACAAAAGAAATAAAAAATAAATTGGGATGAAGAGATGGCTTAGTGGTTAAGGTGCTTGCCTGCAAAGCCAAAGGGCCCAGGTTCGATTCCCCAGGACCCAGATGTGCAAGAGGGCACATGCATTTGGAGTTCATTTGCAGTGGCTGGAGGCTTTGGTGCACCTATTCTCTCCCTCTCTCTCTCTCTCTCCCTACCTACCTATTTCTTTCCCTGCTCTCAAACAAATAAATAAAATAAATTTTAAAAAATAAAAATAATTAAAAAAAAATTATAGCCTTCATCAGCTACAAAAAAGAGTATATAGGCATTACTATATATAAACATACAAACACACACATGTGTAGGGCTCTGCTGTCTTCCTAACTTAACATCTTTCAAATTTTGTTGTGCACGATGTGTGTGCACATTTGTGTGTGTTAGTGTGGTCGTGCACATGCTATGACATGTGTGTGGAGGTCAGAGGACAGCCTTAGGTGTCGGTCCTGGCTTTCTACCTTGTTTGGAGAATGATCTCTTGTTTGCCTCTAAGTACACCAGACTAGCTGGACCATGGGCTTCCGGGATTCTCCTATCTCCACCTCGCGTTTCGGCAGGAGGGCTGGGATTCCGGGTGTACGCTGCTGTGCCTGGCTTTATGTGGGTTCTAGGGGTCCACACGCTTGGGTGGAAAAGCGAATGACTCCCAGAAGCCCTCCTCCCTCTTCCCTCTCTTCCCCCTCCCACCCAGCCGTGCTCCAAAGAGGCCAGAAGCTCTAGATCGAACTCCTGTTTATGGTAACTGAGATGTCAAGGGTCCCACTTTCCCAGAAGAGTTCAACAGGGGGTCCAGCAAGCCTGGCTACTATAGGCAACCATCGACTTTCCTTCCCCACATCCCATGAGGGCACTGTAGATGTGACATTTTCCTTCTTTTCCCTCAAAAGGCTTAAAACCCTCTCCTAGGGTCTCAAGCTCTCTCTCTCTCTCTCTCTCTCTCTCTCTCTTTCTCTCATAACCCTCCTCATGCTTACCTGCTTCAGGCACATGTATAATCTCCTTTCTCTCCTCTCTAGCTCTCCTCTCCCTACCGATGGATACATTCTTTCTCTCTCTCTCTCTCTCTCTCTCTCTCTCTCTCTCTCCTCTTGTCTCTCTCTCCAGCTCCCCTGCACTAGGTGCATTCATATTCCCTTTTTCTTCTCCCTCTTTGTCTCTATGCCCCTCTCTCTCCCTGGTGCATAAGTTCAAATACCCTTTTTTCTATTTCTGTCTCTTTTTAAAAATATTTTATTTTTATTTATTTATTTGAGAGAGGGACAGAGGCAGAGTGAAAGACAGAGAGAGAGAGAGAATGAATGGGCACACCAGGGCTTCCAACCACTGCAAACCAACTTGAGATGCATGCGCCACCTTGTACATCTGGCTTACGTGGGTACTGGGGAATTGAACCGAGGTCCTTTGGCTTTGCAGGCAAGTGCCTTAACCGCTAAGCCATCCCTCCAGCCCTCTCTGTCTCTTTGATTTTTTTTTTTCTCTCTCCTCCCTGAGTTTGGTTTACTTCTACCTGTCCTCTTCCCGTCTCAGTTCAGAACTGCCTTCCTTCCCCGTTGATCTGCCCCTTTCCTCTTTTCTCCTGCTTCCCTCCTGTTTTGAACCTGCCACCCTGTCACTGGTGTTAAATAAAACCCTGGGCCATTAGCCAGGTGTGGTGGCGCACGCCTTTAATCCCAGCACTCGGGAGGCAGAGGTAGGAGGATCACCGTGAGTTCGAGGCCACCCTGAGACTCCATGGTGAATTCCAGGTCAGTCTGGGCTAGAGCGAGACCCTACCTCGAAAAAAAAAAAAAAAAAAAAAAAAAACCCTGGGCCAAATGGGCTGTCTCAGACTCCTCTATTCTGAACTGACCACAAGCCCTTCATCCATTAAGCCATCTCCTCAGCCTCCTAACTGTGCATCTTGAATACATTATCTAATTCTCTATATCTCAATTTTTCTCATCTCTGAAGCAGAGATAATAATAATTCCTTCCTCAAAAGACTGTTGAAAACGATCACTTCTATCAACAGAATGAAACACATCCGACAAAATGCTATGGCAACAATCCACACACGTATACACAGAGAGACACACTCCTATATGCCGAGAAAGAGACTGGGAAAAACTATACCACCGGGTGACTGTGGTATCTCAGGTCATAGGATGGTAAATTTTTCTTTCTTTCTTTTTTTTTTTTGGTTTTTCGAGGTAGGGTCTCACTCTAGCCCAGGCTGACCTGGAATTTACTACGGAGTCTCAGGGTGGCCTCGAATTCACAGCGATCCTCCTACCTCTGCATCCCAAGTGCTGGGATTAAAGGCATGTGCCACCACGCCTGGTATTTTTCTTATTTATATTGTCAAAACATTCTATAAAGAGCCTATATCCCAGTATGGCTATTATCAAGAAACCCGATAACAAATGCTTGTGAGGGTGCGGGGAAAAGGAACTCCTATTCAGTGCTAGTGGGAATGTAAATCAGTATAGCCCCTATAGAAATCAGTATGGAGGTATCTCAAAAAAAAATTTGAGGTAGATTTTTTTTGTTGACTATTTCAGTTTTATTTATGGTTTATAAAGTAGCTAATAAACATTGCTAAAATAATTGGCTTCAAAAGTATTATTCAGATCACACTTTATTGAGATTAATCTATGATTAAGGTTTGGTATGATCATGTAGATTTCTTTTTTACTTTATTTATTTTTTTGCTTTTTGGTTTTTCAAGGTAGGGTCTCACTCTAGCCCAGGCTGACCTGGAACTCTCTATGTAGTCTCAGGGTGGCCTTGAACTCGCGGCGATCCTCCTACCTCTGCCTCCCGAGTGCTGGGATTAAAGGCATGCGCCACCACGCCCGGCATACTTTATTTTTTAATTGATATTTTAACATAGGTTGTAGTAGGTGCCCTCCCTCATCCCCGTTTTCCTGAGGACCCTCTGTAGGATTATTGGTGCTCACTGTGGGGTAATTAGGGCCTCTGCCTCTGAGGGGAGCCGTGCCTCGGGGTGTTTCTGATCAACCTGTGGCTCTTACAGTCTCCCTGCCCCCTCTTCCGCAATAGTCCCTGAGCCTTGGCAGGTGCGTTATCTGTTGGCGTTGACTTCTCTGTATTTCTGTCATGATGTGTTTTGGGTCACCACAGTGGTTGTTGCTATTTTCCTGGATGTAGATGTCGGGCTAGCGTTGGGAACAATATCCGTGTCACTGCTTCCTCTGCAATTGCTTCTAGACCCCAGTAAATGTGGTAGAGGTGGCACATCTCCTTGGGAGCATTCGGCTGTCTTTTCTTGTCTTAGTGGATCTGGTGCTCGCCAGTATTCTCCGCCATCTGTAAAATAAAACAGAATCCTCCAGCAAGGGCGACAACAGCTTTGAGTAAAGGGGCCATGCCTAGGAGCTTGAGAGACATTTTGATGGGGACACCTACTCAGCTTGTACAGGGACAGTGGGAGCTTCTCTGTGGGTGTTGTCACTTTCCTGATCATGGGGTGCTGACTAGCTTCCCAGTACCAGTTATGGGTTCTCTCCCACCAAGCGGGCCCCATGACCAACTGGAGGACAGTTGATTACCCACAAAGGCTGTGTGCTACTATTACACAAATGTGTACTTCTTGTCTAGCTGGTAGATTGCATGGCTTGCAGGGTCTCCTGTTGTTGGTGACCATTGTCACCCAGTAGCTCGCACAGCACCTTCCAGTGCCATGAGTGTTTGCGGGGGGGGGGAGGGAGAGAGGACTGGTTTTCCTCTAGTTTCTACGTTGTCTCTCAGTGTTCTGCGACAGCAGCCTATGGTGCCTTCAGCAAAGAAGGTCTTACCATTGTCTAGTAACCACGTGCTTGGCAAAGGCCTTCATTGTTTTGGAGAATCACACAGATCACCCTGGCCAACTGCTTGCTGTGGGGGTTAGCCCAGATCTGGCCCTGGGATCCACAAGCCAGAGCCCCTGGTTTAAGACTTAAGCTTTCTCCACCTTCTACTGGGCATTACGGTCTGGTCTGTCCACCTCCCTTAATAGAGGGTTCTAGCTCTTATACCAGTTTTCAGGAGGAAGGCTCCTATTGTGCTAACTGCCTTAGCCTTTGGTTTTGTGTAGTTCCCTGAATCCCCCACCCACCCTCCCACCTTATTATTCTTTCCCTGTACAGGTCTGTTTGGTAACTCCTCCTCTCCTCCCTCCCCCGTTCCTCTTTTTCCTGGTCTCATTCTAGTTACACACACACAGGCCTAGTGCTTACTCCCTTTTGGGCTCCCCTTCCACTGTCCAGTTTAGGAGTCACATATGACAGAGCACATGCGATGTTTGTCTTTCTTAGTTTGTGTGACCTCGCTTAGGATGTTATTTTCCAAACCATCCATCTTCCTGCGAACATCATCATTTCTGATGAGCAGAATTCCACTGTGTAAATGTACCACATCTTCATTATCCAGTCATCAGTAGATGGGCATCTGGTTTGCTCCCAATTCCTAGCTATTGTGAATAGAGAAGTGATAAACACAGTTGAGCAAGGTATCTCTGAAGTAGAGAGTGGAGTCTTTAGGATAGATACTGAGGAGTGGAATGAGGTAGATTTCTTATATGGCCCAGCTAACTTACCCCTGAACATATATGTGCCCTAAGGAATCAACCTTCTACTACAGAGATGTGGTAGTTTGAATAGATGGCCCCCAATATAGTCAGTGTTCTGTTAGCTTGTAGTCTGGATCTGCAGCCACCTGGATGAAGGCGGTGTCACTGGGCGGATCTTAAGGTGTGGTGGTGGGTTTGAGATTTCAATCTAAAGATATGCAAAGTGTGCCTAGCTGGAGTTCCTGACGTGTGCTATGCTGGGTGGCTTTTGGCCATTAGCTTTTTCTCTTTTTGCTTTGTCCTTTAAGAGGGGGCCAACTGTGCCTGTTCTGGACGTTCATCTCAGGGAAGCTGAATCTGTCTGCTACAAGAGATATTTGTGCATCCATGTTTATTGCTGCACTATCTGAGAAATGAAATCAGACTATATGCCTAGCAACAGATGTATGAATGATGAGAATGTGGTACATGCACACAGTGGGATTCTCTTCAGCATGACAGAAAATGAAATTATAAAATTTTCAGGAAAATGGATGGAAGATGTAGAAAGAATTATATTAAATGAAGTGACTCAGCTCAGAAAGACCCAAATTGCATGCACGCTCCCTCTGATATGTAGACCCTAGCTTGTATTATCTGGAAGTAGGTATGTATAGGAGGGCAAATGTGGGTTAAACCTATAAAGGTAGAATGGTACCAAGAGTAAGTATAAAGAAATGAGACGGAGGCCGGGGAAATGGCTCAGCAGGTAAAGGCAGCAACAGTTTGCAAAGCCTAAAATTAGTGCCCATGTACTAACCCTAGTTCTCATATAAAGTCCCACGCACAAAGTGGCTTATGCATCTGCAGCTCATTTGCAATAGCACGAGGCCCTAGTGTATCCACACATATGCTCTGTCTCTCTGTTTGCCTCTTTCTCTCTGTCTCTCCTTCACTCAGATAAATAAATTATGAAAAATATAATTTCCAGATCCATCCTTTTTTTAAAGAAAGATGCTAGAGCAAATGATATCTGAATCTCTGTATGCTAACTAAAAAAAAAATTAAAATGAAATTTAGTTTAAAAAATTAGCCGGGCGTGGTGGCGCACGCCTTTAATCCCAGCACTCAGGAGGCAGAGGTAGGAGGATCGCTGTGAGTTCGAGGCCACCCTGAGACTCCATAGTGAATTCCAGGTCATCCTGGGCTAGAGTGAGACTCTACGTTGAAAAAGAAAAAAACAAGTTGCCTGCCCAGGGCTAGAGGGATGAGCTTAGTGGTTAAGGCATTTGCCTGCAAAGCCAAAGGACCCTGGTTCGATTCCCCAGGACCCATGTTAGCCAGATGCACAAGGTGGCACACACATCTGGAGTTTTTTTGCAGTAGCTGGAGGCCCTGGCATACATTCTCTCTCTCCCCACCCCCATTTCTCTGTTAAATAAATAAATAAATAAAATTATCTGTCCAATAGAGACTGTAAGGGAAATATTAAAAAAGATGAAGTGGTCACTGTAAGGTTAAGATTTTTAGTTCTAAAAGGTTAAGAAGGGCTGGAGAGATGGCTTAGCAATTAAGCACTTGCCTGTGAAGCCTAAGGACCCAGGTTCGAGGCTCAACTCCCCAGGACCCACGTTAGCCAGATGCACAAGGGGGCGCACGCATCTGGAGTTCATTTGCAGTGGCTGGAGGCCCTGGTGCACCCATTCTCTGTCTATCTATCTGCCTCTCTGTCTCTCTCTCTCTCTCTGTCGCTCTCAAATAAATAAAAAAAAAATTAAACAAAAAAATTTTTTAAAAAGGTTAAGAAGTGTGAATTGGTGCTCAGACATGTGGTGCGTGAGGTGTCATGGATGCCTGCTCACCGGTAAGATGGAGATCAGTGAGGACACTGCAGCCATGACAGGCTTTGCGGGGTGCTGGTGGCATTGAAGATAGACATGAGTGTCTTTTCTGGAAGACTGGTCCCATTCATGTTTCACAAGCACGCATGCACATGTATGTGTGTGCACACACCCGGAGAAAGTGAGGTTTAGGTATGTTCTACCAGCTGCTGAAGGAGTAAAGAACCATCTGTCTTCTGGAGTTTTCTCCTTAAAAGGGAAAGTACACAGATAAACAGGCAGTCTTTCAAAGTCATACAATTTCCTGTCAGGATGCTAGCCCACCAAGCTGTTCAGAGTGGCTTGTAGGAAATAGAGTTTCTTGAAAAATGCCCCAGTCAGCTCCCGTTCCCGTAATGAAATGCCAAACACCATGTGACTTAACGAGCAGAAATGGTTTTCTGACAGCTCTGGAGGCCGGAATTCCAATCAAGTGGCCAGAAGCTTTCTGGTCTGGAGACAGCTCACTTTCTGACTTGCCAACAGCTGCCTTCCTGCATACCCACAGTGGGAGTGGGGGTGGGGATTGGTGAGGAGAGAGCTCTGGTGTCTCTTATTAGGGCATTGTTGCAGTCCAGTTCGCATTGCTGGTAGAAATCACCCAACCAAGAGCAGCTTCTGGGAAAAAGAGATTTATTTTGACTTACAGGCTCGAGGGGAAGCTCCACGATGGCAGGGGGAAACTATGGCATGAGCAGAGAGTGGACATCACCCCCTGGCCAACATAAGGTGGACCACAGCAACAGGAGGGTGTGCAAAACAGTGGCATGGGGAAACTGGCTATAACACCCATAAGCCCACCCCCAACAATATACTCCCTCCAGGAGGCGTTAATTCCCGAATATCTATCAGCTGGGAACCTAGCATTCAAAACACCTAAGTTTATGGGGGACACCTGAATCAAACCTCCACAGGCATTAATCACATCATGGAATTCTGTCCACGTGCTATAATTAATTGCTCCTCAAAGACCTCACCTGCTAGAACTATTACACTGGGAATTACAGGTCTAGAAAATGAATTTGGGGGAGAAACATTCAGCCTATGGCAAGGGGCGAATACCTCTCAAGACTGGAAAGACAGGCACCCCCAGGGCAGAAACCGAGGACCGGAAGTCTGAAATGACATGGTTTATGCGGTAAACTAATGATCTTTTTGCCTCCGTGATGAAAAGCGGTTTTTGGGATGTCATTAATATTTAAATCTGTGGGTTGAGTAAAGCTGACGAGTCATCACAGTGCACGGTGCGGACGGGCCTCGTGGAATCAACCTAAGGCCTTAAAGAGAAAATAACACTGACTCCCGTGAGGAAGAGGGAATTCTGCCTATAGTTATCTTCTAACCTGAGCTGCAATACCAACTCTTTCCTGGCTCCCCAGCCTGTCACTCTACCCTGATAATATTACACTTGCCAGACTCTGTATTCATGTGGCCAAGTCCTTAAAATGAGTACTTCTAGATAAACATGGAGGTGAGTAGGTAGATAGATGTATAGACATAACCATATCCCATTAGTTTTGTTTCTCTAGAGAACGCTAAAGCGGTGTCTTAACCCACTACCTAGTTAGCTGTGAAGAGTAGAGAGAAGAAAAAGAAAAGGTGGGCTGGAGAGATGGCTTAGCGGTTAAGCGCTTGCCTATGAAGCCTAAGGACCCCGGTTTGAGGCTCGATTCTCTAGGACCCACGTTAGCCAGATGCACATGGGGGCGCATGCATCTGGAGTTCGTTGGCAGTGGCTGGAAGCCCTGGCGTGCCCATTCTCTCTCTCTCTCTCTCTGCCTCTTCCTCTCTCTGTCACTCTCAAATAAATAACTAAAACTGAACAAAAAAAAAATTTAAAAAAGAAAAGGTATGGGTTCATAATGCATAACTAATTCCACTTCACCACACTTCTAGGCCCCGGGTGGAGCACGTGGTGGTGATCTTAACTGGAGACCCTGACGCTTATTCCTGATGACATCACTAGTCTGCTCAATAAATCTTCCAATGATTTCCTGTGGCTTTCCAAGAAAATCCCAATCCAATGGGTTAGTGTTCAGAGATCTCTCTGTGTCCATTCCTGGCACTACTGCTGATGGCAAATGCCACAGGATTCACTCCCTCCCCTAATAAGATTGTACGTGTGCATCCTTTGCCTTGTGGCTTGCAGGGTGACCTAAGGAGGGAGCATTAATTCCTGCTCTGTTGGTTTGAGGCTGGTCCACATAAGTCACTTTGCCCAGTAGCGAGAACCAGACAGGATCATATGTCCATCCTGGCAGAAAGTATAAATGCTTGTGTGTTTCTGAACGGAGAGCAGGTGGCACCTAGCAAGAGTGTAGGACTCTCCCACGGAGATCTTTCCACTGTCCAAGTCCTGTGAACAACAGCTGCTCCTTGTGAAGCTTTGTCTTGGAAGTTCAGATTTCACGCTCTGCTGCAGTGTGAAATTATTTCATCCTAAGCAATGAGCAGCCTGTGTTTCTTGAGGGTTTGTTAAATCGCTTATGAGTTGGGGTGTTTATATTATAGATCAGTGGATAAATTTTAACTCAGTGTTTTTGGAGAAAGTGTCTTAAAATAATGTTGTGCTTTATTTTTATCATGTAGCAAGATAGAAAAATCATAGCAGTTGGGCTGGAGAGATGGCTTAGTGGTTAAGCGCTTGCCTGTGAAGCCCAAGGACCCCGGTTCTAGGCTGAATTCCCCAGGACCCACATTAGCCAGATGCACAAGGGGGTGCACATGTCTGGAGTTCATTTGCAGTGGCTAGAGGCCCTGGTGCACCCATTCTCTCTCTCTCTCCCTCTCTCTCTTCCTCTTTCTCTGTCTATTGCTCTCAAAAAAATGAACAAAAATAATTTTTAAAAAATCATAGCAGCTGACATCAGACTCCTAAGTTGAGTATGAAGTGACTTTGTTTAGGACAATAACTTTACAGGCCATTTGAGATGGAAAGTGAGACCCTAGGACATTGAAGAACAGGAGGGGGTTGATTGAGAAATGGCTAAACTGTCCTGCTGTAGAAATTTTAAAAAAAAAATGAGGGTGAAGGGAAGGGACAGAGATGATAAAAAGAAACTGGAAGGAGACTGGAAGGATTGCTTAGAGGTTAAGGCATTTTCCTGTAAAGCCAAAGGACCCAGGTTCAATTCCCCAGGACCCACGTAAGCCAGATGCACAAAGGGGCGCATGCATCGAGTTTGTTTGCAGTGGCTAGAGGCCCTGGCACACCCATTCTCTCTCTCTCTCTTTCTCTGTCAAATAAATAAGTAAATAAAAATAAAATATTAAAAAAAAACTGTGAGGACGAGAACATGAGATCAAGAAAAGGTTGGACTCAAGGATATTGGAGATCTCCAGTAGCAGCCCCTCTCCAAAAAAAAATCTTGCCTTCCCTTCTTGCATAATAATAGTATTCTAGCTGGACACATCACTGACCTGGTTAGAGACTCCATTTCCCAGGCGCCATTGCAGCCAGAGCGATCTACTGACTGCATTTCTGCCGATGGAAGGAAAATGGAACCGATGTATATACATCTGCTTCCAGAGAAGGAAATTCTGATCCCACATGGCCTCTTTTCTCTTGTGCGTGGGGTTTGATTCATCTGCCCATGCAGACAGGGACACAGCCACTTCCAAGGGGTGGGAAAAGGCAGCGAGAGAACAGGAGCTATGCTTGAGCGGCTGGGGACAGCGCTTTCACACAAGCAGGCCTGCTCACTTCCTCTGGGCTGGAAGAGAGCCATAACATCATGTTGGGATTAGGAGGGGCCCTACTGTCTCAGCAGTTTAGCTTAACTCTTCACTGACACAATGGCAGAAACCCCTAGGGGGATTTTGCAGAATAGAGGTTAAGATTTATTCACGTTTTAAAATTTATACATGATAAACCCTCTATCCTCTGACTTTGGGCAAAATCTGTTAAAAAGGCAAAAGATTTTGCAAATGAAAGTCTTGGTAGAAATCAAGGAAACTGGTTTGCAAAGACCGGAAACACAGCATAGACTAGGTGTGGGATGAGTCAGGACTGGACTAGCTACAGAGTCAGGAATTCAATGCCAAAGACCCAGAACGATGACAGCTCACCCGAGTTAGTGGAAACTTCAGGCATACTTGGCTTTGCACAGGAATGGAGCAGAAGGGCGGGTCGTCTATCTTAATCTTGTTCATAGAGGGCGAAATAACTAACAGTGGCCACCTGGGGCAGACAGGAAAGTATCATAGATAAGGGTGCCAACTCTGCTTCCCTGCCGTGATGTAACTTTAAGGAAGTTCCTTGAACTCTAAGCCTGTGTTTTAATCTTTGAATTGAGTATCATGATATCTACTTCAGGGTTGTCATAGGGAAGTAGAGGAATAATATCGATGAAGCACTTAGCACAGTGCCTGATATGTGATGTGAGACCAAGAAGACTTGCTTTTATTAGTAATGAAAATAATTCTTATCTTATTAATAATGCAAGATTCTGGGTCCAGGGAGAGATTAAGTTCCATAAAGATGTAGGAAAATTTAACAAGATAAACAGTTAAGAAAAGCATTGAGATTATCACAGCTTTTGGGTTCTTATCCAAATTTGCAAAGAACTGAAAAGATGGACTCCAAGAAGGGTAAATTATGAACCATGAGGTTCATTTTAGGGAGAGCTAGGTTCCAGAGGGAAGGCTAACAGGAAACGCCAATCCAAAATTGATTCTCCCCCTTCCCAGCCAAGTTGGGAAGAAGGAGGGGAGATGGATAAAATCTTGTCCACATCTCTGAAGAAGAAGCTTCCAGAGAGGTCACACCACATACATGTGAAAAACCAAGTAGGAGGGACCAAGCCACAAGAGTCCTTTCACATAAGAAACTGGAGAGAATTAAGAGATAGTGAAGGTCTCAGAGATTAAAGAGAGGTCATTCATGTAGCAAAACAACAAAGTATCTAAAAAAAAAAAATTAAGCTCACATGGAAAGCAAGAAGGAAAATGCCCCAGCTGAAAAGAAATACTTCCCCTTCTCAACCAGGCTGGGAAGATGATAGCTCACCAAAGCAAGGACCCAGAGAGTCATGGCCAGGAGAATGAAGAGCAGAGAGAGAGAGAGAGAGAGAGAGAGAGAGAGAGAGAGAGTGTGTGTGTGTTAAACACATCTACCAGGCCTATTTATGGATTAAATATCAATTGGGCTGAGCCTGATCATAAGATTTAGGTGTGTAAGGGAAAGACCTGATTGATTGGTGGACCCAAGAGGACCAGCCCACTGGGTGTGCAAAGCTTGAAGAAGCTGGAAGTTGTTACTGGAAAGCGTTGCTTGGAGTCCTCTTGGTGAGACTGAATCAGAAGAGGGTTCTAGTCTTGCCAGGGCAGGCAAGGTAACATCCATGTTCTTCTTAGATCTCTGTCCCTGGCTAACTGCCTGTAAAAAAAGCTATCTTGGGACTGGAGGGATGGCTTAATGGTTAAGGCATTTGCCTGCAAAGCCAAAGGACCCAGGTTCGATTCCCCAGGACCCACATTAGTCAGATACACAAGGGGGCACACAGTCTGGAATTTGTTTGCAGTGGCTGGCGCCCTGGAGTGCCCATTCTCTCTCTCTCCCTCTTTCTCTGTCAAATAAGTAAATAAAAATAAAAATATTACAAGAAAGCTATCTTTCTCTTCTTCCTTCATTCCTCACTACTGAAAAGAAACTATAACTATTGTTAGGAAAAATGGGTTGATGACAGCTCTTAACTTCTTCAAGCTCGATAGAGTAGTAGAGCATACCAGTTAGAACTTCTCAGGAGGGAGTTTATCTAAAGTAATGTGGAGAAGCTATTTAGTGGGAACCAGTCTGATGTCTCATTACCATCTGTATGTAGGTCTTTTAATTTGGTCTGTTCTTTTGAATGTAGGGTAACATTCATAAAAGATAAATAGTTAAGGGCTAGAGACATGGCTTAGCAGTTAAGGTGCTTGAGGTGATGAGAGACCAAGAAGACTTGCTTTTATTAGTAATGATAATAATTTTAATCTTATTAATAATACAATATTTTGGGTCCAGGGAGAGATTAAGTTCCATAAAGATGTAGGAGATCCCAGGCCCATGGACCCCAGCTTTTGGGTTCTTATCCAAATTAGCAAAGATTTGAAAACATAGACTCCAAGAAGGGTGAATTATGAACCATGAAGTTCATTTTAGGGAGAGTTAGGTTCCAGAGGAAAGACTAACAGGAAGCCAAAGGACCTAGGTTCTATTCCCCAGGACCCATGTAAGCCATATGCACAATGTGATGCATGCACCTGGAATTTGTTGGCAGTGGCTGATGGCCCTGGGATGCCCATTCTCTATCTATCTGCCTGTTTATGTCTCTCTCTCTCTCTCTCAAATAAATAAAAATTAAATGAAAATTCAACAAGATAAACAGTTAAGAAAAGCATTGAGATTATCACAAAGCAGTAAAAGAGGACCTCAGTTAGTTAGAAGGAGGCATAAGTCAATGCATTGCAGGTGTTAAGCATATGATCAAGAGAGGAGGATATCTATAGCTAGCATCAAACAGGGAAGTCTTTTAGCCTGAACCTTTGTTTATGTTATAATACTTCTGGTTATATACTGTTGTTGGATATTTAAGACCATGTAGGAAGCCACAAAAAAAAAAAATGTACTTTTGAAGGTCAGTAGGAGTGACTCTTAGGGATTTGAGAGGAGCTCTATGACTCTCAGCATTGTGTCATCTGCTAGGCTAAGTCAAGGCCATGATGACTGTACAGCTTCCTTTGGAAGCATTCCTCTGTTGCAACTCTCCCTTTGCAGACTGTACACTGATTAAGAGTCCAATCTCTGGGCCTCCGAGTCCTCCCTGGCCAAGAAGACAAGTGGCTTACCAGAGTTGGAGGATGTACTAGGAGTGTCCTGTGGCCTTTTTGACCTGGGAGCAGGAACCAAATATTGGTCCTTCTAACTCCAGTGTCTCCCATAGGCTTTGGCTTCTACATATGGTTATTAAGCCCTCAGAAGGACAGTCACACATGTCTGGAAGGGTAGAGTAGATACAGAGCATCTTTGATTAACTTATCTGGAATAAAACTGATCAAGTATAAAGAATGGCACAAAGCCAGGCATGGTGGTGAATGCCTTTAATCCCAGCAATCGGGAGGCAGAGGTGGGAGGATCACCATGAGTTCAAGGCCACCCTGAGACTATATAGTGAGTTCCCGGTCAGCCTGGACTAGAGCAAGACCTTACCTTAAAAAAACAAAAACAACAACAACAAAAAAAAAAAAATGGCACGAAAATGTAAAGTCATTCTGCCTAGCATTTAAGTTTAGTTACCCAGTAACAGTGTAAGCCATATCTGGAACATAGAAAGTAGGCATGTGTTACCTTTTTAAAGTATCTAGCAGCTGTAAGGACAGACAGGGCATGTTGATAGTCCTGGAAGCCATTATTTATTTATTTGTTTTTATTTTAGAGATTAACAGATCTAAATCAATTGATTTGACCTAGAAATTGTCTGCCTAGGAGAGACAAGATAACATAAAATATTGGCACATGTGTTTGAAAACATCTTTGGTTAGTCTGCATTCCTGTGTGGGTACCAGTTGCCTTTGGGTTGCTGGAAGTAGAACAGCAGAGCTTGGGACCATTTTCATCAGATGGTGATTATTTAAACATGAGGCTGTATGTTGAAGCAGGGAATGTGTCTTGAGAGTTAATTTACTTATGAATAATGATTTAAGATATCAAAAATGAGGCAGGTGCTTAAGAAACATCTTTTAAAAATATTTTATTCTTTTATTTATGACACACACACACACACACACACAGAGAGAGAGAGAGAGAGAGAGAGAGAGAGAGAGAGAGAGAGAGAGAGAATGTGCATGCCAGGGCCTCTAGCCATACAAGTAAACTCCAGACATGTGCACCACCTTGGGCATCTAGCTTTATGAGGGTACTAGGGAATCAAACCTGGGTCCCTTAACTTTGTTGGCAAGTGCCTTAGCTGCTAAGCCATCTCTCAAGCCCAAGAAAAATCTGGACTAAGATTGTTTGATTATACATTGCTAACAGTAGAGCATAACATGATTATTACTGAATTACAACATCTTGATTTTAATATAATCCTTGACAAGTCTATTTTAAAAGAGAAAAACAGATGGACAAGCAATGCTATTTGCTTAATCTTAGAAGAGAAATATATAGCAATTAATCTGAGGTACATTAGAGACACTTTGATTAACACAAAGTAATTTTATTTTTTGGCCACAACTGTCAAAAACATGAGGCTTACTTTGACTCAGGAATTAAGAATGAGAGCCTTTTATCTCAGGATATGGGGAGTCTTTTTAGTTAGTAAAAGCTACAGTGACCTGAAACTGAATTATTTTTATTATAAAACTTATAAAACTTAAGCCTAGTGATGGTCATTTGATAGAATTAGCATGAACAAGACAGGAACTATCTTTAAAGTTATGTTAACCTTACATATGCTATAACCTCAGACATGATAGTTAACCTTACAATAGAAAATCTAGCACTAATGAGTAAACCTCAATCTTTTTTTTTCTTTTTGGTTGTTGTTATTGTTTTTGTTTTTCGAGGTAGGGTCTCACTACAGCTCAGGCTGACCTGGAATTCACTATGTAGTCTCAGGATGGCCTCAAACTCACAGTGATCCTCCTACCTCTGCCTCCGGGGTGCTGGGATTAAAGGCATGTGCCACCATGACTGGCCTCAACCTTAAAACTCAGTTTCTCTGGTAGTTAAAAGTTTGACAGATAGGGGCTGGAGGGATGGCTTAGCAGTTAAGGTGCTTACCTGTGAAACTAAGGACCCAGGTTTAATTCCCCAGTACCCATGGGAGCCAGATGCCCAACGTGGCACATGGGTCTGGAGTTCATTTCCAGTGGCTAAAGGCCTTGGCAACACCTATTTTCCCTGTATCTGTCTCTTTCTCTCTCTCAAATCAATAAGTAAATAAAATATTTTGTATAAAATTTGGCAGATAAAGAAACACAGATAACTTGGTTGAGCACGTCTTTAAAAAATAAATAAAATATTTTGTATAAAATTTGACAGATAAAGAAACATAGATAACTTGGTTAAACACTTCTTTAAAAAATAAATAAATAAAATATTTTGTATAAAATTTGACAGATAAACATAGATAACTTGGTTGAGCACTTTAAAAAAATATTTTATTTATTTATTTATTTATTTGAGAGAGAGAGAGGTAGGTAGACAGAAAGAGAGAATGGGTGCACTAGGGCCTTTAGCCACTGTAAATGAACTCCAGACGCATGCTCCCCCTTGTGCATCTGGCTTATGTAGGTCCTGGGGAATCAAACTGGGGCCCTTAGGCTTCGCAAGCAAACCCCTTAACTGCTAAGTTATTTCACCAGCCCTTTTTTTTTTTTTTTTTTTTTTTTTTTTTTTTTTTTTTTTTTTTTTAGGTAGGGTCTCATTCTAGCTAAGGCTACTCTGGAAATTCGCTATGTAGTCTCAGGGTGGCCTTGAACTCACAGTAGTCCTCCTACCTCTGCTTCCCAAGTGCTGAGATTATATGTGTGCACCACCACGCCTGGCTTAGTTGAGCACTTTAAAGCCAGTTTTCATGAACTGTTACCATGAACAGATTAACATCAGTGAGCTGAAGTTTTACCTTTGACCTACTGAGGTATGGTGACATAATTTTATAACTTGAATGACATAACATACTGTAACCACTTAGGATTACCTGATTCTTATCTGTTGTAAGTCCTAGGCAAATCTCATGGTTGTCTTATGCACTTAAAGGAATTTGTTACCTGATTAAGCACTGTAAGACAGTCTATCCATTTTATCTTTTTTTGTTGTTGTTGTTGTTGTTTTTGGTTTTTTTCATTTCTCTTTTCCTTTTTTAAAATTTTATATTTTTATTGACAGCTTCCATACTTATAGATGATAAACCATGATAATTCCCTCCACTTCCACACTTTCCCCTTCACAAATCCACACTCCATCATATCCCCTCCCTCACTCCATTAGTCTCTCTTTAATTTTGATGTCATCATCTTTTTCTCCTATTAGGAGGATCTTGTGAAGGTCTCTGCTTTGCAGATCTGTGCGGATCGGGTCCCTGGTAGATCTTGGTCTCTCCTGCTTCTCTGCTGTGGCCAGTAATAACCTATGCACCTTCACTTTTCGTAAGAAGAGTGTATTTTGCTATGGTTTTGCTTAAATCCCTCCCTTGGCTGGTTTGGTGTGACTCCTATGCCATTATCTTACCAGAAAGTTCTTCATGTTTTTTAAGGTAGGGTCTCACTCTAGCCCAGGCTGACCTCACTCTGTATCTCAGGCTGGCCTCCAACTCACAGTGAACCTCCTACTGATAAAGGATTTGGGGGGGGGCGGTTCAGGAGGAGTCCCCTAGAATTTATGAATCCCAAATTTTGGGTTCTGTCCTACCTTAATAAAGAATTAATAAAGATGGCCTCAAGAAAAATAAATTATGAATTATTAAGTTTCTTTGGAGAGAAATCACAAATTGTGGGGCTTATTTAAGGGAGATTGGAATTTAAGAGAAACTGAGGCCTTTAAAGAGAGACTAGAGTAGAGCTGCTTGCACATGAAAAGTAGAATCTAGGAGCTTGTGTAGGGAGATGGTAAGAGGCAGATGGTGAGGTTCAAGGAAAAATGAGAGGAAGAATTCAAAGCAGAGACCAGGAGATTCAGAAGAGAAATGAGTGATGAAGAGGGGTGTACTTATGGTTACCCTGGGTTTAGAGTAACTATACAGGTGGCAAGTCTAGAGTCAGTGAGAACACCCATGTGGCAGATTCGGAGACCAGGAGAAAATCATATAAGCCATCAAAGTGGGAAAGATTTTGAAGTATAAAACAGGCAAGCGGCTGGAGAGATTGCTCAATGGTTAAGGTTCTTGTCTGCAAAGGCTGAGAACCCAGGTTTGATTCCCCAGTACTCACATAAAGCCAAGTGGGGCATAAATCTGGAGTCTGTTTGCAGCAGCTGGAGGCCCTGGCATGTTCATTCTCTCTATCTACCTTCTATCTCTGCTTGAAAAGAAATAAAAATTTAAAAATAATACTAAAAACTAAAAAAACAAAAACAAAGAGGCAAGATAAAAAAAAAAAATGCTACATCCAGATGTGGTGGCACTTGCCTTTGATCCCAGCACTTAAGAGGTTGAGGTATGGGCTGGATAGATGGCTTAGTGGTTAAGTGCTTGCCTGTGAACCCTAAGGACCCCGGTTCGACACTCGATTCTCCAGGACCCATGTTAGCCAGATGCACAAGGGGGCGCATGCGTCTGGAGTTCGTTTGCAGTGGCTGGAAGCTCTGGTGCGCCCATTCTTTCTCTCTGCCTCTCTCTCTCTATCTGCCTCTTTCTGTCTCTGTCACTCTCAAATAAATAAATAAATAAATGAACAAAAAAATAAAGGAGGGAGAGGTGGCTCATTCTTGAAAAAAAAAAAAAAAAAAGGTTGAAGTAGGAGGATCACTGTGAGTTGGAGGCCATCCTGAGACTACATAGTGAATTCCAGGTCAGCCTGAGGTAGAGCGAGACCCTACCTCACAAAACCAAGGAAAAAAAAAAAAAAGAGCTGGGTGCAGTGCACATGCCTTTAATCTCAACACTTGGGAGGCACAGGTAAGAAGATCATCAGGAGTTCAAGATCACCCTGAGACTACATGGTGAATTCCAGATCAGCCTGGGCTAGAGTGAGACCCTACCCCAAAAAACAGAAACAAAAAAATTAGCTGGGCGTGGTGGCACACACCTTTAATCCCAGTACTTGGGAGGCAGAGGTAGAAGGATCACTGAATGTTCAAGGCCACCCTGAGATGACATAGTGAATCCCACATCAGCATGGGTTAAAGTGAGACCCTACCATGAAGAAAAAAAAAAAAAAAAAACAGCCAGTGCTATGCAGGTTAGATTCACTTATGTCTGAGCAGTACAGGTTAAGAGCCAGAGAGACTCCCCACACACGGAGGGGCACACAGAGAATAGGAGAAGGAAGGCTGCAGCCTTTATAGGGTCACATACAGGTATGCAAGCAGAAGACCAGATTGGATGGTAGATTTGGAGGGTAGACCCTAGGACCAGCCTACCTGGGTCAGCCCACCCAGGTAGCACACTAGACTGTGGGCAGCAGAGACTGCTGTAGATCAGTCTTGATCCGACATGAGTTCCATTTCTGCCAAGAGTTCCGTTCTTGTGCCAAGGTGAGGTGGCATCCGAGGTGGCATGTGGGGTGGCATCACCTGGTTCTCTCTGGACCTCCATCTCTAACTGAAACAGTGTAAAAGAAGCTAGCTTTCTCCTGTCCTCCTTTCCATCCCGTGCTTCCTGAGTGCTGGGATTAATGGTGTGCACCACCATACCCGGCTCCTGTTTTTTTTTTTTTTTTTTTTTTTTTTTTGGTTTTTCGAGGTAGGGTCTCACTCTAGCTCAGGCTGACCTGGAATTCACTATGGAGTGTCAGGGTGGCCTCGAACTCAGGGCGATCCTTCTACCTCTGCCTCCCGAGTGCTGGGATTAAAGGCATGCACCACCACGCCCGGCTCCAGCTCCTGTTTTATCTGTCTAGCAAAAATATTATCTGACAGAGGTATCTTTGGATAACCAAAAGCAAAAGACAAAAAATATATATGGATTGATATTACCCTTGTTCTGTTTGTTTTCTTTTCCCTCTTTCTTATCACCTGTCAGATCTGTGAGGAGGTATTGGGAAGCATATAAAAATTAATTTAATCTGCTTGGATCTGAGACAGGGGAGCACTTAATCCTGAATTTACAGCCAGCTCTACTAATTATAACCAAGAACAAGTAATAGAACAGAGAACCAAGTATCCTGGCATGTTAACCTTGTAACTGTAACCTAAATCATAAAGGCATTTGGCCAGGAAAGATAGAAAATGGTTGGTCTCTTATAATTAATAGGTCATTCAAACAATGGAACAAACAACAATTAGGGAGCAGTTGTAGGCTTTGAACATCAAAAGAGTCTCCATCCATGAAATGGGCCCAGCACATTTGTCTGGCGTCTATATAGGTCTGGCATCTGGCATGTGCCTGCCACTTATATAGGCCCAGCACATGAGCCTAGAATGCCTTTTTTTTTTTTTCAAAAAAAACCAGGGCTGGAGAGATGGCTTAGCGGTTAAGCGCTTGCCTGTGAAGCCCAAGGATCCCGGTTCGAGGCTCCATTCCCCAGGACCCACGTTAGCCAGATGCACAAGGGGGCGCATGTGTCTGGAGTTCGTTTGCAGTGGCTGGAGGCCCTGGCACGCCCATTCTCTCTCTATATATATATCTGCCTCTTTCTCTCTCTGTCTGTCGCTCTCAAATAAATAAATAAAAATGAACAAAAAAAATTAAAAAAAAACCATTTATTATTTACTTGCACACGTGAATGTGTGTGTTTGGGCATGTCGGGGACTCCTGCTTGCACCAGTTTGGCTTCCCCTGGCACCCATACTGAAGGGGTGATAAGACACGCCTCCCTTGATTCCTGCCTCGCAGGGTCTTGTCTCAGTCTAACCCAGTTAGACCTTTCCAGAAAGAAGCTGAATTTAGGTTATCGTTAAGTAGATGTGCCTACTTGGAATAACTATAGCAATCAGACCTGGGGCTCAACTGTGTTTATAACTTACTGACTTATCAAGCTGACAAGGTTTTGTCCTGGTTTAGGCTAAAAATCATTTTCTTTTAGCTCCCTCTTAAGAAAATTAAAATTTAGGTGTCTCGGTCCTTTCAGATCCCTCTTACAACTGAATGGGTGCAATAGTGGCATGCCTGTTCTGGTGGAAACCAACTGCTCTCTAATTGGACTGAAGGCCCACTCTATGGGAGGGAATACATACATGGCTGGTACCGAAAACCTAATCAAAAACCTACGGCAGGGGAGGTCATGAGCCTTAGGGGTGTAAAGTCTGCTCTTGTCTGGCTAAATGCATATATTATGCTTACCAAACTGCCCTGTAAGCACTACACTCAATGTTCATATTCAAATATTAATGCTACTCTCACTTTTGGTTAGAGAAGCTTCTCTTTTCAGATGGCAGTGACCACTGGGATGACCCAAAAGGCAACATAGTGCTAAGAAGAAGTGACAGAGGAGTGTCCAGCACTGAAACATCTCTATCACACCCTCCAAGGCTCAGGGTCCATTGCAGAACAGGTGGCAGAAAGAATATAAGAGGCAAAGGAAGGGTAGGACCCCTTACAGTGCACCCGTCCAGACAGAAATTGGCCTTGATATCCATGACCTTGCAGTGCCCAGCACAACCTTCACAAGATCCTCATAATAGGAGGAAAAGATGATGACATCAAAATAAAAGAGAGACCAACGGAGAGAGGGAGGGGAGGTGATGGAGAGTGGTGTTGTGAAGGAGAAAGTGGGGGAGGGAAGGAATTATCATGGTTTATTGTCTGTAAGTATAGAAGTTGTCAATAAAAAAATACATTAAAAATCAAATCTTTAGAACTGGGCGTGGTGGCGCACGCCTTTAATCCCAGCACTCGGGAGGCAGAGGTAGGAGAATCGCCATGAGTTCCAGGCCACCCTGAGACTACAGAGTGAATTCCAGGTCAGCCTGGGCTATAGTGAGACCTTACCTCAAAAAAAAAAAAAAAATCAAATCTTCAATTAACTATGAAAACCTCTGAAGATCATCTGTGTCCTCCAATATCAAATATTCAGCAAAGATTTAATTCTCTATGTAAAAATAAATTGGCATTTCCACCTCGTTATTATTCAAACTTGCTTTAGTCTTTAATGAAGGTCAAAATTATATGTACACCAAAGAATTTTTTTTAAAAAAAATAAGGCTGGTGATATCACCATACCCAATTTTTTAAAATTTATTACTGTCAGAGAAGGAGGGAGGGAGAGAGAGAGAGAGAGAGAGAGAGAGAGAGAGAGAGAGAGAGAATGGCCACACCAGGGCTTCTAGCCACTGCAAACAAACTCCAGACACATGCACCACTATGAGCATCTGGTTTATGTGGGACCTGGAAAATCGAACCTGGGTCCTTAGGCTTTGCAGGCATGCATCTTAACCACTAAGCCATCTCTCCAGCCCCAAAGATTTTTTTTTTTTTTTTTTTTTTTTTGGTTTTTAGAGGTAGGGTCTCACTCTAGCTCAGGCTGACCTGGAATTCACTACATAGTCTCAGTGGCTTTGAACTCATGGCAACCCTCCAACCTCTGCTTCCTGAGTGTTGGGATTAAAGGCGTGCGCTACCACGCCTGGCCCAAAGAATTGTTTTAAAATTAAATTTTTTATGATTTATTAGAAGTAAATGTTTGTTTTATATAACTATTCTATGTGCCTACATACCCAGGGTTGCAAGTAAAAAAAGACCCAGGTTCGATTCTCCAGGACCCACGTTAGCCAGGTGCACAAGGCGATGCATGCATCTGGGGTTTGTTTGCAGAGGCTAAAGGCCACTGCATGCCCATTCTCTATCTCTCTCTCAAACAAATAAAATACAGTAAAAAGTTTTAAAAAAATCAAAAACCAGGGCTGGAGAGATGGCTTAGCGGTTAAGCGCTTGCTTGTGAAGCCTAAGGACCCCGGTTCAAGGCTCGACTCCCCAGGACCCACGTTAGCCAGATGCACAAGGGGGCGCACCCGTCTAGAGTTCGTTTGCAGTGGCTGGAGGCCCTGGCGCGCCCATTCTCTATCTATCTCTATCTGCCTCTTTCTCTCTCTGCCTGTCTGTTACTCTCAAATCAATAAATAAATAATTTTAAAAAAAAGATGGGTATTTCTGAAAAGGGATTGACAAATATTCCTTGTCAGTCATCTGAAAACAAATATTCTCCGACCTCCGCCCTTGCTTAGATCTGCTTGACTCTGTCAGTACCATTCAATTAGCCGATCATACATACGTAAGATAGCTCTGTTTATGGAAACTTTATTAATGGATAGTTTGTCGATATGGGAATAGGAAATTCACATACATTTCTTCTATCTTAAATGGTTCTAATTTCCTGTTTTCAAAAGAATAAGCTTCACCTTAGCTGAATGCTCATAAAAACCAGGTGGTGGCAAGCGTAGCGTGCTGGTCATGCTTCAGAGTGGACACCTTGTCTACTGACGTTCGCTGGTGTGGGGCAGGATGGTGACGCCACTGGGCAGGGCCATGGAGGACCGTAGGCCTGCTCATCACAGGCTTGGTTACCAGCATCCACTAGGCGCGTCCAACCTCACCGACATCTTGTCAAGACACCTCACTGAATTGTCCCAGACCATTTTGTTTCTGGGTAGCAGGAGTCACTCAGAGAACCATTCAGGAACTAAGTTATATCTGAGGCAGTAGGCAAAGGCTCCGCAAGTCCTATTCTGACTCTTGCTGTGTACATTTTTTTAGGCTTTTTAAAAAAAAAAATTTGTTTATTTATTTATTTGAGAGCAACAGAGAGAACGAGACAAAAAGAGAGAGAGAGAGAGAGAGAGAGAGAATGGGCGAGCCAGAGCTTCCAGCCTCTGTAAACGAACTCCAGATGCATGCGCCCCCTTGTGCATCTGGCTAACGTGGGTCCTGGGGAATCGAGCCTCGAACCGGGGTCCTTAGGCTTCACAGGCAAGTGCTTAACCACTAAGCCATCTCTCCAGCCCGCTGTGTACATTTGAATGAATCCCTAATCCTATACGGGCTGGGTTTATCCACAGTGCTCTTCCTACTGTCGCATCCCCAAGGGATGGCATTAAAGGCATGTTCAACAACAGCAGGCGTGTCTCTGAATTTTAAGCGGAGTCTCGCAGTTTCCTTCAAGGATCTTGGTCTCATCATGTATAGCACTGACCATGCTTTTGCTCAGGTAGCTGCAAGCAGGGCCATGCACCAAAAACCATAGTCCTATGTTCCACTAATCCAGGGCAAAGGCCTCCATCTGGCGCTGGATCAAGAGTTATAAACCGGGGCTGGACAGATGACTTAGCGGTTAAAGCATGTGCCTGAGAAGCCAAAGGACCTCAGTTCAATTCCCCAGGACCCATGTAAGCCAGATGCACAAGGTGGTGCATGCATCTGGAGTTCGTTTGCAGTGGCTGGAGGCCCTGGCATGCCCCATTCTCTCTCTGTCTCTGTCTCTCTCTCTCTCTCTCCTGCTTTCTCTCTCACACACTCAAATAAATAAATAAAATGAAATGAAAAAAGAGAGAGCTGGGCGTGGTGGCACACGACTTTAATCCCAGCACTCAGGAGTCAGAGGTAGGAGGATCACCATGAGTTCGAGGCCACCCTGAGACGATATAATTAATTCCAGGTCAGCCTGGACCAGACTGAGACCCTACCTCAAAAAAAAAAAGTTATAAACCACTCCAAAACCATGAATTCAAGGCCACCCTGAGACTATATAATTAATTCCAGGTCAGCCTGGACCAGACTGAGACCCTACCTCAAAAAAAAAAAGTTATAAACCACTCCAAAACCATACATATGGTTCAATATTAAGTAACAAATTTATGGTAAACTTCCTTCCTTTGAATTTTTTAGTTGACGTCATCCTCAGAGACAGTCACAGATATCAACTTCTGTCTTATTCCTTGCTCACAGTGGGCTTGAGCAGACTTCAATTTGAAAACTGGGCAGGTCTCTGGTAATGGATTTAATTCATACTATGAAGAAAGCAGTCAAACCAGAGACGTTTGAGGTTCACTCCCAGTATCAACAGATGATCTGGGGTGCTTCTGAAAAGGAGGGTCTGTCCAGAGGGCAGACCTTCAGTCCCTAATACGAACATATGAGAACTTCCCCCAAAGAGTAGTAGGCCAATAGGTTCTCTTGTTGCTTATTCACTCTGCAAAGAAGTCCCCCTACAAATCCTCAAGAGCTCGACCAAGTCCTTTGGATCAGCATCCTGGCTCTGTGAGCCCTGCCTATTATAGCCAGCCTCCCTGCCAGCAGGGCAAAGCCCAAGCCACAAGCCACTACCAAGTCCTCCTCTGCAGACAGGAGCTATAGCCCAGCCAAAGCCTCTACCTATTCAGCTGCATATTGGTCATCAGGGGCACCATGCAGCTACCCAGTAATTATTGCACTATGCCTGGGTCTAGATTACTCCTCAACACTTGGAGGAATGCCAATAATTTAAAAGGCAAAGTTCCCGTTGATAAGAGCAATTCTCTCATGACCTGACCCTGTCATACCACGTACCTAGTATCCTGGAGTCGTGGCGCTGGCATCTTAACTGAAGACGCCAGAGAAGACACGAGTGCCTGGAACATCCCCGAGGGAGGAAGCTTTTCGCCAGCGGAGAAATGGACGTCTGATCTACAGAGAGAAGACAAGCTGAAGGATGGAGGCCTGCGGCAACCTCCTTTACTCAATGGGTCAACAGTGAAAGAGATGATGCAGTACCAGTAGTCCCCAGTCAGGTCTCCTCCCTTCCTCTGGATGCTAAGGGGTAGGAAGATTAGCTTCATCTGATCACTTCCTCTTCCTGTCTCTTACCTCTGCCTCCTGACTGCTGCCCAGCTAACAGATTAGGTCCTAGGACCCTGCAATTCACTATAGAACTAAGCATTCCACAGATGCAAAGTACATTCCCAGATCATTTCTCTGTTGCGAGTCTTCCTGGTCCCCATCAGATTCATTCCCAAATCTATCTTGTATGTCTTAGCGGGATCCCATCCAGGGAAGCTGAGGGAGGAATACGGAGGCTTCCAGCGCTGGTTCCCATGGCTTCTCCCTTCCCCTATTGGTTCTTCTGATCCAGGGCTGGATTTGGAGGCTTTAAAACAAGCAAGTCTGGGCTGGAGAGATGGCTTAGCGGTTAAGGCGCTTGTCTGCAAAGCCAAAGGACCTCAGTTCCATTCCCCAGTGCCCACGTAAGCCAGATGCACAAGGTGGCACAAACATCTGGAGTTCCTTTGCAATGGCTGGAAGCCCTGGCATGCCCATTCTCTCTCTCTCTCTCTCTCTCTCACACACACACACACACACACACACTCTGCCTCTTTCCCTCAAATAAATAAATAAAAATAAAAATATTTTTTAAAAAAACAAGCAAGTTTGAGTGCTAAACACCTTATGGTGTTTCCTTAGTGACAGCATGCCTGCGTACCTCCAGCAGAGTTCAAGTCCGTTTCCCTTATCAAGGTGGCCACCAGCTGTCTAAACAACCCTTTCCCATCCTTCCAACCCTGGAACCTGACCTGTGCCACCTGACTAGTCACATGACTGCATATTAGCCGATCACACTGGCCAGAGAGGACGGTGTCTGCTCAGTTGTCAGATGGCAGTGAGGTGACATCAAGCACAAGGTGCCTTTGGGTGCTGTCCCTGGGTGGGGAATCCTAGGATGCTGCAGGCAGCACAGTTAGAGTTCCTGTGCTGCTTACACAGTGCCTTTCTCAAGGGTCTCAGGCTCACCCTGCTACTCCCACGTTCTTCTATCACCGGAGTCCTCGCCCCACGTATTCCTCTCACGGGCCTCATTTTGCACAGCAGCAAACCGAAGGAGACTTCCTGCGGAAACTGCTCCCAGCACCGACGGCGCTCAGGACTGGACGTGGCTTGCAGGAGTCAGTGCGGGCTTGCATGTGTCGGACCCTCTACAGATGCTGCCCAAGTGGATCATCAAGACACCTCACGCTCTCACCCTCCAGCAGCTGAGGCCATCGCAAAAGGTAACAGGGCCTACTTACACCAGGTCGGTACCTGCCTCAAAGGCTGGTATATATAGGCCTGCATTGGAAATGCTAATCACACCTTCCATGATAGGGTAGGTTATGTGACTGATGGTCAGCTTTGCCATTCTTTTTTTTAAATTTTTTTTGTTCATTTTTATTTATTTACTTGAGAGCAACAGACAGAGAAAGAGGCAGAGAGAGAGAGAGAGAGAATGGGCGTGCCAGGGCCTCCAGCCACTGCAAACGAACTCCAGACGCATGCGCCCCCTTGTGCATCGGGCTAACATGGGTCCTGGGGAATTGAGCCTCGAACCGGGGTCCTTAGGCTTCATAGGCAAGCGCTTAACCGCTAAGCCATCTCTCCAGCCCTTTGCCATTCTTAAATAAGCTGTATTTTGGGGTTGACCTTTGTTGCTTCCTGATTTATAGTGCCTTTGTCTTCTTCTTTGGTGTGTGTGTGTGTGTGTATAAAAGTTATTTATTTGAGGGAGAGAATGGGCACACCAGGGCCACCAGCCACTGCAAACGAACTCGGGGTGCCTACCCCCCTTATGCATATGGCTTATGTGGGTCCTGGAGAGTCTAACCAGGATCCTTGGGCTTTGCAGGCAAACGCCTTAACTGCTAAGCCATCTCTCCAGCCCTTCTTCTTTGGTCATTCTTGAGGGCAGAGTCTCACTCAGACCCAGGCTGACCTGGAACCCTTTGCACACTAGAAATCTCAGCCTCCCAGTTGACAGGATTCAGGACATGGGGCAACACACACCCTTAGGGACTATGACTTTGTTAGATTATCTTTGTTTTAATACCCACTCTGACATAAGTACTCCCCGTGTTGGTTTTGATTGAATGTGTATGTTACTCAGTTGGATTTTAGAATTTGCCTGTATTTTGTTCCACATCCACCCTACTAGAATACTCACGTAGCGGATAAACCCAACACCTGGGGGTCACTTCTGCTGTTATTCTGGGAGTAATATAAGAGCCACACCTGGCACCTTAAGCTCCTAGACACCCTGAATTTGCTCAGGTAAGCTGTAAATAGGGTCATGCAAAAGAACCATAGTCCTAAATTCATTAATCCATGAAAAAGGCCTCCATCTAGCACTGGAGCAAGAGCGATACACCACCCCAAACCCATCCATACATAGATGTCTTTTGATAGGAACAATACCATGCTCTCCTTACTAAGTACCCGTACATGAGATGTCATGATAAATGATTTTGTCGAGAGACAAGAATTGTCACCATGATCCCTGCCCAGGATTTGATTGCCTTTTCCAATGTATTCTAGAGAAGTACATCTAGTTCGTAATATGAATGACACTACCGGGCTCAATAATAATACAATTTAAATTTGCAGGTAACGTCATCCTCAGAGTTAGCCACAGACTCTGACTTCTACCTCTTGGCTTCGACTTGCACACAGTTGGATTGAACATACTTCGTGTGAAAAGTGGGCAGAACTGTGGTTCTGGAACTGGTCACAGCACTAAGGGAGAAATCACTCCAGAGACTTCTCAGATTCATCCCCAAAAGCAACAGATGCTTCTGAAATGGTGGACGCTAAGCCACCTACAGGGTGGAGATGGAGACATTGTGAGTCTCCCCCCACTTTCCCCTTTGAAACTCCATTCTCCATCATATCCCCTCCCCCTCTCAGTCTCTCTTTTATTTTGATGTCATGATCTTTTCCTCCTATTATGATGGTCTTGTGTAGGTAGTGTCAGGCACTGTGAGGTCATGGATATCCAGGCCATTTTGTGTCTGGGGGGAGCACGTTGTAAGGAGTCCTACCCTTCCTTTGGCTCTTACATTCTTTCCGCCACCTCTTCCGCAATAGACCCTGAGCCTTGGAAGGTGTGATAGAGATATTGCAGTGCTGAGCACTCCTGTCACTTCTCTCCAGCACCGTGATGCCTTTGCAGCAGTCTTTTTGATAGAGGTTTCAAGTCCATTTCCCCCTCTTCAAGATGGCCACCAACTGTCTAAGCAACCTTTCCCCCATCCTTCCAACTTGGAACCGGACCTATGCCCCCTGACTAGTCACATGACCACATGTTAGCCAATCACACTGGCCACAGAGGATGGTGTCTGCTTATGGGGAGATGGCAGTTATGTGACCCTGACTGCCAGGTGCCTTTGGGTTCTAAGACTTCTGCTCCTAAGTTCTTCTCTTCACTGATGTCCTAATCACACTCCTTCTCTTCCTAGTCCTCATTCAGTCTGATAGAAAATCAAATAAGAGGATGGAGAGATGCCTTAGCAGTTAAGGTGCTTGCCTTCGCAGTCTAAGGACCCAGGTTCAATTCCCCAGAAAAGGTGGCACATGCATCTGGAGTTCATTTACAGTGGCTAGAGCCCTGACGTGTCCATTGTCTCTCTCTCTCATAAATAAATGAATAAGAAAATGATTTTTTTAAAAAAAAAAAGGGAAAAAAATCAAATAAGACTTCCTGTTTGGTGATAGTTTTTGAATCTTGCTTCCAGTTCCTAAAGGACCTATGATTGACGCTCCCAAACTCTAGCAGAGTTCCAGGTAATCAGTACCAAGATGCAAGGAGACCAATTCCAAGATAGCAGTACTTGAGATGGGGGGGGGTGTATACAAGTGTTCTTGAAGGAATGGAGAGATGGGACCAGATGCCATGATCAGGTCACAGGTGGGATAAGGCAGGGAGAAGGTATAGCCAGGTCAGGTGACATCACAGGATCAGAGCCCCAGGCAAGGGGCAGCTTCATTCAGCTCCTCACCTGGGCACAAAGTGCTGGAAGTATCTTTATCAACTGCCTGGCAGCAAACAGCCTCAGTCTCAGACAGTCTGTGGCTGAGAACACTTCCACACAGTGTCCACTGATACCCTGCCCACATCACTTCAAGATTTCTGCTTTCAGCACCATGGCTAATGGGATATCAGCCAGCTCCCCTCTATTTTGAACTCATTTGTGCAAGATCCTTAGGAAATATAAATGCCCGCTACTTTTTTTTTTTTTTTTTTGAGGAAGGATCTCACTCTAGCTCAGGCTGACCTGGAATTCACTATGTAGTCTCAGGGTGGCCTCGAACTCACAGCGATCCTCCTACCTCTGCCTCTCAAGTGCTGGGATTAAAGGCATGCACCAGCACGCCTTTACAGGTTGCCAGTTACTTTTAAAATTATCCCCCATAGGGGTTAGAGAGATGGCTTAGCGGTTAAGGCATTTGCCTGCGAAGCCAAAGGACCCAGACTCAATTCCCCAGGACCCACGTAAGCCAGATGCACAAGGGCCACATGCAGGTAGAGCTTGTTTGCAGTGGCTATAGGCCCTGGCATGCCCATTCTCTCTGTTTCTGTTTGTCTGTCTGTCTGTCTGTCTCTCTCTCTGCTTGCAAATAAATAAATTAAAAATAAATAACTAAAAAATTATCACCCATAAACCTTTAATGCACATTTTTCAGCTCTTATTCTTTATTTCAAATATACCTCCTTTCAACTGAAATACTCAAGTAGCACATATCTTTTGGAAATAAATATCTTGGCATTTTATTGCGTAACAGTAGTTGTGTGCGTGTATCCATCCAAATTCCCTGTGGAAAAGCGCGATCAAACAGCATTAGGTGACAGGGCATCTAAGGAGGCAATTACAACCTATGAGGCTCACACAATTAGAAATAATACATGCACTTAGACATGCTGTAGTGATTAAGTTCAAACCTTCTGCCACGTTCCTCACACGAGGACAGTGCAACGAGGTCCCACGTTTGAGGGAGAAAGCGAGCTGTCGCCACACATTATGTATGCGGCCTGGTCTTTTGAACTTGGACTGGCCAGAACTTCGAACTGTGAGCAATGTTCTTTTGTGGTTTAAACGTTAAGTCAGTGTGAGGGATTTTCTTACGGCAACCAAAAAGAAGTGATGCCCTAGAAATGACTCCAGTCCCACTCATGTTACAAGGACAGTTTCTCTGGCCATAGGATTTGTGGATGATGGTTTTGTCTTTCATCAGCTCCAAGATATCCACCTTCTGATTCCCAGCTTTTGTATGTACACAGGACATGGTGGGTGAAGGAGGACGAACATGCTCTTTCTCTCAGCCCCAAGGATGTGAATCATTTGTCCCAAAGAGCCTCAGGGGAGTGTTTATAGAACACCAAGTTAGGAAGGTACTTGCCTACTATTCTAATCCCTTGGTGGGAAAGGAAAACCAATGGAAAACTTAGTTGTAGATGTGTCAAGCTTCATCCACAAGTCAATATTTCAAATGGATTGTCAGAATCCACATGAAAGGACCATTGCTGACTAAACTGATAGGCCTGGAACTTTTGGTGTCCAAGATGAACTGAAGCGAATCATTCTGAGTTCACAGGTTATTATTTATTATCCTTATCTTTCCTAAGTAGGACAAAAAATGTCCTTAGAGATAATTGGAGATTATAAAGGACAGCCATGATTGGTCCATTTCTTGCTCTGAGCTCACAAGGAGCCATTGTGAGGGAGTTACTCATCTCATGTGGGTTAGGGCTGACCTGGCCTGGACATTCCCAGTGTCACCTCAGGTGCCCTGAGATGAGTACTGGCTCAATAGTCAGTGAAGTACCCAGTGTGCTGGTGACATATCTTACTGTTGTCTGCCTTTGGCATTTATTGTTTTCCTTTGTTTTTTTTTTTTACTATAATAGTGGAATAATTGTATTAACATTACGATAGTAATTTACCCTAACTACAATTACTGCCTGCCATGGGTCTACACCCAAGTAGATTTTTCAGCAGGTGCTATTGTGTTCTGCGGATTAAGTGTATCATGATGACAGCCATAGAATCCCAATATGAGGTTCTCAGGATCATCGGCTACGGGGGATTTTCCCAGGTCCAACTAGCCTGCCACCGCCTGACCGGAACACAGGTTGCAATTAAAATTGTGCCAAGAAGAGGCCCCGCATCACGAACGATTGCTAGAGAAATACAGATCATGAAGAAGCTACAGCACCCCAATATTATCAAATTGTACCAGATTAGCAAGAGTCTGAGGTACGTGTACATAATCATGCAATTCGCAGAGGGAGGGGATCTGCATGATCACATTTGCCAGACTGGGTCCCTGGAGGAGGCGGAAGCATCGAAAATATTTGGACAGATCCTGTGCGGGGTCCACTACCTCCACAGGTCGGGTATCGTGCACGGAGACCTAAAGCCCGAGAACATACTGATCGATGTCACAGGGACGATCAAAATCTCTGATTTCGGCCTCAGTTCCTACTTTACCGAAGGAGAAGACATCAAAACTAACAGGGGCACAGACTATTACCTTTCCCCAGAGCGCCTCCTGGGTAAGGCATATGACGGCCCCAAGGCTGACATCTGGTGCCTCGGAGTCATCCTCTACGAGATGATCATGGGGTATAAGCCGTTCTATTCCCAAAGGAAGGACAAACTGTTTAAGAAAATCAAGACGGACAAAATTTGGACCCCACCGGATATTTCGAATGATGTGAAAGAACTCATCAATCTATTGCTCAGGAAAAATCCATTAGAGAGACCGTCGTTAGAATGCATCATGGAGCATCCCTGGGTGGCCCGAGGTAAAGGCTGCGAGGCAGTGCCCAGGCCGGTCAGGAGTGGCCTCAACCCCAAGGTGGTGAACCAGATGAAAGAGATGGGCTTCCGCCCGCGCAAGGTGTGCCTCTCGGTGCGGAAGCAGAAGTACGACAAACTCATGTGCCTCTACCTGCTCCTGCAAGAGAAGGAGGCCCTTGCCGACCCTGCTCAGCCTGTGGGGCCCGAGAGCCCAGCGACGCCAGGTGCGTCCACCTTGGCTGTCCCCAAGCCAGGGAGGATCGATGACCCGCCCGTGGACCCCTCCCTGACATCCAGTAGCCCGCCACCTCCTGTTGAAGTTGCTCTGCCTCCAATCAACAGTGTGTGTGGTGGAGGACCAGAGCCAGAAAGCCACAAGGTGTCAAGAGACGCGTCCCAAGAGAGGCATCGCCCAGGGACGAGCCATCGCTGCCAGGCCCAAAGCACCAGAGTGCAGAGAGTGCAGAGGAGGGTCGCAGAGTCGCTGAGGAGGCTGGCTTCCTGCCTCCGGGTCCAAAAGACTTGCAAGTGGTTTAAAAACCGAGTTGTACCTATGAAGGGGGAACATGAAACACAGCCTTAACCAAGTAGGTGGTGCATGGTTTTCCCACTGAGAAATGCTGGTTGCGTAGCTGGTTTTGGTGCAGTGTGCACACCGTGGGAGGAGGAAGTCTTTTCTCTTCGCCATCTCTCTTCTGAGAAGGGCTAATCCATCTGAATTTTACTTGTAATCTTAAAAAGCTGAACCTAGCCAGGTGTGGTAGCACATGCCTTTAATCCCAGAACTCGAGAGGCAGAGGTAGGAGGATCACCGTGAGTTCGAGGCCACCCTGAGATTACATAGTGAATTCCAGGCCAGCCTGAGTTAGAGTGAGCCCTTACCTCGAAAAACGTAAAAAAAAAAAAGGTGCTGAGCTTGAGATAGACCATATCAAGATGGATTCAGAGTAGGTGGGATTCGGGGAAGAAAAGAGGGGAATTTGATAGGAGAGGGCTGAGAGTTTCAGATCTGCAGTGGACATCAGGTTGGGGACCTGTTGAATAGCGGCAGCGTGACCATACTGAAGACAGACCATATCGTGTTCATTTTGTCATCCCTGAGGAAGGTGACTGATGTGTTTGCTTTGCAGTGGAGAGCCAGCGGTCCTTGTGCCGGACGGAAGCCTGGACATGAATGTGCGCTGGGAATTACAAGCAGCATCCAGACGAACAGTCCATAGTATCATTTTCTACAACATTCCGCTCTCCACAGGAGGTGTAGACCACTACCAGAATACGCCTCGGAGGATGGCCTGCCCTAAAGAAACAAAATGTTCACGGCAACTTGTATCTGTCATGAATTTCATAGGAGAATTTAATAATCAACACTCATGTTTTTATTGATAGAACATGTGGTTCTAGGTAGAATATATAATGAATTTAAAATCAAATGTAAATATTAGTGATAATAAAAATTTATAGGTTTAGCAGTCTTAGAATTTTTTTTTTTTTGTGTGTGTGTGTGTGTGTGTGTGTGTTTTAATTTCAGATACAGTCTCATTCTAGAACAGGCTGACCTGTAACTATCTAATGCTTTTTCACCAAGCTTAGGGAAACTTAGGATATCCTCCTACCTCATCCTCCCTAATGCTGAGATCAAAATATATATATATTTATTTATTTTCAAGCTGAGAGAAAGAGAGAGAGAGAAGAGAAGGCAAGAGGTAAGCCAGATCTCTTGCCACTGCAAACCAACTCCAGATACATGCAGGATTTTGTGCGTCTGGCCTTACATATGTGCAGAACAATTTAACTCCGGTCATCAGACATTGCAAGCAACCACGTTTTAACCACTGAGCCATCTCTCCAGCCCTCTAGAAATCTTTTTGTTTGTTTGTTTGTTTGTTTGTTCATTTTTCAAGGCAGGGTCTCACTCTAGCTCAGGTTGACCTAAAATTCACGATGTACTCTTAGGGTGGCCTTGCACTCACGGCGATCCTCCTACCTCTGCCTCCCGAGTGTTGGGATTAAAGGTGTGCATCACCACGCCAGGGAAGATATCTTTTAATAACATCCTTCTCAAAGAGAGTGACACATGAACCACTCATCTGTCTTCGTGCACAGGGGTGGGTTGCCCTTTCTTTCTTGGAAAAGTGGGTAGGATTTTGGGAAATGTGTAGGCCTTAGGGAACGGTTACTTCAGACATTTTCAAGTACGCTTCCAACAGCATCACATGAATGAATGTGCTTCCCAGTGGCTGAGCCTAAGTTTCATTTAGGGCAGAAATGTGTACACTGCGCGTCACCTTCGGTCTCTTTCATCATCCCATGAGCTTTTCCAGTGCTACAAGCAGGAGAAGAGTTTTGTTAACTTGTTGCCATTCTGCCAAGGGTCCTGAGAAATCCTTGGGAACCCAATCAAGGAGTGTGGATTATGTTGTATTGAGTCAGAGGAGTGACATGAGGTTGGTACCCGCATGGGCGAGTTCACTGGTGTACGTTGCTGGTTCTTTGACTAGATTACACTTAGAGGCTCTTCCCACAGCCACATTCTCTGCTGTATTGAATTGAGACTGTCATCTGAGAGTTCTGGCCCAATTATGTCCCCACTGCTGTCCCAAACCTCTAGGTTTACTGTGCCCAGTTCCTGGATGTTATATTAATCTTTGTGTTGCTGGGGTACAACACTCTCACAAATGGGGGGACTAGGGTATATATTTGTGAATCCACTCCATTTTATGGGTCACACAGTTTCATACTGTGTGCAATCCTAGCCCATCCTTTACCTGGAATGTGGTTGTTGGAAAAAATACTGTCTTCTGACTACCTTAGGAATGTTACAAACACAGAAATGACCTACAGGGTGCAGATATCCTAGGCCTGGGCCATAGATATCCTGAAAGGGCAGATGGTCATGGGTGCTGAGGTTGAAGCCTTAGATGTCACAATGTGTAGTAATATAGAAAAGTTGCAGTCTTACATATGACAAGCCTCCTGGTTTACGCTGTAGCGGCTGCCCCCTAAATGCCTTTCTCTCTCTCTGTCTTTCAATCTCTCCGCAGCATGAGTGTTATTCTCCATAGGACTTGCTCTGTTCTCTTTTTTCTTTGTGGTTATTACAAAGTTTTAATGGATCAAGACTCTCTGGAGAGGATGCTTTCTGAATGGCCATGCCACGGGCTAGACGTTAGTGATTTACCGTCCTACTCTCTGGATACCCACCTCAACTCAGCCTGACCCATGCTCGTTTCTAGCTTTGCTGATGATTTTTCTATAAAAGCAGTGTATTCACTGGAAGGCAATATAAGTTGCTGTAGTAACGAGAATCAGATATTCCCCTATAGACTCCTTGATATTGAATCTTTTTTTTTTTTTTTTTTTTTTTTTTTTTGAGGTAGGGTCTCACTCTAGCCCAGGCTGACCTGAAATTCACTATGCAGTCTCAGGGTGGCCTCGAACTCTCGGTGATCCTCCTACCTCTGCCTCCCAAGTGCTGGGATTAAAGGCGTGCGCCACCCATAGGGGTTAGAGAGATGGCTTAGCGGTTAAGGCATTTGCCTGCGAAGCCAGAGGACCCAGATTCAATTCCCCAGGACCCACGTAAGCCAGATGCACAAGGGCCACATGCATGTGGCGCTTGTTTGCAGTGGCTATAGGCCCTGGCACGCCCATTCTCTCTGTTTCTGTTTGTCTGTCTGCCTGTCTCTCTCTCTCTCTCTCTCTCTTTGCTTGCAAATAAATAAATTAAAAATAAATAACTAAAAAATTATCACCCATAAGCCTTTAATGCACATTTTTCAGCTCTTATTCTTTATTTCAAATATACCTCATTTCAACTGAAATACTCATGTAGCACATATCTTTTGGAAATAAATATCTTGGCATTTTATTGCGGAACAGTAGTTGTGTGCGTGTATCCATCCAAATTCCCTGTGGAAAAGCGCAATCAAACAGCATTAGGTGACAGGGCATCTAAGGAGGCAATTACAACCTATGAGGCTCACACAATTAGAAATAATACATGCACTTAGACATGCTGTAGTGATTAAGTTCAAACCTTCTGCCACGTTCCTCACACGAGGACAGTGCAACGAGGTCCCACGTTTGAGGGAGAAAGCGAGCTGTCGCCACACATTATGTATGTGGCCTGGTCTTTTGAACTTGGACTGGCCAGAACTTCGAACTGTGAGCAATGTTCTTTTGTGGTTTAAACGTTAAGTCAGTGTGAGGGATTTTCTTATGGCAACCAAAAAGAAGTGATGCCCTAGAAAGGACTCCAGTCCCACTCATGTTACAAGGACAGTTTCTCTGGCCGTAGGATTTGTGGATGATGGTTTTGTCTTTCATCAGCTCCAAGATATCCACCTTCCGATTCCCAGCTTTTGTATGTACACAGGACATGGTGGGTGAAGGAGAATGAACATGCTCTTTCTCTCAGCCCCAAGGATGTGAATCATTTGTCCCAAAGAGCCTCAGGGGAGTGTTTATAGAACACCAAGTTAGGAAAGTACTTGCCTACTATTCTAATCCCTTGGTGGGAAAGGAAAAGCAATGGAAAACTTAGTTGTAGATGTGTCAAGCTTCATCCACAAGTCAATATTTCAAATGGATGGTCAGAATCCACATGAAAGGACCATTGCTGACTAAACTGATAGGCCTGGAACTTTTGGTGTCCAAGATGAACTGAAGTGAATCATTCTGAGTTCACAGGTTATTATTTATTATCCTTATCTTTCCTAAGTAGGACAAAAAATGTACTTAGAGATAATTGGAGATTATAAAGGACAGCCATGATTGGTCCATTTCTTGCTCTGAGCTCACAAGGAGCCATTGTGAGGGAGTTACTCATCTCATGTGGGTTAGGGCTGACCTGGCCTGGACATTCCCAGTGTCACCTCAGGTGCCCTGAGATGAGTACTGGCTCAACAGTCAGCGAAGTACCCAGTGTGCTGGTGACATATCTTACTGTTGTCTGCCTTTGGCATTTATTGTTTTCCTTTGTTTTTTTTTTTTTACTATAATAGTGGAATAATTGTATTAACATTACGATAGTAATTTACCCTAACTACAATTACTGCCTGCCATGGGTCTACACCCAAGTAGATTTTTCAGCAGGTGCTATTGTGTTCTGCGGATTAAGTGTATCATGATGACAGACATAGAATCCCAATATGAGGTTCTCAGGATCATCGGCTACGGGGGATTTTCCCAGGTCCAACTAGCCTGCCACCGCCTGACCGGAACACAGGTTGCAATTAAAATTGTGCCAAGAAGAGGCCCCGCATCACGAACGATTGCTAGAGAAATACAGATCATGAAGAAGCTACAGCACCCCAATATTATCAAATTGTACCAGATTAGCAAGAGTCTGAGGTACGTGTACATAATCATGCAATTCGCAGAGGGAGGGGATCTGCATGATCACATTTGCCAGACTGGGTCCCTGGAGGAGGAGGAAGCATCGAAAATATTTGGACAGATCCTGTGTGGGGTCCGCTACCTCCACAGGTCAGGTATCGTGCACGGAGACCTAAAGCCCGAGAACATACTGATGGATGTCACAGGGACGATCAAAATCTCTGATTTCGGCCTCAGTTCCTACTTTACCGAAGGAGAAGACATCAAAACTAACAGGGGCACAGACTATTACCTCTCCCCAGAGCGCCTCCTGGGTAAGGCATATGACGGCCCCAAGGCTGACATCTGGTGCCTCGGAGTCATCCTCTACGAGATGATCATGGGGTATAAGCCGTTCTATTCCCAAAGGAAGGACAAACTGTTTAAGAAAATCAAGACGGACAAAATTTGGACTCCACCGGATATTTCGAATGATGTGAAAGAACTCATCAATCTATTGCTCAGGAAAAATCCATTAGAGAGACCGTCGTTAGAATGCATCATGGAGCATCCCTGGGTGGCCCGAGGTAAAGGCTGCGAGGCAGTGCCCAGGCCGGTCAGGAGTGGCCTCAACCCCAAGGTGGTGAACCAGATGAAAGAGATGGGCTTCCGCCCGCGCAAGGTGTGCCTCTCGGTGCGGAAGCAGAAGTACGACAAACTCATGTGCCTCTACCTGCTCCTGCAAGAGAAGGAGGCCCTTGCCGGCCCTGCTCAGCCCGTGGGGCCCGAGAGCCCAGCGACGCCAGGTGCGTCCACCTTGGCTGTCCCCAAGCCAGGGAGGATCGGTGACCCGCCCGTGGACCCCTCCCTGACAACCAGTAGCCCGCCACCTCCTGTTGAAGTTGCTCTCCCTCCAATCAACAGTGTGTCTGGTGGAGGACCAGAGCCAGAAAGCCACAAGGTGTCAAGAGACGCGTCCCAAGAGAGGCATCGCCCAGGGACGAGCCATCGCTGCCAGGCCCAAAGCACCAGAGTGCAGAGAGTGCAGAGGAGGGTCGCAGAGTCACTGAGGAGGCTGGCTTCCTGCCTCCGGGTCCAAAAGACTTGCAAGTGGTTTAAAAACCGAGTTGTACCTATGAAGGGGGAACATGAAACACAGCCTTAACCAAGTAGGTGGTGCATGGTTTTCCCACTGAGAAATGCTGGTTGCGTAGCTGGTTTTGGTGCAGTGTGCACACAGGGGGAGGAGGAAGTCTTTTCTCTTCGCCATCTCTCTTCTGAGAAGGGCTAATCCATCTGAATTTTACTTGTAATCTTAAAAAGCTGAACCTAGCCAGGTGTGGTAGCATATGCCTTTAATCACCAGAACTCGAGAGGCAGAGGTAGGAGGATCACCATGAGTTCGAGGCCACCCTGAGACTACATAGTGAATTCCAGGTCAGCCTGAGTTAGACTGAGACCTTACCTCGAAAAACGTAAAAAAAAAAAAAAGGTGCTGAACTTGAGATAGACCATATCAAGATGGATTCAGAGTAGGTGGGATTCGGGGAAGAAAAGAGGGGAATTTGATAGGAGAGGGCTGAGAGTTTCAGATCTGCAGTGGGCATCAGGTTGGGGACCTGCTGAATAGCGGCAGCGTGACCATACTGAAGACAGACCATATCGTGTTCATTTTGTCATCCCTGAGGAAGGTGACTGATCTGTTTGCTTTGCAGTGGAGAGCCAGCGGTCCTTGTGCCGGACGGAAGCCTGGACGTGAATGTGCGCTGGGAACTGCAAGCAGCATCCAGACGAACAGTCCATAGCGCCATTTTCTACAACATTCCGCTCTCCACAGGAGGCGTAGACCACTACCAGAATACGCCTCGGAGGATGGCCTGCCCTAAAGAAACAAAATGTTCACGGCAACTTGTATCTGTCATGAATTTCATAGGAGAATTTAATAATCAACACTCATGTTTTTACTGATAGAACATGTGGTTCTAGGTAGAATATATAATGAATTTAAAATCAAATGTAAATATTAGTGATAATAAAAATTTATAGGTTTAGCAGTCTTAGAATTGTGTGTGTGTGTGTTTTAATTTCAGATACAGTCTCATTCTAGAACAGGCTGACCTGTAACTATCTAATGCTTTTTCACCAAGCTTAGGGAAACTTAGGATATCCTCCTACCTCATCCTCCCTAATGCTGAGATCAAATATATATATATATATATTTATTTATTTTCAAGCTGAGAGAAAGAGAGAGAGAGAAGAGAAGGCAAGAGGTAAGCCAGATCTCTTGCCACTGCAAACCAACTCCAGATACATGCAGGATTTTGTGCGTCTGGCCTTACATATATGCAGAACAATTTAACTCCGGTCATCAGACATTGCAAGCAACCACGTTTTAACCACTGAGTCATCTCTCCAGCCCTCTAGAAATCTTTTTGTTTGTTTGTTTGTTTGTTTGTTCATTTTTCAAGGCAGGGTCTCACTCTAGCTCAGGTTGACCTAAAATTCACGATGTACTCTTAGGGTGGCCTTGCACTCACGGCGATCCTCCTACCTCTGCCTCCCGAGTGTTGGGATTAAAGGTGTGCGCCACCACGCCAGGCTAGATATCTTTTAATAACATCCTTCTCAAAGAGAGTGACACATGAACCACTCACCTGTCTTCGTGCACAGGGGTGGGTTGCCCTTACTTTCTTGGAAAAGTGGGTAGGATTTTGGGAAATGTGTAGGCCTTAGGGAACGGTTACTTCAGTCATTTTCAAGTTCGCTTCCAACAGCATCACATGAATGAATGTGCTTCCCAGTGGCTGAGCCTAAGTTTCATTTAGGGCAGAAATGTGTACACTGCGCGTCACCTTCGGTCTCTTTCATCATCCCATGAGCTTTTCCAGTGCTATAAGCAGGAGAAGAGTTTTGTTAACTTGTTTCCATTCTGCCAAGGGTCCCGAGAAATCCTTGGGAACCCAATCAAGGCATGTGGATTATGTTGTATTGAGTCAGAGGAGTGACATGAGGTTGGTACCCGCATGGGCGAGTTCACTAGTGTACGTTGCTGGTTCTTTGACTAGATTACACTTAGAGGCTCTTCCCACAGCCACATTCTCTGCTGTATTGAATTGAGACTGTCATCTGAGAGTTCTGGCCCAATTATGTCCCCACTGCTGTCCCAAACCTCTAGGTTTACTGTGCCCAGTTCCTGGATGTTATATTAATCTTTGTGTTGCTGGGGTACAACACTCTCACAAATGGGGGGACTAGGGTATATATTTGTGAATCCACTCCATTTTATGGGTCACACAGTTTCATACTGTGTGCAATCCTAGCCCATCCTTTACCTGGAATGTGGTTGTTGGAAAAAATACTGTCTTCTGACTACCTTAGGAATATTACAAACACAGAAATGACCTACAGGGTGCAGATATCCTAGGCCTGGGCCATAGATATCCTGAAAGGGCAGATGGTCATGGGTGCTGAGGTTGAAGCCTTAGATGTCACAATGTGTAGTAATATAGAAAAGTTGCAGTCTTACATATGACAAGCCTCCTGGTTTACGCTGTAGCGGCTGCCCCCTAAATGCCTTTCTCTCTTTCTGTCTTTCAATCTCTCCGCAGCATGAGTGTTATTCTCCATAGGACTTGCTCTGTTCTCTTTTTTCTTTGTGGTTATTACAAAGTTTTAATGGATCAAGACTCTCTGGAGAGGATGCTTTCTGAATGGCCATGCCACGGGCTAGACATTAGTGATTTACCGTCCTACTCTCTGGATACCCACCTCAACTCAGCCTGACCCATGCGTTTCTAGCTTTGCTCATGATTTTTCTATAAAGCAGTGTATTCACTGGAAGGCAATATAGGTTGCTGTAGTAACGAGAATCAGATATTCCCCTATAGACTCCTTGATATTGAATCTTTTTTTTTTTTTTTTTTTTTGTTTTTTTGAGGTAGGGTCTCACTCTAGCCTAGGCTGACCTGAAATTCACTATGCAGTCTCAGGGTGGCCTCGAACTCTCGGTGATCCTCCTACCTCTGCCTCCCAAGTGCTGGGATTAAAGGCGTGCGCCACCACGCCCAGCTTTGATATTGAATCTTTGGCTGGACCTGGTGTCCACTGAGGAAGTGGAGTGTTTCTAAAGGAGATGTGACCCTGGAACGGGCTGCGGGATTTCACCGCTGAGATTCCACATGCCAGCTCTCAGCTCCCTCTTGCTTTCTGCCGGCTGTGGTGGCAGCAGCTGACGTCCGGCTTCTGCTCTGCCACCCTGTGCATGCCATGCAGAAATCATCCTTCGAGAATGTCAGCCAAAAGAAACCCTTCCCTTCCGTGAGCTGCTTATGGTGGGCTGTTCAGCCCCAGTGAGACATGGGACGCTACAATACCCAGCCTAGGGTGAGTGTGTGTCTTCCGTGCAGCATCCTCCCAGATCCCGCACCAGTGAGATATTTCTTCCCAAGGAGGGCTCATCATTGAACCCTAAGTCTATTGTGACCATATATTCCAACTACCACCCTCTGCCCTTGGCCCCTTAGACTCATGACAATCTCACAATGCAAATTGCATTCAGTCCAACTTCAAAGGTCCCAGGTAAGGTTTATCAACTTTAAGACTGTTGCAAAGTCCCAAGTCTCACCTAGATTTAAGACTCGCTCTTAATGGTAAGTCCTGTAAAATCAGAACATGTTACATACTCCCAACATGTAATAACACAGTGTAAACATTTCCACTGTGGCCAGTTCAGAACCAGTTCTACTGACGTGACTTCCCTGTGCTGAATACACCGTCACCTCACGCATTTGTATCCTGCAGAAGACACACAATCCACTGGGCCCCTGCCCATTTCATTCCCAGGGCTCGCTGTGGACTTCTTGGGGTTGGGGGTTCTCTCTAAGGACCAAGTGCTCCTGGCACCTGAGGCCTTGCTTAAGGGACACTGCAGCTGCTGGCCTTCTCTCAGGAATCAGGGTCATATGTTTCTTTTTGAGTTCCTCAAAGAACAATCCCATTATTGCTCATACCACAACCATTTATTGTCTATTTTTTTAAATAAAAATCTTATTTTATTTAGTTGCAAGCAGAGATAGAGAGCAGACAGACAGATAAAGAATGGGTGCACCAGGGCCTCTAGCCACTGCAAACAAACTCTAGACAGCATGTGCCCCTTTGTGCATCTGGCTTACGTGGGTCCTGGGGAATTGACCCTGGGTCCTTTGGCTTTGCAGGCAAGCACCTTAACCACTAAGCCATCTCGCCAGCCCATATTGTCTACTTTATATGTATTGGTAATATAAGGATGAGTACATGTATCTTGATCACCTAGAGTTATGACCCTGTGAGAAGGTTGAGCCATTACTTGAGTGACACATCAGTTGATTTTGAAAATATCAGTACAGCAAAAAGAATGAACCCATCTAGAATCAGAAGAGCAGAGTTGATCATTCCAGCTACCTGCAGTAAGTTGACACAGCTTCTCTGAGTGTCACACTTGAGAAGATGCCTTAGTGGTAAGAGTTAGAAGGAGAATCGGATGGTTATGTTTTGTTGTCAACTTGATCTGTTTAGGAATCCATAGACATTCCTCTTGAGTGGGTCTCAGAGGTTGCTTCCACAAAAGATTAACTGAAGGAGGAAGTCCTTCCTGCCATGGTGAGCCCTTGCTCCAGAGTGGGTAGCCCATCTTGGAGCAGGGCCTTTATCTAAAGGAAGCTCTGGGAGAAAAGAATCTCTTCCTGCCACCTGGCTGCGTGTGCTGCTGGCTGCCTTCCAGCGTGGACTGAAGCCCGGCGTGGACTGAAGAGCAGCGTGGACTGAAGCCCAGCAGCTCTCCAGGAAGCCTCCAGGCTTTCAGTGCTGGTTGGGACTGCTGAGGCATCCAGCTTTGTGGACTAAGCAGCTACTGAGTTTCTTGATTGTTGGACTGCCGTAAGCTAATCCAGTAAATCCCCCCTTTTTTAAAAAAAATTATTGTTATTTATTTATTTGACAGAGAAAGAGGGAAAGAGAGAAAAAGAGAATGGGCGCACCAGGGCTTCCAGCCACTGCAAACGAACTCCAGGTGCGTGCACTCCCTTGTACATCTGGCTAACACACGTCCTGGGGAATTGAACCAGTGTCCTTTGGCTTTGCAAGCAAATGCCTTAACCGCTAAGCCATCCCTCCAACCCTAGATTCCCTTTTAATACAATGCATTCCATCAGTTCTGTTCCTCTACAGAACCCTGACTAATAAGGAGAATTATAGTGATTTACCATAGATGAGCTTGTGAGAAGAAATGTAGTCATATAGGCTGTCTCTCTCCTCTTGTGATATTAATTTGTAAGATATTTAAACAATAAAGTAGAAGAGAAAAGGATACAGGGGGTTTTATAATATAAACTTTTTTTTTCAATTACAAAATAGTCTGAATCTGTATAAAGGGCCCCTGTGACTAGTCCTAAATGTAGAAAAGCCATTACCATGCAATTTCTGACTGGGGATGACATCCATGCCCTTTACATTACTGGAAGAACACACCATTGGTAAGGATATATTCCATTTTCAAGTCTTAAGATACAAGGATCATTGCAGCAGCTAATGTCTCCCCCAAACTTCAGTTACCCCATTGGGAATGAGCTATACATACACCCAAGGCCAATACACCTCAACAACGTCGATGAAGCACAGAGGGGAGCTGTGTTGGATGTTGCAATGCCCTGCTCATGGCCAGCACTCATCAGCCGAACAGCAGCAGCTGCTGGGAGCAACCTTGTGTATTTTGGCCGACAGACTTGAGGGGAAGCTTCATGGTGGCATGGAAACGAATGGCATGGGCAGAGGTTGGACATCACCTCTGCCACTGCAGATGAATCGTGGAAGCATGAGAGTGAGTCCAACATTGGCAACGGGAAGTTACTTAGAACCCTAAAGCCCACCCCTAATGACAGACCTCCTCCAGCAAGACCTCAGTTCCCAGCTTGCCACCAGCTGGGAACCTAGCACTCAGAACCCAGTTTGTGAGGAGCCCATCATTCCAACCACCCAATTCTCCCTCTGGCCCTCATTAAATGGTGATTGTCGCAGTCCGGTTCGCATTGCTGGTAGAAATCACCCAACCAAGAGCAGCTTGTGGGAAAAAGAGGTTTATTGTGGCTTACAGGCTCGAGGGGAAGCTCCTCGATGGCAGGGGAAAACGATGGCATGAGCAGAGGGTGGACATCACCCTCTGGCCAACATAAAGGTGGACCATAGCAACAGGAGAGTGTGCCAGACACTGGCATGGGGAAACTGGCTATAACACCCATAAGCCCACCCCCAACAATACACTCCCTCCAGGAGGCGTTAATTTCCAATTGCCATCAGCTGGGGAACCTAACCTCCAGAACACTTAAGTTTATGCGGGACACCTGAATCAAACCACCACATTCTGTCCCTGGCCCCCATAAACTGATATCCATACATGAAGTAAAATACAATACATTCATCCAACTTTAAAAGTCCCCATAGTTTTTATCAATTCCAATGATGTTCATACATCCCCATAGTCCAAGATGTCTTAACTGACCCATAATACCAAAACATCCCCCCCAAACCCATAATGGCACAGAATAAACATTCACACTGCAGAAGATGGCATTGGGCATAGCAAAAGAAATATTCAAACAATACAACATTTAAAACAACCATGGCAAACATCAAACTCTGTAGCTCCAAGTCCAACAACTCTAGCCAGTGACAAATATCCAAGTCTGCTAATTCTAATCAGCAACAAGTCTCTCGAGTTCCAATTCCACCCCTCCAGCTAGGCTACTCACAGCCCTGGAAAACTTCATCGGGGCCGGCAGCTTTCCTTAGCAGCCATCTCGTGGTCCCGGCATCTCCACCGGGTCTCCACTGCAAGCCACGGTTCATCCTCATGGCTCCATGGGGTCTCCATGCAGGCATCCAGCAAACCTGCTTCACACTGCCCATGGCCATTTCCAAAACACAAGACCGTGTTGCAAACTCAATGACACTCTCTTTCCTGTGTTTATTATACTCCACAATACCAGGTAGGGTGCCAATTTGTTAATCCAGGGTCGAATAAAGCAGACTTTGAAGAACAGGACACTCCTTGAGCACTTGGGCCCCTTCAAAAGAGTCTACATTCTTCCGGTTGCCCCAGTGCAGGTCAGCTAGCCCAATCTCAAAGGTTGTAATCTCTCAATTGCAGCTGAACGGGCAGCAATTCACCCAAAGATTTTTCTTTCTGTGCCATATCCCTCTGCTCACTCCAGTTCATTTCTACACAAAGCAACCCTGCACAACTTCTCAGGGTACAGGCATAAGAGCAAGCTTCTCACACAAACTGCTAGCCCAGTCCAAGCAAAGCTCTTTCTCACCCTCATAAGCCAAACCTCACAGTCCATAGTTCTTACTGCATTCAGGTCTTTCAACTCTGACCCAAATAGTCCATCAAGCTGTACTTACAGCACTGCAAGGCATCTCTTAGGCCAAGGTTTCAAATCCTTCCACATTCCTCTTGAAAATCAGCTCCAAAAGGCCAAAGCCACCCAGTCAGGTGTCTAGCAGCAATCCCACTCCTCAGTACCACTTTATTGTTGCAGTCAGGTTCGCATTGCTGGTAGAAATCACCCAACCAAGAGCAGCTTGTGGGAAAAAGAGGTTTATTGTGGCATACAGGCTCGAGGGGAAGCTCCACGATGGCAGAGGAAAACGGTGGCATGAGCAGAGGATAGACATCACCCCCTGGCCAACGTAAGGTGGACCATAGCAACAGGACAGTGTGCCAGACACTGGCATGGGGAAACTGGCTATAACACCCATAAGTCCGCCCCCAACAATACACTCCTCCAGGAGGCTTTAATTTCCAATTGTCATCAGCTAGGGAACCTAACTTCCAGAGCACCTAAGTTTATGGGGGACACCTGAATCAAACCACCACAATGACCATCAGTCCAAATTAAATGTCTCAATACTTTTAACAATCCCAATACTAAATCTTTTAACTGTGATCTTTAAAACCCATAGGACATAATGGCAAAGAGATTACATTCGCACTTCCAAAATAATTTCATTTCAAGGAAACATTGAACTAATGCCACATCTAAAGTAAACAGACAAACATCAAATCCTGTAGGTCCATGTCCAGCTGCTCTAGCCAATGACGAGGTCTCTGAGCCCAGGGAACACTACACCCCGAGCCAGCAGCTTTCTTTGACAGCTGTACCCTAGTCCTGGTATCCCCAAAATATTCTCAGTCCTGCCCTGCAAACCAAGGTCTGGCCACTCCTTTGGGCCTTGATGAAGGGAATGCAACAAACAAGCCTTTGTCATGTCACCGAAAGGCCATCTCCAAAAACCAAACACAAGCATGTTGCAAATCCAGTGACCCTCTCTTTCCCACATATGTCGCACTCTACAGTACCACACAGGCTAACAACTTGTTAATCTGGGGGAAACTAAAGTGGGCTTTTAAAAGCAAGACACTTCTTCGGTGTTTAGGCACCCTGTTTTCTAAAGCGTCAGCATTGCTCCTGTGGTCCCAATGCAGAACAACCGGCCCAAGCTCAGTGATTGAAATTGCTCGGTCAATTCCAGCTGAACGAGTGGTGCCTCCATTGTGAAGCTTTCCTTTCTTTCTGTGCCACACCCATCTATTCACACCTATCCATTACTGTGCAATACAACCCTCCCCAAGTCCTCAGAACATGGGGAAAGTGCCAGAAACCTCACACACAAACTGACTTTAGCCCAGTCCGGACAAAGCTCTTATGCCCCACCTAAGGCAAGCCTGCTCAGTCCATTGTTCCTCCTACATTTAGGTCTTTCAACTCTGGCTTTTAGAACCGCAAGGTATTTCTAACGACTATGTTCCCAGTCCTTCCACGTTTCTCTTGCAAATCAGTTCCAAAAGATCAAAAGCCAAATCATTAGGTTTCTCGTAGCAACAATTCCACATCACTGGTGCCAATTTTCTCATGTAGTTGCCTTTTCATTGTTATCACAAAGCACCTGACCAAAAGCAGCTGGTGAGAGGTAAGTGTTTATTTTGGCTTACAGTCTCAAGGGTGTTAGGTCAAGACAAAATAGAGTTACAGCAAGAGGGCGACAAGATAAGAAAGTGGGTCATCCACATTCTTTAAGAAATTGCCCAGCCATTATCCCTTCCCTGCCTAACAAACGCCCCAGGTCTAGATTTACAGCCCCCTTATATCTCACTGGGTCACTTCTGGTCTCACCCTATGGCTAACATAAAAAACAAAGAAATTCCTTCCCTTCCTCACCTTCCCCCAACTGAAGAGCCTATAAATCCACTATATGACTGCTGTGCTCTTCTTGAGAGTTAGTCCTGGCAACTCGTGTTTCCTCCCCCCCCACCCCCCTGCCCCGCCCCGAATAAGAACTTCCATCTTTGCCTCAGGGTGCTCTCCGTAAAAGTCTTGGTCACTCCTGAACTTTACAGAGGAGAAGTCCATGATGGCAGGCAAAAGGATGGCATGAGCATAGGCTGGACATCACCTCTTCCAAGGGAGGTGGACAATACCAGCTAGAGAGTTAGCCCAACACTGGCAAGGGGAAACTGGATACCATACATGTAAATCTGCCCTGACCAATACACTTCCTCCAGCAAGACTCCATTTCCCACATTGCCACCAGCTGGGGACCAACTTTTAGAAGTCATGAGTTTATGAGGCCCATCTAATTCAATCCACCACAGGGACTGTTTCCTTTATGAAATAAATTAAAATGGAAATAGAGAAAGAAAAAGTAATTGTTATGTTTGGAAAAAAACAGAAAGTTTTGGTGATACTTTTTTGAAAATAATTCAAATTAGCATAAGGACTATTGATAGTATATAACCTAAAAGTAAGCTAAATGACAGGTATATGGTTCATCCTGAATAAATGCTTATAGAGCAATGCAGTCCCACATCACTGGAATTCTGCTGAGTGAATAAGCGATTGTTCATTGACTCTGTGACGCTGCATCCTATGACCTGTTCTCCCACCACTCACTTCTGCAGCCATACCTCAGACAGCCACAGACACCCTGAAAACCAGATTAAACAGTAACTCCCATGTAGGAGAGAACTTGGTTTCTTGTGTAGAAAACTTTACATCTTTTCTTGTGTTGGACTTGTTGGGAGATAGTCCTATAGATCAGAATATGCTCACTGAGACACATGGATGATAAACACACCAGTGTGCCCCAGGACCTGCCCACTGCAAACACCCTAGTCAATGGCTGTATGTGGGCTAGTTAGGGGTGTGGGCACCTAAGAACCACTGGTCCTGAGAACTGAGGACTGGCCCAGGGATGCTACAGGAGAAGGGCACGTATCATGGAATTGGGGCATGGACTAGTACTGTGCTCACATGGTTCACATCTCCCATCCTCCTATATTGCTGCAGATGCGCTCACATCAACTCACAGAATACATAACTCTTCATCGTTATCATCATGGTTACTATCAATACTACTATTATTATTATTACACTATTATTATTACTGAGGTAAGATCTTGCTCTTTGAGCCCAGGCTGACCTCTAATTCACCATGTACACTCAGGCTGGCCTTGAACTCCCAGTGATCCTCCTGCCTCTGACTCTCAAGAGCTAGGATTACAGGCTTGTGCCACCACACCTTCCCACTAATGCAAACCTGACTGCAATATCAGGGGAGAAATTCTTCCTGATTTAGTCTTACTGGACTCTCTTTCTCTCTCTCTCTTTTTAAGGTAGTGTCTTGTACAAGAGTGGTGATATTTTGACCTTCCTTTGCAAGCTTTTCACAACATCCTCTTCCAAGATGGTCAGTGATATACCAGTCCCATCTTCTAATTGCTCACAATTGTGCTTGAGCATTTCTGACTTCAGTAGTGGGCAGGACTGGAATCCTGAACTTAGTCCCAAAGCCTAATGATATAGTCCCTACACAAACTTTTCTCTCTCTCTCTCTCTCTCTTTTTTTTTTTTTTTTTTGGTTTTCCAAGGTAGGGTCTCCTCCAGTCCAGTTCATAGCATTCACTAAGTAGTCTCAGGCTGAACTCAAACCTACTGTAATCCTCCTACCTCTGCCTCCTGAGTGCTGGGATTAAAGGCATGAGCCACCACACCCGGCAGACTTCTCATTTGTTTAAAAATATTTTTATTTTTTATTTATTTGAGTGAGAGAGAGAATGGGCATGGTAGGGCCTCTAGCCACCACAAATAAATTCCAGATGCATATGTATCTGGCTTACGTGGGTCCTAGAGAATTGAACCTAGATCCTTTGGCTTTGCAGGCAAGCACCTTAACTGCTGAGCCACCTCCCCAGCCCAGACTTCTCATTTTTAATGCCAAAAGTGAAAGGTGATTTAAGGTACTCCTTAATGGGGTAGGCATAAGTTGCCTGTTGGCCAGAAATTAGCCTCTGAGTGTGATTTTTTGGACCCTCAGTTAATCTCATGAGCATTTCCAGAGAGCTCCACCACAGATTCTCTTTTTTTTGGCCAGTAACTACACCACACAGCTAGCTTTTCCCTAGTGCAGCCCACGTGTGAGGAGCCCTTCCTCCCTGCTTCAAGAAATCCAATATCCATCACCTAAAGTTTCTGTTTGGTCATAACAGTGCTTCTGGGGACAGACCCTGCCTTGCCATCTACACGGTCCGTCTCCCAGGAACCACGTGCACTGGTGATGTCCATAAATACTCCACACTAGGCGTGAGCCCCTTGAGCAATCCTGAGAGGAAGCATGAGGTGGTGGTGACGCTCAGGTGGACACGTGGCCTCCTGCAGAGAGGACAGGCTGCAGCATGGAGCCGGCAGCCGCGCAGGTGACCCATGAGTCCAGGTGAGGAGAGGAGAGACAGTAGGAGCAGTCCCCAGTTCCCTCTCCTCCCTTCGTTGGGTCCCAAATGGTGGCAGGGTGGCCTTCCTCTGAACCTTTCTTCTCCAGGTCATGAGTCCCCTGCCCCGCTTACAGGTAACATCTATGGGACTTGGAATTTTCTATTAGACCCCAGTGCTCTGTCAAGGAAAACAGTTCCACTTTAGTTTCTGAGATCAGTTCTCTATCATGAATCTTCCTTGTCCCCATCAGATCCATCCCAAATTTGCTGGGTTTTCTCCCAGCAGCATGCTGTCTAGGAAAGCTGGGGGAGGAATGTGAAGGTTTAGTCTGGTCATCCCCATTCCTGTTCTCTCCCTGCCTTGCATGCAATCGCTGTTTTGGGCTGGGTTTAAGATCTGTAAAACCAGCACAGGGGAATGATAACCACTTTTCAGCTGCCTTCCCTCAGTGACCACAGGATGTGAAGCATTGGCCTTGATATACTGTTTTCAAGCAACCAACTGTCACAACGACCTTTCCCCACCTTTCCAACCCTGGAACCCGACTTGTGCCACCTGATTGGTCACTTGACCACATATTGGCCAATCACACTGGTCAGAGAGGATGGTGTCTGTTTAATGATCAGTTGGCAGTTATTTGACCGGCATCTACAAAGGAGCCTTGGGGACTGCGTCCAGGTATGGGTAACCAGTGATGCTGGACGCAGTAAGAGTTGGGGTGGGAACGTTCTCTACTGTGTGCCTTTTCCTGGCCTATCTGTCTCAGGCCTCCCCTCCCTCTTCTCTGTAGATTCTGTGAAGTGTTCAGTCCCCGCTTTTCCCTTACAGGTCCTCATTTTACCTCAGAGGAGTAGAAATACGTCTCCCCTTGTGAAAGTAGGGTTTGGGACTTGCTCTCAATGCTGAGCCCTCTCACGATGGCTCATTTCACTTGTGTATTCAGTTAGCACGTGCATGTGACAGGCCCTGTATACAGACGCTGGATGACCATGCGATTAACACTAACAAACTTCTCGACCTTTATCAGAGTCCGGATCATCAGGAGCACAAATGCAGGTAGGGTAAGACTCCATGATAGAGGGTAAACAGGGTGGAGGATCTATGTCGTTCAATGAAGGTAAGGCGAGATGGACAAAATTCCTATAATTGCGTAGCAATTGGGAGAAGGACAGGAGAAAGGAGGTCAGGCGAGAGGCCATCATAGAATCAGAGCCTCAGGCAGAGGGCGGCTCAAGCGCAGATCTCACACGGGGAGTAGGGTAGTGTTTCTAAAAAGGGGTTTACAAGCACTCTTTGTAAAGACCAGGATAGCAGATAATCCCCAGAACAATGCCATTGCCCTTCAGAGTCAGCAGCTCACAGCGCCCAAATGCTGAGCACCTCACTCATGCTTTTTTTTTTTCTACACACATAAATAATACCCAAGAATACTTTGTTTCCTGAAATAGGAATGTCACACAAATTTCTTCTTTTACAAACTGTTCTAATTTTTCTACCATTGCAAAGAGTAAAACACAGACTAGAGAGGTGGCTTAGCGGTTAGGGTGCTTGTCTGCAAAGATGGGGGCTCTCACGGTTCACATCACCCCCACTCCCACATTGCTGCGGATGCTCTGGCCCCATCCCATCGATGTGCATAGTTCTTGTTTTTTATTTTTATTTATTTATTTGAGAGAGACAGAGAGAGAGAGAGAGAGAGAGAGAGAATGGGCACGCCAGGGCCTCCAGCCACTGCAAGCAAACTCCAGATGCATGCACCCCCTTATGCATCTGGCTAACATGGGTCCTGGGGAATCGAGCCTTGAACTGGGGTCCTTAGGCTTCACAGGCAAGCGCTTAACTGCTAAACCATCTCTCCGGCCCTGCATAGTTCTTAAAGCCATCGATGAGCATGGAGTCCTGTTGTCCCTGTGTGTCCCTGTCCGGTGTATCTTGAGCTGGTATTCACTCTTGTTTGCCTGGCTTTAGGCCCTGTGTCCAACACAGCCACTTTCAGCTGGGATTCCATTTGGAAACTAAAAGTCAATTGGCCTTAATGTTACCCGGTTTCAGAATTCCCCAAAAATATTTCCCTAGTGTCCTGGTCTACCTGCTCCCTCATGTGTGTCCTTGTCACTGAACAGCCTGTCCTGCATCTGGTTTCTCATAGGTGCCAAAAGCCACTCCCTTGGGCTGTATAGGGGGCCTGGGGATATGTCCTTGTTTCCAAGTATCTATGCTATTTTATGGGTGTCACAGGTTCATCCAATGCATAGCTCTAGCCCAGGCTTTTATATGGAATGAGATCTTGAAAAGAGAAAATAAATAAATGAATAAGAAAGAAAGAGAGAGAGAGAAAAAAAAAGGGCTGGAGAGATGGCTCCAAGTAAGCCAGATGCACAAAGTGGCGCATGCGTCTGGAGTTCGTTTGCAGTGGCTGGAGGCCCTGGTGTGCCCATTCTCTCTCTCTCTCTCTTTCTCTCTTTCTGCCTCTTTCTCTCTCTGTCTTTCACTCTCAAATAAATAAATAAAGAGAAGTTGTTGCCTGACTTGTGGAGGGACAGAAGAAATACAGTGATCTTCTACGCAGTGAGGAAACGGTAGGCCTGAGTCTTCGACATCATTAGAGTGCAGGTAGTCACTGGCACTTTCCTGGAAGCCATGGGAGGGCAGAAGGCTTGTCAATAAGCTAGGACATTTGTAGTATCCTTAAGTAGGCGACATCTCTTTAAAAAGAAAAAGAAAGAAAGAAAGAAAAAGCCTTTGGAACGCTTCACAAATTTGCGTGTCACCCTTGCACAGGGGCCATGCTCATCTTCTCGGTGTCCTTCCAATTTTAGTATGTGTGCTGACGAAGTGAGCATGGGATGGCTCTTTTCCTTTTTTTACACTAAAAGCATTCCCCCAAATGGTCTGCTGGATTCTGTCTGCATCATGAATCTATTCTCTGTAACACATGTCATTATTTTTGTTTCTATTTATGGTTGTTACTAAGCTCTGTGTGATCACTCTCTTCTAAAGGTGGCCTCCCAGAATGGCCAGCCCAGAGCTGGACTTCATTATCAGCTTCTCTGTTCCCTCTCTCTCTCTCTCTCACCACAAATCTCATCACAGCCTCTCACCAATCCTGTTTTTACTTCTGGAAAGATACTTGATTGGTGTGAGTGCCATGGCTTTTGAATACTTAGCTGATTGTTTCTTTACAAATTAGGGTGTTTACATAAAGGCAAGTTAGCCTGGGTTAGGCTTTCTGTATTGCCTAAGCCCTCCATCCTCTGCTCCTTCCAAGATGAGGAGAATCTTGGAGATGGTTCAGTTTAGGACAAGTACATTTCTATCCATAAGGTTGCATCCTCCCCTCTATAAAAAACAGGGTACCAGGAAAGGCCACTGAAGTCTCTGCTCATACTTCCTGGTATGGGCTAATGAGGTTTAGTTTCTCTTTTTTTTAAGCTAGTCATGAATGCAGATTTATAAATTAATATATCCTAAAACTAAGCAATATTTTGATTATTATAAAACAAATCCTTTAAAAATGAAGACTGAATTATATAATTTATTGGGATTTTTAATGGAATAGATAGATAACAGATTTTTTAAGAGAAATAAAACAATATAGGTTTGCATAAAAAGTGTATATTAGGTTACAGGCTGGAGAGATTGCTTAGTGGTTAAGGCACTTGCCTGCAAAGCCCTTAGACCAAGAATCAATACTCCAGTACCCACGTAAGCCAGATACACAAGGGGGCACATGTGCCTGGAGTTCATTTGCAGTGGTTGGAGGCCCTGGCAAACCCATTGTCTCTATCTGTCTCTCTGTCTCCACCTCTCTCAAATAGATAATAAATAACTAGATAAAACATTTTTTTGTTTTTTTTTTTTGTTTGTTTGCTTTTTGTTTTTTCGAGGTAGGGTCTCACTCTAGTCCAGGCTGACCTGGAATTCACTATGGAGTCTCAGGGTGGCCTCAAACTCACGGCGATTCTCCTACCTCTGCCTCCCGAGTGCTGGGATTAAAGGCGTGCGCCACCACGCCCGGCTAGATAAAACATTTTTAAAAGGTCTCATATAAAATAAAGGGACTAGAATAACTCAAATGTAAGGTACAACAAGCTCCATCTGAAGATCAAGGTCTAGGATGGATTGTCAGATTCAAAATGAAAGGGCAATTACAGACTTAATTGGCAAGCCAGTCAATATGGGTCTCCATGATGAAGTGAAGCAAATATTTCTGGGTTCTAATGTCATTATTAAGTATCATATTCATTCTTAATTAGGGTAAAAAATCTCCTTACAGCAAAATGAGCAATAATCAAGGTCAGCTATGAAAGCCATGATTGGTCCATTTCTGGTTCTGCTCTCACAAGTGGTCATGACGAGAAGGTTACAAATCTTCTGTAGATGAGGGCTGACCCAGCCTGGACTTGTTCAGTTTGACTCAACGTCCTTCAGATGATGAATGGCCCCAACGGTCTGAGTACTGCGTAGCTGGTTGGTGGCATTTCTCAGTGCTTTCTTTAGTTTCCAAATGTTGATTATTGCTTTCCTTTTTACTCTCTTTACTCTAAAATTAAATTGTTTCTTTTTTTATTTATCTAGGTAGAGCAATTTCTAAATATTATAATGGCTAATTACCATGGGTATCCACCCCGGCAGAGTATTAAGAAAGTGGTATCAGATACATGAACTGAAGTGGCAGCCATCAGGTGCTAGTAAAGGTACCAAACACCGTCCGCTGTGGAGATCTGCCGTGGACACACTAGCTCATCACTGCGTCATGGGAATGCAAAATTTCTGCTATGAAAATTGTGCAAAGAGGAGGACCAAAATTTGAGTTTAATAGAAGAAGAAATGACAGCATCAGAACGTCATCAAGTTATATGTGGTCATCAAGGGGAGGAAGGCAGTGCATGGAATTATAGAGTCTCACAGGCAGAGGGCGTCTCCAGGACTATACCCACAAGCTTGGCTACCTGCAGGAGGGGGACATATCTAAGCTCTTCAACAAATTATGTGTGGCCCCCTATTACTGGCATCAATCAGTAGTGGTCCAGGGAACTCTTAACACCCAAGAACATGTTAAGGGATCCAAAGGGGGCCATCAAACTTTGAGGTTTTGGGCTAGGTAATAACTTTTCTGAAGGACAGAAGCTATTGTGTTTGGCCACATTATTTTCCCCCCAGAGTGCCTCCTGGCCAAGGGTTATGATGGATCAAAAGCTGACATTTGGAGCCTGGGGGGTTACATTATATGAAATGGTGACAGGAATCATGTCCTTCGCTGGAGGCAACATGGCCACCCTACAGAAGAAGATTATATCAGACAGATTTTGGGTACCCCATCACACATCTCAGAAGAAGCAAAAGGCCTACACTGTCAGCTGCTCACCGTAGACCCTAGCCGAGAGGCCTTGGCTACAGAACATTTTGACCCATCCATGGGCTGAGCAAAGGGGAAGAATGCATAAAAGAAAATATAATAAAATAATGGCCATATATCTGGTTCTTCAGCACAAAGAAGGCAATGCCACCCCTTCTCAGGCGGTGACACCTGAAGTCCCAACTTTGCCACACTGTGAAAATTCAGCTACTTTAGTTCTATCCTGAAAGATGGAGAACCAGTGACCAAGCCTTGTACCTGGCCCTGGCCCTGGCCTGATCCCAACATCTGCCTCCTAAAAGTGACAGGCAAGCACACCAGAAAGGTGGCAGATGTGTCACCAGGCCAGCAGTCGCCCCCACCCCCACCCCGGCAGTGGGCACAAGAACCTGCCTTCTTCCAAGATGGCTCCCTGCTGTGGGGCAATAGCAGACGGGAACCAAAGCACCAGTTGGGTTCACCAGGAAGATGTGCACAACAGAAAATCCAACAAACCATGCAGCGCCACCATGAGAAGGTCACAGGAGGGAAGAGAGTCCGGAGAACATTTCTCTGGCTTCTTTCAAAGAGTATGTCCCTCACTGTGGGCTTCGAAGACACCTCACCCTTATAAAAATGGAGTTACTCCTATAAAGTGATAAAAGCAAACACAGCCTTTAACAAGAGGTGATACATGGGTCTTCTTTTTCATTCATTCATTTATTTACTTATTTGATAGACAGAGATAGAGGAAGAGAGAAAAAGAGAGAGAGAGACAAGGCGGGTATGGGTGCTCCAGGGCCTCCAGCCATTGTAAATGAACTCCACTTTGTGTGTCTGGCTTTACATGGCTACTGGGGAATTGAACCTGGGCCATCAGGCTTTGCAAGCAAGTGCCTTTAGCACCTCTAGCCTGCTACATGGTTTTTCTAATGACAAATTCTAATTGCAAACCTGGTTAGGGTCCGATGTCAAGAGCAGACATATCTGCACACTGTGAAAAGAGGAAGTCTCGCTTCTTTAACTTTTCTCCACTGAGAAAAATCTAACCCATCCGAATTTCACTTGCAATCTAGGCAAGCTGAACCTGAAATAGAAAGTAGCATGACGGGGCTGAAGAGATGGCTTAGTGGTTAAGGCACTTACCTGCAAAGCCAAAGAACCTTGGTTTGATTCCCCAGGACCCACATAAGCCAGATGCTCAAGGGAGGGCACACACATCTGGAGTTTGTTTGCAGTGGTTAGAGGCCCTGGGGTGCCCATTCTCTCTCTCTCTCCCTGCCTATTTTTCTCTCTCTCAAAATTAATAGAGAAAAAGAAAATATTTTTTGCTTATTTTTATTTATTTATTTGAGAGCGACAGACAGAGAGAGAAAGACGCAGATAGAGAGAGAGAATGGGTGCACCAGGGCCTCCAGCCACTGCAAACAAACCCCAGATGCTTGCGCCCCCTTGTGCATCTGGCTAACGTGGGTCCTGGGGAACCAAGCCTCGAACCGGGGTCCTTAGGCTTCACAGGCAAGCGCTTAACCGCTAAGCCATCTCTCCAGCCCAAGGAAAAAAAATTTTAAATAATAAGTAGCATGATGGTTACCATAGTTTTTGGGTGGGAAACAAAGGAGAAAAGAAGGGGGGTTGTGTGTGAGAGGGCACAAGGTTTTAGATAGGGATGGGGGACCACGTTGGGGACCTATTGCACAACATGGTGACCATATTTAAGATCATATCATGTACATGTTAAAATCACTGAGAAAATTTACTTACCTTCTTTGGGTTTTGTTGTTGTTTGTTTTGTTATGTTTTGTTTTGTTTTTCAGTGTAGACACAGAGGTCCGTGTGCTTCAGGGATCCTGGTGCGATCGTGTGGAGGACTGGTCATAGATGTACTCTGGGAACTGCCGGCAGCATCTAGGCAAGAGACACATACTGCTGTGTTCTCGAACCTCCTGCCGTGCACAGAAGGTACAGTCCACAACCCTGATCTTCCACACTCAAACTCCTGCCTTTACGGACCTGTTCCATGTTGGTTTTCCAAGTTACATTAAGCATGGGATGTCATGACACCCCAAGTTGATTGAAGACCATGATCCCTCCCCCTTCCCTTTTTCCCCTGGTCTTATTTGCCATTTCCCACATGTAGAGCAATTCGTTACTGCTTCCCAATTAAATAGAAGTGTTAGTAATTATTAATAAAAGCTTGGTAAGGGGCTGGAGAGATGGCTTAGCGGTTAAGTGCTTGCCTGTGAAGGCTAAGGACCCCGGTTCGAGGCTCGATTCCCCAGGACCCACGTTAGCCAGATGCACAAGGGAGCGCACACGTCTGGAGTTCGTTTGCGGTGGCTGGAAGCCCTGGCGTGCCCATTCTCTCTCTATCTATCTGCCTCTTTCTCTCTCTCTCCCTGTCACTCTCAAATAAACAAATAAAAAAAGAACCAAAAAAAAATTTTTTTTTAATTTTAAAAAATTTTAAAAAATAAAAATAAAAAATAAAAGCTTGGTAAGTTCATCTGTCTTAGAATTCTTTTAGTAACACCCTCCTCAAAGATGATTATACACTTACCTCTCTTGTCTTCTTGCACATGAGTGGATTGCCCATAGTTCACTGGGGAAAGTGGTTAGGACTCTGATAATGGAGTGTATCTGTAGTCCTAAGGGAACAGGTATTTCAGACACTGCTAGTTCACTTCCAACAGCAACTGATGACTTCATTTGCATCTGAATGCCTTGTCCCTAAGCTGCATTCAGGCCAGAAATGTAGACTCTGTGTGTCACCTTTAATGACTGTTCAGTTACATCTCATGAATATTTCCAGATTTTCAGGAGGACGTTTGTTGTCTTGTGTTCATTCTGCCTAGAAAGTCCTGAGAAATCCTCAAGAGCCCATTCAAGTCCTGTGGACCAGGTTGTTTTGAGAGTCAGAGGAGTGTAATGAGGATGGCTTGGAGTTCGCTAGCTTATACTGTCAGGTTTCTTGACTAACTAGTTCATGCTAGGAGTTTCATCTTTCCATCGTGACATTCTCTCCTTTAATTAAGCGACCTTGCCTTTTGAGAGCCCTGACCCCTGTTACGGGTCCCTCAGCCAGCCCACGTGTCCAGGTTTGCAGAGCAGCGAGGCAGGTGTCTGGAGGACAGATGGAGGAGGTACTGCGAGAGAAGAAGCCCAGAGGCACAGTGAGGGAGGCTGGGAGGAAGTGTCCCAAGGCAAGTTCTGGGTTTCTTTCCCCCCGGTTTTCTAGGTTAGGTAGTGAGTCTGGGTCTAGATGGTGAGTCTGACTCAGGAGATGCTTCTGGGAGGCTAACCGTGGTCTTAAAGAGCCTCTGGAATGTCCACAAAGCATGCTAGGCTGGGTGAGTGTTCAATCCCAGTGCTCCTGTTGTAGAAATTCTCTGGAAAGATCACTCCGAAGCCAGTATGAGTGAAAGTAGAGGAGTTTTTAACCTGGGGGCCAAGGAGCTTGAGGTAGCCCTCCACAGAAGCTCGGACCCGCACGGAGATTTTATTTCCATCTTATAGTTTCCATGGCCAAGGGGAGGGGGAAGTGAAGAAACAAGGCGTGACAATTTGCCTATCACCCATCTCTGCAGTCAGGCCACCCTAACAATGAACTCCATTTTCCTTTGTTTTAGCCTAAGCTGTCTTTCCGTCTTATCATCCCTTTGGGCCCTTTCTGGACAGTTTCTTCTTGCGGATTTTTCCATCTGCTGACAAAGATAAGTTTCAGCTCCTCAGCAATTGACTCTTAGAGTAACTCAGCGAATCAGCTCAACTTTTAGCTTCTTTTCTATTACACTCCTGCTTGCAAATCATCATGACCAGCAAGGATCTTTACCCCAAGGAGCCCAGGGAAGTGTGACGTGGGCAAAAGGCTTTTGACTCCCCACGAATGAGAAGCTGCCAAGAAGTCACATTAAGATGACTGTGGGGCTGGAGAGACGGCTTAGCGGTTAAGCGCTCGCCCGAGAAGCCTAAGGACCCCGGTTCGAGGCTCGATTCCCTAGGACCCACGTTAGCCAGATGCACAAGGGGGCGCACGCGTCTGGAGTTCATTTGCAGTGGCTGGAGGCCCTGGCGCGCCCATTCTCTCTCTCTCTCTCTCTCTCTCTGCCTCTTTCTGTCTCTCTCTGTCACTCTCAAATAAATAAATAAAAATAAACAAAAAATTAAAAATATATATATGAGTGTGTACTCTCAGGCCTGGTCACAGAAAGGGATTCTTTGGGTAGCTACTGATGGCAGGCAGCAAGTAACATCATGAAAATGACCGAGACCACGCTGCCTTGCTGCATGCAACAAGGATGCTTCTTCAAGTCTCACCACAGCCTGCACAGTGGCTGTGGTGTGTGTCACCCATTACGATATGCTGGGCAGCGCCCCTCCCCCGCCCCGCTCTGGACAGGGCGCTGAGAAAGGCCCTGTGTGCCTGAGCCACAGTGCGCTTGGGTTGCTGAACCACCACAGTGGCCTGGTGCCTGACCCTAGTGAATGCACAGACCGTAGGCCTAGTTACTCCTCCGAACCTCGGTGCTGTCCTCTGAATTAAGGTGTCATTTGTCGGCCTGCATTGCATCCCACAAGGAGTCCTACAGTGGTATGCAAGCACCTGCAGCATTCCCAAGTCCGATATTGCCTGGATCCATGCTTACGACCCTGAAAGCTGACCTATTCCTGTCCCGGTCACATGACCACATTGTCTGGGGGACTATGGTCTGTGATCCTCTAGTGACCTGTGTGACCTGTGTCTTCAAGTGTTTTCTCCAGGTGAGGGGGACCCTGTAATGGCTCAGTGGTGGAGTTGGGGGTGGAGTTACTGAAGGGTTAATAGCCTTCCCTGAAAACTAGAGGAAACTGAAGACTTAATAACTCCCCCTCAGACTAACAGGCAATAAAAAGCCACAGAGAGATTCGGCCTTGAGCAGGCCCGACTACTCCCCCTGATTGATAAACTTCCCTTAGCTCAAAAACCCTTGAAGAAACAAAAGCCGTCTGGTGGATATCCTCCCTAGAGAATTTCTTTTTAAATTTTTTTATTCAATTTTTATTTATTCATCTGAGAGAGACAGACAGAGAAAGAGGCAGAGAGACAGAGAGAGAGAGAATGGGTGCACCAGGGCCTCCAGCCACTGCAAACGAACTCCAGACACGTGCGCCCCCTTGTGCATCTGGCTAAAGTGGGTCCTGGGGAATGGAGCCTCGAACCAGGGTCCTTAGGCTTCACAGGCAAGCGCTTAATTGTTAAACCATCTCTCCAGCCCCTCCCTAGAGAATTTTACTAAAAAAAAAAAAAAAAGAAAGAAAGAAAGGAAGAAGGAAAAAACTTATTCTGAACAAAAACAAAAACAGAAAAAAATATTTCTTTCTGAGCAGAGGCAGAGAGAATGGGTGCAGTCAGGGGCCTCCAGCTGCTACAAACGAACTCCAGATGCTTGCACCACTTTGTGCGCCTGGCTTTATGTGGGCACTGGGGAATCGGATCCGGGTCGTTAAGCATTGTAGGCAAGCCTTCCCTCCAGCCTGAAGGATCTATTCTTAAGGTGTGGCCCATGGGCATCAGTGTCAGCCGGGGTTATTTTTATTTAAAATGCAAGGCCCAACCTCTGGGACTTATTGAGGCTCTGCACTGGTGGCAATGTGCTCAGGGAAGATGGATCCGTCTAGGCACACTGGGTGAGTTATGCTTAGCTACAAAGCCCATTGTGGCAAGCACATCTTCTTTATCCAGTGGGTTGGCTAAAGGATAGACGTATAAACAGGCCAAAGAGAATTCTAGTAGGATTTTATTACTTTATCTTGCTGTGACCAAGATACCTGACAAGAAGCAGCTTAAGGAGGGAAGGGTTGGTTGCAGGGCACGTGTCCCATCACGGTGGGGAAGCCATGGCAGCCAGGCTGTGAGGCTGGCTGGTCACGTTGGCACCAGCAGTCAGAAAGCAGAGAGCAGGCGGCAGGCAGTGGAGCCGGGATATAAAACCCCATGAGTTAAATACCCATAGCGGCATGTGCTTCTATTTTTTTGTGTGTGCTATTTTTAAAAATTAATTATGAACTTAGTGTACAAGTATATCACATATTGGTCATATTCCCATCAGATTATACTCTTTTCTTTTTAGTATTTTTATTTATTTATTTATTTGACAGAGAAAGAGGAAGAGAGAGAGAGAGAATGGGCTCACCAGGGCTTCCAGCCACTGCAAATGAACTCCAGAGGCATGCGCCCCCTTGTGCATCTGGCTAACGTGGGTCCTGGGGAATCGAACCTGGGGCCTTTGGCTTTGCAGGCAAACTCCTTAACCACTAAGCCATCCCAGCAGCCCAGGTTATATCTTACATCTCCTGTCCCCTGTCCCCATTCCACTGAGGGCCCTCCTCAGTGGGGTTTATTGGTATTCACCGTGGGGTCGTGAACACACCAGTCAGTCTCCCTGGCCAGGTAGGGCGGGGCAGGCACAGTGTTTCAGAATACTTGTTTTCACCCTGGGGCTCTTATAGTGACCCACTTCCTCCAGCAAAGCTTCACCTCTTAAGGTTGTACAACCTTCCTAAATACCATCAGATGAGGACCAAGTGTCCAAGGCTCGAAAGCACGGCAATCCTCCTACCTCTGCCTCCCAAGTGCTGGGATTAAAGGCGTGCGGCACCACTCCCGGCTCAATTTTTTTTTTTTCTTTTGGTTTTCCGAGGTAGGGTCTCACTCTAGCCCAGGCTGACTTGGAATTCACTAGGTTGTCTCAGGGTAGCCTCGAACTCACGATGATCTTCCTACCTCTGCCTCCAGAGTGCTGGGAATAAAGGCGTGCACCACCATGCCCAGCTAAATATTTTTTTTATTAAAGATTTATTTTTTAGCTGTGCATGGTGGCACACGCCTTTAATCCCAGCACGTGGAAGGCAAAGGTAGGAGGATTGCCATGAGTTTGAGGCCGCCCTGAGACTACAGAGTGAATTCCAGGTAGGCCTGAGCTATAGTAAGACCATACCTAAAAATATATATATATATTTTTTATCTATCAGAGACAGAGAGGGGGTGGGGGAGAAAAAGAGAGAGTGAGAATGGGTGCACCAGGGCCTCCAGCCACTGCAAATGAACTCCAGACGCACGCGCCACCATGTGTACCTGGCTTACGTGGGTCCTGGGCAATCGAACTTGGGTCCTTAGGCTTCGCAGGCATGCACCTTCACCACTAAGCCATATCTCCAGCCCCAGAACCTCTGTTCTTAGTGATGTCACTGAGTCCCAGAAATCGCCCTGAAGCAGATCTTTAGCTGCATTGTGAGCTGAAAGCATGCTAAGGTTTCAGTGTACCCCCCAAACATGCAATGCTTGCTCTATCAAGTCATTTTCCTCCAGCAGTTTTGGGGGTCACAAAGGGGAGACAGAGGCCTCAGTGGGAGCGTGGCAAGGGGCACAGAATAGACTCAGAAAGTTTGAGGCAGAGAAAAGTGGATGAAGGTAAGGAAGAGAATTTCCCAGTTCAGAATACTAAAGGTGACATTTGTTCCCAGCAGAGCCTGATTTATGGCTGAACATGGGGATGACAGTCACCAGAGCAGAGAAGGTCACAGCACTGGTACAGGATCTTGAATCATCCACTTCGTGTACACGTTGCCTCGGAAGGTAACAGGCAGTGGAGCAGAGAGAAAGATTGAAAATCAGTCTGTTGGAAGTATAGGTGAATTTTAAGAAAATGGATTTTTTTTCCTTTTTAAATTTGTAAGGTCCTCGTCCTTCACACTGATAAAAATCTGAGTCAATGTAGCCATACTCTGAGGAAGGATTTACAATATTCTTTAATCTGTTGTTTTGCTCGGACTGGAGAGATAAAATGGGTAGGATCACCAGAGAAGCTGAAAGGTCTGAGAAATAGACAGTCCCCAGGTCTTTCTGAATCAGTTCATTGTGTTGGGACCTCACTGTTTTGTTTAAAGTTTCCTCTTTACTGTTTATTTACACATCTGCATTTATGAAAACCAATAAAATGTACTTTAAAAATTATCCGTCGTCTTGCACTGTTGGAATTTCACTGATACAGAAACAATTAGGTTTGATAATCCGCCCCCCACCCCCACCCAGTCTCTTTGCCAAGACTCCACAATGGATAGAACTGAACACGTCGCTATCTTCTTAAGGCCTTGGCTAAGATTTTCTTTTCATTGTTCTGTCATAGGTAAAATTAACTTCTTCCCCTCAAAAATAATTTCTGGCAGTTGGTACTTAGGAATCTATTTTTAAAGCACCTCATTTATTTTGTATTAGTCATGAAATTTTTAGCTAGAATTTCTGAATATAGTTTCTCCCTTGGCCTTTATATTTCTTAGTTCCTGTCCTTGGAGACATGTTAACAGTCTGAGGTCATATGCCTATACTTTTCTTTAATATAACTTAAACAATTTCTGGAAGTACACTGCACAAAGATCTGTAGTTTTTTAAGGCAAAAGAAGCATGATGCAAAAGGCTGCTCACAATATGATCCTATTTGTAATTTTTTTAAAAAGATGCATGTATATAGATCACCTTATATACATCTCAAATATATGAGTCTGTCTGTCTATCTATCTATCCATTGCAAATGTACACATGAAGTTAATTAAATAGATTCTGAGTCCCTAATGACTCAACTTCAAGAGTATCATTCTCAGAAGATAGTTAAAAAAATAACTCCAGGGACTGGAGAGATGGCTTAGTGGTTAAGGCACTTGCCTGAAAAGCCAAAGGACCCAGGTTCAATTCCCCAGGACCCACTTAAGCCAGATGCGCAAGGCGGCACACACATCTGGAGTTCATTTGCAGTGGCTGGAGGTCCTGGTGTGCCCATTCTCTCTCTACTTGCCTATTTTTCTCTCTCTATCTCAAATAAATTAAAAATTAAAAAAAATAAATAACTCCAATCTTATTTGTATTTCTCAATGAATCCATATGAAACACTTGTGTTTTATAGCATAAGTGTGGAGGGAAGGCTATTAATAAAAGACCAGAACAGGGCTGGAGAGATGGCTTAGCGGTTAAGTGCTTGCCTGTGAAGCCTAAAGACCCTGGTTCGAGGCTCGACTCCCCAGGACCCACGTTAGCCAGATGTGCAAGGGGGCGCACGTGTCTGGAGTTCGTTTGCAGTGGCTGGATGCCCTGGCGCGCCCATTCTCTCTCTCTCTGCCTCTTTCTCTCTCTGTCTGTCACTCTTAATAAATCAATAAAAATTAAAAAAAAAAAAGACCAGAACATAGAGCTGGTCCACATAAGGGAATATTCACAAGCTTGGGCCCTGTGACCTGGCCCTTTGACCAGGACTGAACTTTGATCACCCAGGACTGACTCTTATGCTCATGTCCCTTATTGCATGGCACAGACTGTACAGTTAGAAGTGACACACAAAGCAGCTCCTACTGATGTGGCAGAATTGTACACGGGCCAATCTGCACTGTCTTTCATGCGCATGAATTACGTGCCAGGAAACTGCACACAATGAAACGCACCCTAACAGTACCATTACTCCTCCTGAACAGATAGCGACTCCTTGCAGCCCAATGTCCTGTGCAGTAGGCGGGACTGTAGTTACAGGCCAACCTATTGCCCTATGACTCAAAGAATCATCCTCCCTACTACTCTGGTCTGAAGGGTGAACTCATGCCCTGTCCACCCATCCCCGGATGTACACATAACCTGTACGAATTCTTCTCTAAGTCAGTCTCCCCCACCACCACCATTCCTTCTGCTTCGTGCTTTTCAATCCCTTGTGGCTACCCCACAGTATCCACCTCCTATCTTGTAGAGATATTCCATGGTATCTCTCTCACTTTAGGCTGTTTTCCAATACCAGATATCAGATAACTGAGCTAATATCTCTGAATTACGCAATGTTTTCAGGAAAGGCATCGACCTACCTTCTTCAGAGTCTTAAGCTGATGCTGTAACTGCTGGCAAGGGGAGAGCAGGTTCTGAAGATCTAGTCTGCGCATTTGTTCATATCTTTCCGGCCCAGCTTTCTTCTGTCACTAGAAATAAGAGCCGTAAGCCATAACCATTCTGTGGCCTGAATGCTTTCGGGGGTGGGCTTAGGGGTGTTATAGCCAGCTCCCCATTGCTGGAGCTTAGCTTACTCTCTTGCTATTTTCCACCTGCTCTGGCGGAGGGTGATATCAACCCTCTGCTCTACCGTCTTTCTCCTGCCATAGAGCAGCTTCCCCCTTAATGCTGTAAGCCAAAATAAATCCTTCCTTCCATCCGCTGCTTTTGTTCAGTTGTTTTGTTACAGCTACACGAAGGTAATTGCAACATCCAAATATAGCCAAACTCTAAGCTCCAGTAAAAGGTACATACAGAGATGAGAAATACAAGAACTTAGTCCTCCTCCTGAAAAAAAAAAAAAAAAAATTAGAAAAATAACCAGAAAATAAAATACAGGAGGCAGTGAAAAGAAAGACATATTAAGGAAATATAAGCAGTGGTAGAAAAGACAAATCAAGAGGCTTCTCTCCCCTAAAAACAGATGAACCCCTTATAAACCTCAGGGTAAAAAATAAAATAAAATAAAGCCGGGTGTGGTGGCACATGCCTTTAATCCCAGAACTTGGGTGGCTGAGGTAAGAGGATTACTGTGAGTTCAAGGCCAGCCTGAGACTACATAGTGGCCAGTTCTTGAAGAACACATGCAATAGGATTTACCCTAGTTCTTTCTGGATAACATAATGTGCTACAAATCCCTCCAGTTAACTTGGAGGGCTTCCTATGAAGCAGTATTGTTAAATGAAATATATATCACCAATTCTACTTTTATAAAACAGTCATTGGTGACTCTGATAAAGGTGCATGTTTGTGTTAAAGAGGCTGAAAGGTGCGGATAGGTAAACAACAGGGAGCTAACTTTGGCTAAATACAGCCAGTGGAAGAGAGAAAAACAGGGAGAATGGGAGCAGGGTTGTAGTTAGGCCTTCCTAAGGGTCACATCTACAAGCATGGGAGGGCTGAGGTATGATCTATCCCAGGAAGCTATGGTAATTCATTAAGATGGAAAAATGACCAACATCATTGATAATGATAATCAATGATAATTCAGAGCCATGATAACCCTATTATCATCATAGTAATTCCCCCCCCCAAGGCTTGAACCCAGGGCCCCACACCAACTAGGTGCGTGTTCTACTGATGAACTACAACTCTAGCCCTTACTTCAACCCCTTCTGTATACTTTGAGGCAAGGTATTGCTAGGTTGCTCATGCTAGCCTTGAACTTGTAACCCTTCTGCTTCAACCTTCTGAGTAGCTGAGGATTACAGGTTGCTTAGTAGTTCTGTTTTTCTTAAAGAAGTTTTATATTTGAAGTTATGTATTTTGCATTTTTTTACTGATCAAAAGAGTATGGTGGCTGGCTGTAGTGGCCCACTCCTATATTAGCTGCACTTGGAGGCCGAGGCAGGAGGATGCTGTGAGATAAATGACAGCCCGGACTACAGTATGAGACTGTCTCAAAAGAAAAACCAAGCTGGGCGTGGTGGCGCACGCCTTTAATTCCAGCACTTGGGAGGTGGAGGTAGGAGGATCTCCATGACTTTGAGGCCCCCCTGAGACTACAGAGTGAATTCCAGGTTAGCCTGGGCTAGAGTGAGACACTACCTCAAGAAAAACCAAAAAAAGAGAGAGAGAGAGAGAGAGAGAGAAAAGAAAAAAGCAAGTAAAACCAAACCTAAGCCAAAACAAAAGAATATCAGATGTTTTTTTTCATTAGTGATGTGGCTGGTCCAGTGTCTGGAGTGGTTACAATGGTTACAGCCACTTCATGGTTTCCAAATTTTAAGTCTGACCACTTATAAATGATAGTGGGACGATAGCTTGCTGAGGTCTAAAGGTTAACATTGCCTTTTGTTTGGGGAAACACTTTGTTACATGTGATTGACACGTTTGCACTCCTTGGCCCATATGTGGGGATCAGTCACGTGCATCTTCTTTTCTTGCTTGCTTCTGGGCTCCCTCTTCATCTCCAGTCCTCTGAAGTGGATGAGGAAAGAGTACGGACATTAACCACAGCTTCTCACTTTGACGATCAGTCCTGTTAGCATGACACTTGGAATGAGCATTTCAGGAGAAGTCAGCCAAGGAATTTACTAACGGCCCCCCAAACCACTTGGGGTCAAAGAAAACCAAAAAACAGTTTTCTCTGAAATTAAGGATGACTGTTTTTCTTTTAGTCCTTTGTTAATGAGTTTTTGGGTTTTTTTCTTTCTTTCTTCCCTCAATGGCCACAGGAATTCAAAATGAAGTATGATGCATTTGAGGGCCTTGTTATAACTTTACCACTAGAGGTCAGAAATTAGCCCATGACTCCTGCATTACTTCATTAAGAGAATGCTGGTAGAGGTTGCTTCATGGCCTTTTACTTTGATTCATACTTCTCGTGAGATTTAGAGTTACTCTGAGGTGGAAACAGACTCCTATAACTTTTCTTTTTTAAAAAAAATATTTATTTAGGGCTGGAGAGATGGCTTAGTGGTTAAGGCCCTTGCCCATGAAGCCTAAGGACCCAGGTTCGATTCCCCAGGACCCACATAAGCCAGATGACATAAGCCAGATGAACAAGGTGGTGCATGCATGGTTCGTTCGCAATGGCTGGAGGCCATGGTGTGCCCATGTCCATTCTCTCTCTCTCTTTCCTCTCTCTCTCTCTCTCTCTGGCCCCCTTTCTCTCTCTCAAATAAATAAATAATAATTTAAAAAATATGTATTTATTTGCACGTATGTACGTGTGTGTGTGTGTGTGTGTGTGGTGTATGGGTGCACTAAAGCCTCTTGCCACTACAAATGAACACTAGACACTTGTGCCACTTTCTGGGTCTGCCTTACATGGGTGGCTTGGGAATTGAATCCCAGCTGCAAGCAAGTGCCCTGAACCACCGAACCATCTTCCCAGCCTCTCCGGTAGCTTTTCTATCCCAACTGTAGCAACTGGTTTTCCAAGAGTCTCCATACATTCTTCCATCAATCATTAAGCTCAAGTTTTATTTTTTGCCTTCTAACTGTGTACAACTGACTATGCTACCTTAAGCGTTCATAGTGGTATTCTGCTAAGAACTACAGATTAAAACCAATAACAAACATCAAGAAGACTTCTAGTAAGGACACACTCATGAACTCCCAGACCTCCACACTTGTGCTCTAATGGGAAATTGCTGACTGTTTAATTTTTCAGCTGCATCTTTGGGCCAGACGCTACCAAAGGAGATAATTGAGTTAATGTGTCATGGGCCATTTAACATGGTGCAATTGTATTTCAAATATCCTAATTTTGCTCAATGATGTCTATTCTACTTTAGTTCCTCTTTGTATGATAGAAAGCAGGGATTAAGTGACATGAAATAAATAAATTTTAGATGCTTACCATTAAGAGCTGGATTTACTTTTGTGGGTTTGGATGCTTGTCTGAGATTTCAGTTTTAAAACGTCAGTCAGTGAAAGCAGATTGGCATGTCTTATTTAATGATTTTATTTACATTGGAGGTTGGAGGAGGCAATCAGACATAGTTAGCCAGTCTTGCTGGGCTGTACATTTTGAAGAACTGTGTCTTCGCTTTCTTTTCTTTTCTTTTTTGATGGGCATGCCAGGGCCTCCAGCCACTGCAGACGAACTCCAGACATAAGCACCACCTTCTGCATCTGGCTTATGTGGGTCCTGGGGAATCGAACCTGGTTCCTTTGGCTTTACAGGCAAGTGCCTTAACTGTCTAAACCATCTCTCCAGCCCTTTTTTTTCTTTCCTTCTTTCTTTCTTCCTTCCTTTTACTTTTCTTTCACTCCTTCCTCCTTTCCTCTGTTTTTAATTTTTAAAAAAAAATATTTTCACTTACTTATTTTAGAGAGAAAGGGAGGGAGAGAGAATAAGAGAAAGAGGGGGGGAGGCAGGGAGGGAGAGAGGGAGGAAGGGAAAGAGGGAGGGAGAGAGAACGGGCACGCCAGGGCCTCTGGCCACTGCATATGAACTTCAGATGCATGTGCCTCCTTGTGCATCTGGCTTATGTAGATCCTGGGGAATCGAACCTGGGTCCTTTGGCTTTGCAGGTAAGTTTTTTATTTATTTTTAAAGACAGGGTTTCATGTAACCCAAGCTGACCCAAGATGTCCTTACACTGCTGAGGAAGGAAGGCCTTGCATTTCTGAACCTCCTGCCTCCATCTACTCGGTGCACGCATTACCAGACAGTGCTGAGGACAGAACCCAGGACTTCTTGCTCACGAGGTAAGCATTATACCAACTGAACTATAGCCCAGTCCCCAGACTTCCATATTTCTCAGGCTGTTTTCTTTTCTTTTTTTTTTTTTTGTTTTTGTTTTTGTTTTTGTTTTTCAAGGTAGGGTCTCACTCTAGCCCAGGCTGACCTGGAATTCACTAGGCAGTCTCAGGGTGGCCTCGAACTCACGGCGATCTTCCTACCTCTGCCTCCCGAGTGCTGGGATTAAAGGCGTGCACCACCACACCCGGCTTCTCAGGCTGTTTTCAGCCCTTGGAAAATCCCGCAAGCTGCACTGTCAAGGCACGCCACCTCATCTTTATTTGTTTATTGCCAGGACCCATTCTGGCCACCAGGAACCAGATAAGAAAGCAGGAGATGGAGCTGTGGGAGGCGACCGCCACACCTTTTGCAGGATCCACTGTTCCCTCTGCCACCTTTGTTCCCGTGGATAATGCTGGATGATAGTCCACGTGTACCACGGCCAGACAAGTAGTTCAGTGTTTTGAGATGACGCCTGGGCTTAGCTTCCTCTTACCCCCCACAGTGAGGATGGACATTGGGGTGGAACTCATATGTAGACATTGTAGCTCAGTATTTCAGAATGTGTTCTGAGTTGGAAATATAGTTTGTCCAGAGGTAATCGTGCTTATGTGAGGCCACTTGTGTTGGCCCTAACCCAATCTGTCTGGTACCCTCACTCAAAGGGGAAATTTGGCCACAGGTAGACATAGATTGTTGATGACGTGGAGAGTCACAAGGAGAAGATGGTTGTACGAACCACAGAGAGAGCTTGGGCAAAGCCTTCCCTCACTGCCCTCAGGAGAAATTTGATTTTGATTTCTGTGCTTCAGTCAATTCCTCAGACCCTGGATGTGAGCCAACTGACAACCCAAAGGTGAGGACTTTCTGAAAGACACTGAAAATGACATGGAATACAGCGAATGAGAACTCTGAGGGTGATCTCTGCCATGTTAGGTGCCTTGGGGACACAGTCCTTGCCCTCAAGGACTTATATAGTAGTGGGAAACACTCCAGACACACTATTAGGCAGTGTTTTTTTTTTTTTTGAGGCAAGCCCAACAGACTTCCCCCCCTTTTTAAAAAAATTTTTTGTTATTTATTTATTTGAGAGCGACAGACAGAGAGAGAAAGAGGCAGAGATAGAGAGATAGAATGGGCGTGCCAGGGCCTCTAGCCACTGCAAACAAACTCCAGACACATGAGCCCCTTTTTTTGTTTGTTTGTTTTTGGTTTTTTGTTTTTGGTTTTTCGAGGTGGGGTCTCACTCTAGCCCAGGCTGACCTGGAATTCACTATGGAGTCTCAGGGTGGCCTCGAACTCAAGGCGATCCTCCTACCTCTGTCTCCCAAGTGCTGGGATTAAAGGCGTGCACCCCTTTGTGCATCTGGCTAACGTGGGTCCTGGGGAATCGAGCCTCGAACCGGGATCCTTAGGCTTCACAGGCAAGCGCTTAACCGCTAAGCCATCTCTCCAGCCCTCCCCCCTTTTTTTAATGAAAAGGAGTGAGTAAGAGACAGAGAGAGAATTGGCATACCAGGACCTCCAAAAACTATAACCGAACTCCAGACTCACATGCCACATTGTGCCCACTTGTGCCCCCTTGTCATGGGACCTGGGGAGTCAAACATGGGACCTTAGGTTTCACAGGCAAGCACCTTAACCACTAAGCCATCTCTCCAGCCCTAGGCAGCATTTTATTTTTATTTTTATTTTTTGGTTTTTCGAAGTAGGGTCTCACTCTAGCTCAGGCTAACCTGAATTCACTATGGAGTCTCAGGGTAGCCTCGAACTCATGGAGATCCTCCTACCTCTGCCTCCTGAGTGCTGAGATTAAAGGCGTGCGCCACCACATTCTGCTCTAGGCGGTGTTGGTGATCAACACTGGGTTAGAAGTACAGGGAAAGGCCAGGAGGAAACAGGGGGAGTCTATTTTGATAACAGTCTAGAGAGGCAGAACAGCAACAGAGCAGCAGAGGGCGTTGGAGAGCGGTGTGCTCTGTGCATGGAGCCTGCACACGAAGTTCAAAGCCATCTGAGCATTCCAGCACGCTCTCCCTTGGAAAGGCTGGCATCCGTGGTGCACACCAGCGTGGGTGGGCCAGTTAGTCCCATTCGTTAGGTGCTCACCCTGTGGCTTCTGGGCTGGCCAGCTTCTAAATAATTTGCATATTGCCCCTAACGGCAACCCAACCATAGTCACTTTTCTCTGCATTGAAACCCTTCTCTTTTCTTTTTTTTTTTTTTTTTTTTTTTTTTTTTTAGTTTTTCGAGGTAAGGTCTCACTCTAGTCCAGGCTGACCTGGAATTCACTCTGTAGTCTCAGGGTGGCCTTGAACTCATGGCGATCCTCTTACCTCTGCCTCCCAGGTGCTGGGATTAAAGGCGTGCGCCACCACGCCCGGCTAAAACCCTTCTCTTTTCTACCTTCTTCTCCTCCTCTCTTCCCTTTTCCTCCCCTCCCCTTGCCTCCCCTCCCCTCCCCTCTCTTCTTCTCCTCATATCCCCTCCCCCCACCCGCCCACACCCCCGCTATCTTCCCCTTCCTTTCTCCTGCCTTCTCTTCTCCTGTTCTTTGGCCTCTCTTCTTTTCTTGTTCTCATTGTTTTCTTCTCTTTCTCCAGAAACAAGTACAAGAATAACAAAATGCAGATTTGTGGTTTTTAAACCACAAACTTATTTTTTAAGTTTGTTTTTTTTAACTTTATTTTTAATTTATTTGAGAGAGAGAGAGAATGGGCACATCAGGGCCTCCAGCCACTGCAAACAAACTCCAGACGCGTGCGCCCCCCATGTGCATCTGGCTTACGTGGGTCCTGGGGAATCGAACTGAGGTCCTTTGGCTTTGCAGGCAAGTGCCTTAACTGCTAAGCCATCTCTCCAGCCCCCTTTTAAGTTTTTTTTTAATTGACAACTTCCATAATTATAGACAATAAACCATGATAGTTCCCTCCCCTCCCCCACTTTCCCCTTCACAAATCTACTCTCCATCATATCCCCTCCCCCTCTCAATTAGTCTTTCTTTTATTTTGATGTCATCATCTTTTCCTCCTATTATAAGGGTCTTGTGAAGATAGTGTCAGGCACTGCAAGGTCATGGATATCAAGGCCAATTTGTGTCTGAAAGAGTGCATTGTAAGCAGTCCTACCCTTCCTTTGGCTCTTACATTCTTTCCACCACCTCTTCAGCAATGGACCCTGAGCCTTGGAGGGTGTGATGGATGTTTCACTGCTGAGCACTCCTCTGTCACTACTTCTCAGCTCTATTGTGCCTTTGGAGTCATCCCAGTGGTCACTGCCATCTGAAAAGAGAAGCTTCTCTAACCAAAAGTGAGAGTAGAATTAATATATGGGTATGAATGTTAAGAAAAGTGCTTCCAGGGTCGTTTGATGAGCATAATATATGATTTAGCTAGACAACACCAGGCATTATACCACTTAAGCTCATGACCTCCCCCACCATAGGCTTTTGACTAGGTTGTCAGTACCAGGCATGAATTCCCACCTGTGGAGGAGGCCTCTAGTCCAAGTAGAAAGCAGTTAGTTTCCGCCATAAGAGACATGCCACTATTATACCCGTTGGCCTGCCTGGCTAGCCAAACTTAAGGCTTTCAGTGTCCACTGATATTTGTCACTGCTGATGACTTCTCTCTCCCATAGGGCTGCATGTGGTGTAACTTTTTTCCAGCTTTCTGTCAGCTGGTCTACAGGGAAGAGGTGTTCAGCTCAGCTCCAGCTTGATTTCTCAGTGACCTTGCGGCCAAACACAAACTTATTTTTGGTTATAAAAGCCATAAAGTTTGTGATAAAAACTGAAAATACAAAAAACAGGTATGAAGAAGAAAAACATGCATAAGTCTCCATTATTATCATTCAAAGCAAGTTATTGGTTATTTACCCAAAAGTCCAGGAAGCTAAATGTGGTGGTACAAGCCTATTGTCCTAGAACCTGGGAGATGGAGACAGGAGCATCAGGAGGTCAAAGGTAATTTGGGCTACACAGTGAGTCCCCGTGTCAAAACTAAACAAACCAAACCAAAGCAAACAACCACCCTGTACCAAACAAAAGAAAGAAAGGAAGGAAGGAAGGAAGGAAGGAAGGAAGGAAGGAAGGAAGGAAGGAAGGAAGAAAGGAAAGAAGGAAGGAAGGAAGGAAGGAAGGAAGGGAGGGAGGAAAAAAAAAAAAGAAGGAGAAAGCCAGTCGGGCGTGGTGGCGCACGCCTTTAAACCCAGCACTCGGAAGGCAGAGGTAGGAGGATCGCCGTGAGTTCGAGGCCACCGTGAGACTACATAGTGAATTCCAGGTCAGCCTGGGCTATAGTGAGACCCTACCTCAAAAATAAAAAATAGAAAGCCAAAACAGAGACAAGGGATACTAGGTGTTAGGGTGTGGAGAAATGGAACCTCTATATGTCATTGATGGGAATGTGGATTGGTTCAATCTTTATGGAAAACTGTACGCCTGTAAAGAAATTTCAAGTATTACTCTGGCATCCATATGCATGAGTATATGTATGCACTTACATGCCCATGATGCACCTCCCACACATGGACACACACACACATAAATTATCAGGGGCTAGAGAGATGGCTCAACAATTAAAGACACTTGATTGCAAAGCCTGATGGCCTGGGTCTACTCCCCAGTACCCACGTGAAGCTAGATGCACAAAGTGGCGCATGTGCCTCAAGTTCTTTCGCAGCTGACATGTCATTCTTCTCTCTCTCTCTCTCTCTCTCTCTCTCTCTCTCACACACACACACACACACACACACACATAATTTCCTCCTGCCTTCTCATGGGCAAGAGCTCTTCATCCTCACCTCTTTCCTTCTCTTAATTCAATAAACTTTTGATCTTCCTGCCTCCACCCACTGAGTACTATAATTCCTGGTGTGTGCCACCCCACCCAGTGTATAGGTGCTGGGGATCAATCCCAGGGCTTTGTGTATGCGAGGCAAGCATTCTTCTCACTGGGTTACAACTCCAGCCTGTGTGTGTGCGTGTGCATGCGTGTGTGTGGCGTGTGTATGTGTGTGAACATGTGTATGAGCAGGTACACATGCGTGTGGGGGTGGGGGACAGAGGTCCAGTGTCCTCCTTGATTGCTCTTCGTCTGGTTGAGGCAAGACCTTGCACCTGAACCCAGAGCTCACCAATGTAACTCCAGCTCCTACAGGGTTTTTTTTTTAAAAAACACTGAAATCACATCTTCCTTTTATTTTATTTTTTATTTTTTATTTTTTATTTTTTTTGGTTTTCTGAGGTAGGGTCTCACTCTAGCCCAGGCTGTCCTGGAATTCACTATGGAGTCTCAGAGTGGCCTCGAACTCACGGCGATCCTCCCACCTCTGCCTCCCGAGTGCTGGGATTAAAGGCGTGCACCACCACACCCGGCTTCCTTTTCTTTTAAATTAAACTTCCCAGCAAACCAAATCAAAGGAAAAGCGGAAGTGAAACCAAGTCCACCAGATAATCACAAAAGAGAGTAAAATATGTCAATAGTACCTTTTGACACACTGATTATAATGTGTATCTTTCTTACTATAAACTTCATTCTTCCTGGTTATCAGAAATGTGAAGAGTACAAAAAATTACAGAAAAAGATGCTCCAAATTCACTGTTCAAAATCAGTTACCTGTTAGTGTTCAGTTTAATTATTTTTTTAATATTTTATTTATTTATTTGAGAGAGCAAGAGAAAGATATATATATACACATATATATGTACATATATATACATATATATATATATATATATATATATAGAGAGAGAGAGAGAGAGAGAGAGAGAATGGGCACGCCAGGGCCTCTAGCCACTGGAAACAAACTCCAGATGCATGCGCCACCAAGTGCATCTAGCTTTACATGGATACTAGGGAATCGAAGTTGGGTCCTTTGGCTCTGTTGGCAAGCGCCTTAACTGCTAAGCCATCCCGAATTATTTTTAGCCTACAGATCTGTGAGTATGTTTTTTCCACAGAAAACTGGGTTGTTAGTGTATGGCTGGTCTTGTGATTTACACTCTCTACTAATAAGTCTGTGACCTCAGCTGGTGAGATGGCTCAGCGGTTAAAGGTGCTTGCTTGCAAAGCCTGATGGTCTGGGTTTGATTCCCCAGTACCCATATAAAGCCAGATGCACAAAGTGGCATATGCATCTGGAGTTTGTTTGCAGTAGGAGGTGGGCCTGGCATGCCCATTCTCTCTCTCTCTCTCTCCTTCTCTCTCAAGCAAATAAATAAAAATATTTTTAAAAATTAATATATGCCGGGCATGGTGGCGCACGCCTTTAATCCCAGCACTTGGGAGGCAGAGGTAGGAGGATCACCATGAGTTTGAGGCCACCCTGAGACTCCATAGTGAATTCCAGGTCAGCCTGGGCTAGAGTGAGACCCTACCTCGAAAAACCAAAAAATAATAATAATAATAATAATAATTAGGACCTCTTTAACAGATTTGTTTTTCTCTTTTGCATTTCTCTCTTCCATCCAGTGTACCTGTTGTGCTGTAAGGAACTACTTTGGAACAGTCATTTGTTTTCTGGGAGGGCAAATGCAACAGGAGTGAATGTGGAGAGTTCTCTGTCTCTCTCATTGGCTGTGTGGTCTTATGTAACTTGTTTAGCCTTCTTGAGTTTCAGGTGTTTTTTAAAATTAATTAATTTAGTTACTAGAGACAGAGAGAAGGAGACAGAGGAAGATAGAGAGAATGGGCACACCAGGGCCTCTAGCCACTGCAAATGAACTCCAGACGTGTGTGCCACCTTGTGCATCTGGCTTACGTGGGTCCTGGGGAATTGAACAGAGATCCTTCGGCTTTGCAGGCAAAGGCCTTAACTGCTAAGCCATCTCTCCAGACCCAGGTCTTTTTTTTCATTTGCAAGATTAAAATGCTGATAATAATAATAGAGTTTTGGGACATTGTTTTGTGATCTTGTAAGAATCAACTATGATGATATTTGTAAAAGTAATTTGTAAGTTGAAAAGACAAAAATTTAAGTTATGATGAAACTTAGCCATGTTAATATAATCCTATCAGAGTTTTTGTTTTGTTTTGTTTTTTTCAAGGTAGGGTCTCACTCTATCTCAGGCTGACCTGAAATTCACTATGTAGTCTCAGGTTGGCCTCAAACGCACAGCAATCCTCCTGCCTCAGCTTCCCAAGTGCTGGGACTAAAGATATGCACTACCATACCCAGCCCAAAGTATTTCTTTTAAAGAAATTTAAAATATTTTATAATTAGAAGATGAAAAGACAGGAATAAGAGTACAAAAATTCCTGTATTTTGAATAATAAATATAGTGACGGGTTGCTCAAAATTGTAAAATCTGCTCTGTTTTTGATATACATTTGAGAAATTAAAATTTTCATTTGGAAAAAGTATTTTAATATCAAATTTTTTAAAAGATTGACATAGTTAAAGAAGCAAAAAGAATATATATTTTTTTATTTTTATTTATTTTAGAATGACAGAGAGAGAAAGAGGCAGATAGAGAGAGAGAGAGAATGGGCACACCAGGGCCTCCAGCCACCGCAAACAAATTCCAGATGCGTGCACCCTCTTGTGCATCTGGCTAACGTGGGTCCTGGGGAATCGAGCCTTGAAGTGGGGTCCTTTAGCTTCACAGGCAAGCGATTAACCACTAAGCCATCTCTCCAGCCCAAAAAAGAATATATATTGATGATCAATCTTGAAATTTTAAATATAGTTTGAGGGAAAAGTGTTCATTTAGAAGAAGTCACAAAAATATTTCCCCTTCCTCTAAATGATTAAAAAATGTACAACAAGAATAATTGAGGTAATAATAAGAACATAGCAGGTTTGTTTGAAACCCTCTCTTGCAATCGTTGGCTGCACCTGTCACAAACATGTTTTCCTCTAATAAGCATTAAGCATTTCCCACTACCTCTTTCTTTTTGAGCTCAGACACTGAATTAGTCTTCCGGAAACCCCAGTCTGTTACTTGGAATCCTTTTTGAGCTTCCCACAAGAAGATAACAGCTGCTAGAGAGCCCAGCGTATCTTTTCCACGTACGGGCTCTGTGGTAGGAGAAGGCTAAGATGGTACTTCTAATAGGTTTAAAGGTAAAATCGTCTGGAGGCCCCTGTTTTGGAGTCTCTCTGGGAGACGGAAATTGCATATAGTTGCAATCATGTCAGTGTGGCCCTAAGAAGGCTGTGTGACAGGAAAATGACTCTGTGAGGTTTGTGAGGCTTGGCTGTGGGTCAGTGATCCTCCTCTGAGAATCAAGTAGTATAAAATCACTGGTTGTTATGCAAAGCCTGGTTACACTGAAACAATGACAAGGGTTGACAGAGGAAACAGGTAAAATTACCCAACACAGTTACGAAAGAGAGAGACAGAGAGAGAAGAAAAGAACAGAAAAAAAAAACCTTTTCTGCTGTCTGCTTTAGATGAATAATAAATGTTTATAGAAAATTTAGGAAATAAAAGACAAGTAGAAAGAAAAACATCAAAATCCCACATGATCTGTTTCCCCCAGGTTGCCTCTGTAAGCATTTGTAGATATGCACAGAACAAATTGAGTTCAGATTCAAGTTTTTGTTTCATTAAACAGTACACACACATGTGTGTGTGAGTGTGTGTGTGCACGCGTGCACACACGTGTGTGCGTGTGTGTGCATGTAGAAGGCAAAGGTTGATGTTGAATGTCTTCGTGGCTTGCTCGCCTCTTTTTTTTTTTTTTTTTTTTTTGGTTTTTCGAGGTAGGGTTTCACTCTAGCCCAGGCTGACCTGGAATTCACTATGGAGTCTCAGGGTGGCCTCAAACTCATGGTGATCCTCCTACTTCTACCTCCCGAGTACTGGGATTAAAGGCGTGCGCCACCACGCCCAGCTTCGTGGCTTGCTTGCCTCTTGACCGAGTGCAGCGTTTCACGTAGGTCATTTTGGCAAGCCTAGCTGGCCAGCTTGCCCTGGGGTCCCCTGTCTCTGCTTCCCAAGCGCTGGGTGGGTGCTGGAGAATCTGAACTCTGGTCCTCATATTTCCATGGCAAGCGCTTTACCAGCTAGGCCATCTCTCCAGGCCCTGAACAGGGTATCGTGAGCATGTTCCTCTGTTAGTAAAACTTCTCTGGGCATGGTGATAGTACTTTCTACGTGGGAGTGAGATATTGATGGCAAAGACTGGTAATAGGACCTTGAGGAGGAAAGTGCTGGTTTTTCAAGGTAGGGCCTCACTCTGGCCCAGGCTGCTACTTGTAACTAAAACACCACTGGTCATTTTTTTTCCCCCAACTCAGGACATGTTCTCATTTCCTTACATAGGCTATATATTGCCATAAGATGCATCTTATTCACTTACAAGATCTACCTGCTTAGATTATGTGCTGACAAGCCATAGCAATTCTAGTTTTGTGTGACTTTTAGGAGACAGTGAAGCGCCTGATCTATAAATCAATGTATGTCTGTAACAGTTTCCAGAACTTTTCAAGAGAGCAAATGAAAGCTTTTTTCACACATCTTTCACACAGTCAGCAGAAGTACTCGGTAGCAGGTGAAGTTTCTCTGGCTAATTTGTATAGTGGCAACAGCTAATGAAAATAGCATCTGAAAATGAATGTGTCTGAAAGTTGGGCCCTACATGCTAAAGCAGGAAATGAGAGGCATCTTAGGGGAAGGAGGAAGAGAGAGAGAGAGAGACAGAGAGAGAGAGAGAGAAACTTTTGCTTAAAAGTACAAGGAATTCTGTGTGGTTGCTTGTGGCTTTTAACCCCAGCACTTTGGAGGCTGAGATAGGAGGATCACCATGAGTTCAAGGCTAGCCTGGGTTATAGAGTGAGTTCCTGGTTAGCTTGGGCTAGGGTGAGATCCTGCCTCAATCAAATCAAAGCACAAGGAGTGGACAGAAAATGGAAAGCAAGCAAGGGAAAATCTTTCTGCCTCTTTCTCCCTCACAGATGAGAATAATGGTAGACATTTTTGTTGGTGTTGTTTGAGACAGGATCTTACTGAATAGCTCAGGTTGGTCTAGAATTCCCCATCCTTCTGCCTTAGCCTCTCTAGTCCTAGGATTACAGTTATGGTGGCGTGTCATGGTAGTTTTTGAAATTTAAAACTGATCTTCTGGGCCGGAGAGATGGCTTAGTGGTTAAGGTGCTTGTCTGCAAAGCTGAAGGACCCAGGTTCAATACCCCAGGACCCACGTAAGCCAGAGGCACAAGGTGGCGCACACATCTGGAGGTTGTTTGCAGCAACTGGAGGCCCTGATGTGCCCATCCCCCCCTCTCTCTTTCTCTCTCTCTCTCTCTGGCCCCCCTCAAATAAATAAACAAAATAAATAGTACATGGTATTAAAATTGATCTTTAGCCATCTAGAATTCAGTATCAAGCAACTTTAATATGGGAGAATTAGCAATATTTAAAGGGTATGGTTGAAAACCTGTAGTCCAGGGTACCAAAGACATTAGCTAAATTCGAGTGGCTGCAGGAATCATCCTGAAGCTTTATCATGAAATCAGTGCAAAGAGGCCCTGGCGTCAGGCTGTGCCTCAGCAGGATTCTTTAGCTCTCTGCGCTTCAATTTCTTCCTTTGCAGAGGAACAGGTAATTGTGATGTGGTACCCACCTCATCATCCTTGGGATGGTTAGGTGACAGAGCACATAGAAAGTACTTAACGGGACACGCTAAGTGCTCAACAAATGACACAGAGGTATGCCAGGTAAGGCTGCTCTCAGGAGTTGTAAATACAAGACAAGAGACAGCAAGCTGAAGGAGGAAGCAATAGTGCTAGCTTTCTTTGTGGTGCTAGCCTGGAATTTTCCAGTAGGTACCTGAGCCCTGGTCATCTTTCTCTGTAGATGGTAGACAGTGGTCTGTTATGAAGAATTAAAAAAAAAAAAAAAAAACCTCCCATGATTTGGAAAAGAGATGCAGAAAGAACCAGAAAAATGCAGGGATGACTAGCAGAGGGCTGGGGTTGAGAGGTGAGCATGAATTGGGTCCCCTACAGGTCAGGGAAGGCTTGACCATGTGGTCAGAGGTCCTGGCGGAAGGATATAGCCTTCCATGGGAGGAGATGGCCAGGACCCAGTGACATACAAAGATCATTAAACAGGAAGTTATGCTCCACTGAATTTTTTCTTTTTAAGACCTTAGGGCTAGAGAGATGGCTTAGAGGTTAAAGGCACTTGCTTAAAAAAGATCTTACCTTCTTTCCACCAAGGACTTTCCTGCTCTAAATATGCACATTTCCAAGCTTCCTCTACCCCTTAACCTTGCTTTATTTTTTTCTTAGTGATTAGCACACCACAGCATAAAGTGTCACTAAGTTGCACGTGAGTTGTGTATCTTCCTAGTAGATGTAAACTCACTATATAGCAGGCTATTTTTTTTGTTTTTTTCTTTTTAAAATATATTTTTATTTATTTATTTGAGGGGTAGAAAGAAGGAGAGAGAGAGAGGGTACGCCAGGGTCTCCAGGCACTGTATACAAACTCCAGATGCATGTGCCCCTTGTGCGTCTAGCTTATGTGGGTCCTGGAGAGTCGAACCAGAATCCTCTGGCTTTGCAGGCAAGCACCTTAACCGCCTAGCCATCTCTCCAGCCCCTATAGTAGGCTACTTTTTTTTTTTTTTTATCTCAGTGCTAGTGCCTAGCATAGTCCCCAACAAACAGGATAGCAAATGTTCTTCAATAAGTATTGTCCGAGTGAAAGGAAAAGATGTTTGTAGTGTGGTAAGCAGATAACGTCAGGAGACATTTCTGAAGATTCTGATGAGATAGAGCATGTTCAGGGAGGTACGACCATAGATGATTTCTGAAGATTCTGAGATGTTCAGAGGACACATGACTGTCATGTTATCAACAAGTTGGTTTTAAAGTTTCTGGGCCTTTCTAGTCGCCTGGGACAAGAAACACACATTACATACGTGATGCGTAAGCCTACGTGACCTTGCTCCCACCAAGATAAGGGCTTTGCTTTGGCAAATTTTCTCAAGTTCTTCAATTCAACAGTTGTCACTGAAAGCAGGGTAGGGGTGGGAAGGGGAAAAAAAAACAACTCCAAGAGCAAACACAAGTGACAGTAACAGCACCCAAGTGCCTGCTGTATCCAAGCATCACACAATTTTAATTAGTCAAGTAATTAGTTTGATTTGAGCTAGGTCTCACCATGTAAACCAGAGCAGCCTCTAGCTTCTGAGCAACTGTTTCAGCAACTCCCTTATTGCTGGGATTTGGGGATTATAAGTATGGGTGACTAAATCTGGCTAGATTTGTTTTTTTTTTTTTTAATTTGTAAGTTTTTTGTTGTTTATTTATTTGAGAGAGACAGAGAGAGAAAGAGGCAGAGAGAGAGAGAGAGACAATGGGCACGTCAGGGCCTCCAGCCACTGCAAACGAACTCCAGACGCGTGTGCCCCCTTGTGCATCTGGCTAACGTGGGTCCTGGGGAATCGAGCCTCGAACCGGGGTCCTTAGGCTTCACGGGAAAGCGCTTAACCGCTAAGCCATCTCTCCGGCCCAATTTGTAAGTTTTTATAGAGTCCTTCCAATTGGATTGTACCTCTTTTAAAATTTATTTATTTATGAGAGGGAGAAAGAGACACAGAGAGAGAGAGAGACAGAGAGAATGGGCGCACCAGGGCCTCTAGCCACTGCAAACAAACTCCAGATGCACGCACCATCTTGTGCATCTGGCTTACATGGGTCCTGGAGAATCAAACCTGGGTCCTTTGGCTTTGCAGGGAGGCGCCTTAACGACTAAGCCGTCTCTCCAGCCCGGATCATACCTCTCTTGCAGATGGTATGGTCAGGGCCTCGCCCTTACTAATTAGGGGAGCTGGGATTTGAAACGTGGCTTGTCTGAGCCAAACGTACGCTTGCTGCACGGTCTCAGCTTGCCTCTGTGTATAAGCTCCAGCCTGCTCGTCCAGAGATGCGAGGCGCAGGCCTGTTATTTTGAGACGGCGAGTGAGTGTTCCGCCCTGGAACTGAACCGTTCACAACGCCTGCTCCGAGCAGATGTTACCCTGTGATGTCTGCGCCCAAACTGAAGATCCCTATCAAGGCAACGAGTAAAACTTGAGCATGAGAGGAAGCACAGATGGCCTTCTTCATCCTCTTCTCTCTCAGACAAACCAGACTGTCTCGATTTGTGCGGATGGTATGCGCTTTACAGTAGCTCCCTGGGGGTCCGTGCACTTGACCTGAAGATACGGTTCTTAGTCTCTTCACGTTTTATATTTCTCTTGGGGATTTGCTCTCGGAGCCTGCAATCCCGTCTTTAAAAAAAAATCTCATCAATGAAAGCCAGCATTGGTCCTTGCAGAGTGGATTTGACTTTCCGAGACAGCCACTTGGGAGCTCTATCCATTGAATAAGGTGGGTGAACAGTTAGTTGGACAATATTTTGTGTCAAAAGAAGATTGTGCGTAGAATGCAGATTCTGGCTTTGTCTCTGGGGGATTTTGTAAAAGGATTCTAGAATCCACTTTGGCCACTATCTGCAATGTTGAGAAAGGGCATCAGTTTCCTAGGGACTAAAGGCTGATGGCCATTTAACATTAGCTCTGTCCGACAGTCTCACAGAAAGAGCCAAACTGTAACTGTGGGGTCCTGGCTTGAATGCTCACCTTGGGCACGATCATCTGCAACGAGACTACACTGTTCTGAATTTTATGGCTTTGCTATAAAAGGAATCAGGATGCGAAAGTTTGCTTGATGAACATGCAAGGCAAACAGACCAGTACGAAAAAAGGCAGCTGAGAATCTGAGAACGTAGTACTCACAGACTAAAAAAACCAATATGTTGTGGTACACTAAAGACTTAATGCAAAAATAGATGATGAGAATAACAGCAGGGGGAAATGATGTTTTTATGGTTATGGCCGTAAGAGGGAAGCGAGAAAATGTTTGAAATTATATTCTTATCTGGCCAGGGAGCCTGTTGTTTGTAATGAATTAGAAATTGCAAGAGGGAAGTCATTCATGAGAATTCTAGCCTGTGGCATTTCTGAGATGTTTTAATATTTTGTATTTTAAAGAGTATTTTTACACTCTCAAAAGCATCATTTTACATTGCAAGTGACATATCAGAATTAAGACCTTCCTCTTAAGTGCAGTTAACATTTTATAATCTCTACCAAAAAAAAAAAAAAAAATCTCCCCATCAGAAGCAATGGATATTTTGTCTTAATGCTGTCATTGGTCATTCAGTAGAGAGTTGGATAAAAAACTGTTTTCAATATGACTCTTGTCATTCAGACAAGAGTTTAGTTCATATTTGCTAACTTCAGAAACCACTGACCTATTTCATCGGGGGCATATCACCAGCGGGGGTTTGTATCAGCATTAGATGCTCCCCACTGACTCTAAATCATTTCAGTTAACATGATAATAGTAAGAAGAAGAGGCATCCTATCAAGCCAGGGGGGAAATAATTCTGTAAATGATTCCACTCTCAAGGTTTCCAAGGTCTGTTCATCTCAAATTACAGCTGTTAGCAAAAGGCCTCTGGTACAAATTGCAGAGCGCTTTTGCAAGACTGCAACTCAGGCCTGAGTTCAGGGCCATGACCGTATTGTTTAAAAACATAATGAACGAAGTCCTTGTTCTGGAGAGACCTTGGAAGAAAACTAAGCTTTCCTTTGGCCCTATCAGAGAACATTTCTTTTTTTTTTTTAATATTTTATTTTTATTTATTTACTTGACAGAGGGAAAGAGGGGCCGGAGAGAGAGAGGGTGCGCCAGGGCTTCCAACCACTGCAAACAAACTCCAGATGCATGCGCTACCTTGTGCATCTGGCTTACGTGGGTCCCGGGGAATTGAACCGAGGTCCTTTGGCTTTGCAGTCAAGTGTCTTAACCACTAAGCCATCTCTCCAGCCCCTCAGAGAACATTTCTAATGAAGGCATTTTCAAGAAAGCCTTTGCTCTTTCGCCTTGACCTTGATTGGGTTTGCCTGGCACTATCTGAGCTCTGGACTGAGGGCAATAGACTTTGACCTCCAGGTTCTGACTGCCTCTCCCTCCCCATCACGGCCCAGCTCCACCCCCAACCCCACCGGGGCTGTGAAAAGCCAGGACGGTTAGACGGATTCTCAGCGCTGCTCCCGTAGGCTCTCCTGTCTCATCCACATCATCTAACCAAGTGGAGACTTCTAGTTCCTTGGCTGTTAAAATACATTTTACAGTTACCATGTAGGATTGTTGGGAGGGTCACATGGGAGAACCAATCTAATTATCAACAAGTAGGCACAGGAATTCCACGCCTGTGTTGTCTCAGAGAGCAAGGCCAGGCCTCCGGGCGGGGGGGGGGGGGGTCCCCCAGCCAATGTGATGACAGTGTAGGGCTGATGGGAAATCGGACCACAGTTAATAGGTGTGCCATTCCCACGTTTTCCTTCCTGCCTGCCACTCTGAGCTCCTGCAGTTTTCTTCCTACCTCTGTCCCCAGGCTGGAGTAGTGTGTGAGAAGATAACACACCAGAGAGGTTTGCTATGCACGTGAGTGTGGCTTGTCAGCATGCATTTTCTTCACTAACCCCACTCGGCTCCATTAAAAGAATGGCAGGGAAGGAGAGAGAGTGGGCGATTTTACAGGCAGAATAAGTCATTCATAGAGGCGTAGGATAGCCAGGGGGTTGGAAAGAAACCTTGCATCCAAATGTGGGAGTGCCTTCCCCAGCAACTTGAACTTGGGACCCACCACATCCATCCTGACTGTGCAGCATAGCCAGGGTCTTTTGGGCATGTTTCTGTTTTGTGGGGTAGAGTCTCGCTCCAGCCCAGGCTGACCTGGAATTCACTCTGTAGTCTCAGGGTGGCCTCGAACTCACGGCAATCCTCCTACCTCTGCCTCCCGAGTGCTGGGATTAATGGCATGCGCCACTATGCCCAGCTTGGGAATTTTTTTTTTACATAAGGTGTGAGGTTTTGAGCTTCTGAATTGTGCTATAATGCCTCTTGCTTTATTTCCCAAAGGGCACAGTGTATCTCATCTTCTCCTGGAGGTGGAGGGGGTGGTCCATGAGGGTAGCTGTCCTTACTCCACTCCTGTGATCTCTTAAGAGATGGCTTAGTTGTTAAGGCACTTGCCTGCAAAGCCAAAGGACCCAGGTTCGATTCCCCAGGACCCACATAAGCCAGATGCACCAGGTGGCACATGTGTCTGGAATTCGTTTGCAGTGGCTGGATGCCCTGGCATGTCCATTTTCATTCTCTCTCTCTCTCTCCTTCTTTCTCTCAAATAAATAAAATGAAACAGTTAAAAAAAAAAAAAAAAGGCGGCATGATCCACCCCCACCCTGAGAAAACTACTGCAGAATATTCTTTGCTGGTGGTCGAGCCATTTTGAACTCTAGGCCTCTAAATCTGTGAGAAGCAGGATGAGGAAAATCGCTTGTGCTGAATTTTCTGAAGCACACCAGAAGTCAGCCATGATAAAGCAGTTGGTCAGACCAGCCCTGTGGAACTGAAGCCTCGTGGCATCGGTGCCCTGCCACACCTGTCCTTGCGGCGAAGGAGAAGCAGAAGGGCCTACTGGGCAAGACTTGTTGCTGCTTCGTCTCAGGTGGTGTTTCCGCTTAGCCATTGTTTCCGCTCTTGAGAACCCAAAAGCAAAGCGTCCCTTTATTCTCAGCACCTGAAGCCAGAGGACCATAACCCTGAGCCAGGCGTTCATTTTTGTTGGTTTGATTTTGGTTTTTTTTTTTTTTTTTTTTTTTTTTTGCGACAGGGTCTCACACAGTAGCCCAGACTGTCCTAGAACTTGCCTTGAATTCACAGCCATCCTCCTAATTTAGCCTCCTGAGTTCTGGGATTATACGCATAAGTGTGACTTTACCTGTACATTTTTACCTTGGGAGTGCTGTTTTCTCTGTGGTCGGTTTCTCTGCTTCATATTGGTTGCCAGAAAGCTTAGAACCATATGTCTGTTTATAGCATCATTTTTGCCTTCATTTCTCTTGGCTTCATTAAAAATATTTTTATTTTATTTATTTATTAGAGAGAGAGAGGCAAAGGCAGAAAGAGAATCAGCGCACCAGGCCTCTAGCCACTGTAAACAAACTCCAGATACATGCACCACCATGAGCATATGACTTATATGGATTCTGGGGAATTGAACCTGAGTCCTTAGGTTTCATTAGCAAGTGCCTTAACTACTAAGACATCTCTCCAGCCCATCTTGGCTTCATTTTTATTTCTTTTTTCTTTTTTCTATTATCTGACAGATAGAAACAGAGAGAGAGAGAGACAGAGAATGGGTGCGTCAGGGCTCCAGCCACTGCAAATGAACTCTAGATACATGCACCACCTTGTGCAACTGGCTAATGTGAGTCCTGAGAAATCAAACCTGGGTCCTTTGGTTTTGCAGGCAAATGCCTGAACAGCTAAGCCATCTCTTCAGCCCTTGGCTTCATTTTTAATTTTACTTTTTTTTTTTTTTTTTTTTTTTTGTTTGTTTTTCAAGGTAGGGTCTCACTGTAGTCCAGACTGACCTGGAACTCACTATGTAGTCTCAGGGTGGCCTCGAACTCACAGTGATCCACCTACCTCTGCCTCCCGAGTGTGCCACCACGCCCGGCTTTCTTTTTTTTAATCAGGATCTCATAGCCCAGGCTGGCCTGGAACTTGTGATGCTTCTGTCTCACCCCTACTAAGAGATTTCTTGTCCTTAACTGATTTTATCTGGCAACCGTATCTGTGTCTTTACAAGCTGCGCTAAATCCTTTGATAAAGAAAAAAACAACTAGAGACAAATAAAGGTATCCAATAAACCATATGTTTTGCTCACCTACTATTATCACAGTTGTGATCGAGTTCCTCAAGGAGAATTTTCTAGAACGAGATCATGTGTCCATCAGATTGTTCAAGGGCCTTGTTTAGCAGGCGGAGTTTCTATTGCACTTTAACTGGTTGATCCTCGGCTTAGAGTCTCTTGTGAGCCCATCTATATGAGTTGTACCATTTCCTCCCTCCACCACCCAGCCATCTTTTCACTTCCTTGAACATGGCAAACTTAACTTCATTTTTCTTTACCGCTGAGTAGAACTCCATTGCATAAATGTGCCACATCTTCATTATCCACTCATCAGCTCAGGGACATCTAGGCTGGTTCCATTTCCTAGTTATTGTGAATAGAGTGGCAATAAACATGGTTGAGCAAGTATCTCTAAGGTAGTGAGGACGAGTCCTTAGGATATATGCCTAGGAGTGCTATAGCTGGGTCATATGGTAGATCTATTTTTAGCTGTCTCAGGAACCTCCACACTGACTTCTACAATGGCTGGACCAGATTGCATTCCCACCAACAGTGTAGAAGGTTCCTCTTTTGCTGCATCCTCACCAGCATTTATGGTCATTTGTTTTCATTCTGGTAGCCAATCTGACAGGAGTGAGATGGATCCCTGATGAGTAGGGATGTCGAACATTTCTTTAGATGTTTAGATGCCGTGTGCGTTTCTTCTTTTGAGAACTCTCTATTTAGTTCCATAGCCCATTTTTTAATTGGGTTGTTTGATTTCTTCTTATTTAACTTCTTGAGTTTTCTTTGTATATCCTAGATATTAATCCTGTATCAGATGTGTAGCTGGCAAAGATTTTCTCCCATTCTGTAGGTTGCCTCTTTGCTCTATTCACAGTGTCCTTTGTAAGGCTTGTCTGGCTTAGTGTGTTAAGCTTTCAACAGCCTCTTACTTTGAGCTTTGATAAATTTTGATTCTCCTTAGAGTCTACTGCCATCTCATAGAGAAGCTTCTCCGGCTTCTACTGACAGCAGCACTAATACTCTTCCTTTCTTTTCTTTTCTTTTCTTTTTTTTTTTTTTTTTTTTTGTCTTTCAAGGTAGGGTCTCGCTCCAGCCCAGGCTGACCTGGAATTCACTATGTAGTCTCAGGGTGGCCTCGAACTCACAGTGAGCTGATTCATCTACCTCTGCCTCCCAAGTGCTGGGATTAAAGGTGTGCGCCCCCACGCCCGGCCTGATATTCTTTCTGCCACCTCCCCTGCAAGGTTCCTTGGGCCTTGGCAGATGTGACAGGTGACTCGTCCACTGCTAAGCCCTGGGATTCCTCTTCTTCTTGTCACTTTGATGAGTCTTGGGTCTCCTTGGTACTCCCCACCATCTGTAGAGAGAAGCTTCTCTATCCAAAAGTGTGAGAACAGCATTAACCAATGGGTATAACCATATGCATTTAGAAGGCAATTGATGGGCTCAACATATCCATTTAGCCAGAGAACACTGGTACCTTTCCTCTAAGGCCTATGTTCTTCCAAACCCAGAGGCTTTTGATTTGGTTGTCAGTTCCAGGCATGAAATTCCTTCTTTAAATTGACAACCGTCACGCATGCCCATAATGTTTTATGATTCTTATCTCCTCCTATGACTTGCTTTTGCCCTTCCCCCTCTCCCCCATCCTCCTTCCACATAACCCACTCTTCTTTCCAACTAGTTCCTCTTCTACTTGGATGTCTTGTGCCTCCTCCTTCATCATTTACATGACATGTTGGCGGGCCTGGTATTGTGCTGGTCTTGTGCAGGTGATGAATGACAGGCACCACGAGATCATGAATGCAACAGCCACCCCGAGTCCAGGAAACAGCATGTCAAAGCACGTCTCCTCATCCTTTGGCTCTTACCTTCTTTCTGCTACCTCTTCCACAGGCTCCCTTGAGCCTTGTACAGTGTGATAGACATGCCTCATTTAGTGCTGCGCACTCAACTGTCCCTTCTGTCACTTGGATGAGTAACATCTCCCTAGTGGTCACTGCCACCTAAAAACAGAATCTAGAGCTGGGCGTGGTGACGCACACCTTTAATCCCAGCACTTGGGAGGCAGAGGTAGGAGGATCACCATGAGTTCGAGGCCATCCTGAGACGACATAGTGAATTCCAGGTCAGCCTGGGCTAGAGTGAGACCCTACCTCGAAAAACCAAAAAAAAAAAAAAAAATACAGAATCTACTGAGACCAAATGAGAGCAGTGCTCATCTATGGGAATGAGCATCAATATTTATGTCTGTATGTGTTGTTGACTTTATTCTCATGGTGCACAGGTATTTTGACCACGATGCCACCCTGGACAGTTACATTTATAATGATTCAGGATTTAGGACACAGGGGACTGTGACCACATCATGAAAGTCAAATAGATGGTCCAGACAGATGGGCACAGCGTATCTATTTAACCAAACAGTAGTAGCTGCGGCACTTTTGCCTATGAATTTCCCAGCCATAGGCTTTTGACTAGGTTTTCAGTACAAGGCATGAATTCCCTCCTGCAGAGCAAGCCTTAAATACAGTCAGAGAGCAGTTGGCTGTCCCCATAATGGCCATGCTACTATTAGAGCATGCCAAACTCTTGCCCACCTCAAGGTCTTTGCACGTACTACTCGCTTTTCTGCTTGGAAAGTTCTCCCTCTTCCCAGCCTCCCTCTTGCTCACTCATGAGAACAGCAGCTACTCTTCAGAAAACTGAGAGGTGGTGGTCGAAAAAGAAATATTGATGAGCAGGTCCCAGTGGAGACCAGTGAAATGCAAATCTTTGCAGGTGGCATTCGGGCACCGGTCCCTTCAAAAAAGACAACTGACATAATTCTACTTTTTAGGCAGAGCTGAGTGACAGTTTCAAGTTTCATCTCCAATGTCAGCAGCTCAAGGCTTCCTTGTCCACCTCTGGGATGCAGCCATTGTCTTGCCTTCTGGTTTGGCTTCTTTGATTCCTTTGGAATTGTTATAATGATTTAGAATTTTTGAATTTATTTGCATATTTTTGTTTGTCTCCCCCAACCCTCTCTAGCATTTTGGTGCTATAAGGACACAGAATATACTTGTTTTGATCTTTGTGCAGAGAGTCAGGCACATAACAGAACTGTGAGTCAGGGTGTACCCCGACCCCACCCCAGGACTGAACACTGTCCTGACACACAGGGGCTCTGTGCATGTTGGTTGATTTGAATGATGTTGACTTTATCCTTCATGGTACACAGGTTTTTTATTTATTTATTTGAGGCAGAGAGGCAGAGAGAGAGAGGGAGGGAAAAAATGGATACACCAGGGCCTCCAGCCACTGCAAACGAACTCCAGACACATGTGCCACCTTGTGCATCAGGCTCATGTGAGTCTAGGGGGAACCTGGCTCCTCTGGTTTTGCAGGCAAGCACCTTAACCACTAAGCCATCTCTCTAGCCGCCAAGTGTCTTGACCACGACGGCACCGTGGGCAGTAGCATTTACAATGCTTCAGGACCTAGGGCACAGGGGACTGTGACCATGTCATGAAAGTCAAATAGTTGATCTCCGCAGTTCAGCCCCAATTTAAATAGCAGATGGTCTGTCCACGTGGCAGGCACAGAAAGAGAAGACAAGTGAAGTGATGTTTTGAGGCAAGTCATGGAACTCAGAGGAGGCTGAAAACAGCCCAGGTGCCTATTCTCCCTACACTATTACCAACACCAGTCACATGTTAGAATGAAGCAAAGTGTCGGGAACAACCCGCTTAGTAAGTCTCCAGCCACAGTTCACACGTTTCACCAAACAGAAGGAAACAAGGCCAAGACAGTGCGACAAACTGACTTTTCAATTTCTTCCTTACTTCGCTGCCCTAAATAATCATTCTGGTCTCCCCGTCTTCCTTTCCTCTGTCTGTGGAGGTGAGTCGTTGCAAGAAACGGGAGGGGTGGGAGAAGAGAGAGAGAGAGAGAGAGAGAGAGAGAGAGAGAGATTCAACACAAATGCAGCCGCCCTCTGCCTCCTAGGCGGGGTTGGGTTTCAAGGTCTCACGGAGGGAAATGCACGTGAACACCGGCTCCCCCACCCCCAGCCCGCAGACGAAACCCCCTCTCGGGAGAAGTCAGAGACAGGAAACTGACCTCGGCACAGGAACTTACTAACTGCCTTGGTCACATACTGCAGTCACCTCGCCCGCTGAGGCCCAGAACCAGGGACCGGACTCTCCACCGATTCGGCTGCATCGTTCCTTCCAGAGCAAGTCCTTGGCCAGGAGAAAGTACGTGATCCCCGGAGGAACACCCCGCAGCGACAAACCTGAGCTTTCTCTGGCTTGTTATCTACCTGTGCCGACCAAATTTGATTTCCGGCGTCAGTCATTTTGGTGTTGAGACTTTTTTTTTTTTTTTTGGCATTCTACGGCAGGTAAGACTTTTTTGCTTCTTTAAAGATAGTTTTTCAGTGTTCGTAGGAAACATGGTAACTTTCTTTAGCTTGTGCTTTAGGATGAATATTGTGATTGAACAGTGAACTCACAGTCACCTTGTTCAACCTGCTGTCAAGCACAGATCAAACTTAGAAAATGGTGGGGAGCCACTGTGCCCCCTCCTCCCCAAAGTCCTAACAAGACAGCATGGAGCTTAGGCTGTTGTTGACAAGGTCTGTAGTCCAGGCTGGCATGGAACTTGCTTGAAAGCCAAGAATGGACTTGAACTCCTGATTCTCCTCTGTCTACCTCCCTAGTGCTGGAATTACAGGCTTGGGCCACCATGCCCAGCATCATGCACATAGCTTTGCTTGCTTTCTTTCTTTCTTTCTTCTTTCTTTCTTTCTTTCTTTCTTTCTTTCTTTTTTCAAGATAGGATCTCACTCTAGCCCAGGCTGATGTGGAATTCACTGTATAGGCTCAGGCTGGCCACGAACTCACAGCAATCCTCCTGCCTCTGCCTCCCCAGTGCTGGGATTAAAGGTGTGCGCCACCACGCCCGACAAGTTTTGAAACATTAACAATGATGATAGCTCGCTGCCTAGTTGTCTAGTTGTGGATTCGTTGTGTCCAAGTGGGTAGTTTCACTATCTCACACAGCATGTGATAAAGTAAGTCAAAAGAGCCTCTAACTTGTAAAAACATAAATTTTAAAGTTTCCTAGTTAGGAAAAGATACAAAACCAAAATTGAAACAATATAGATTTGGATTCAGAATTCCTAGTTTGATGCTCCTATGCCCAGTGCCCACATTCTGTGCATTTTAAAATTAATTTTAACTCCTGAGGTGATTTGATTTGGAGACATACATGCTGAGTGGGAAGTACCAGTCAGGAGTCTGGCTTGCAACTACACAAAGTCTGCAGGAGTCATTAGTTTTCAGGTGCTTTGCTAATTAAAGCTGCCATCCAGGTGTTCGTGTGCCGCTGTAGTTGATTACTGATTCTAAGCTGATTCTTTGGAGGAGGTAAGAGAAATATAAAGAAATATGCAACTCTGATGAACCTTAGCAAAAAGCGAGGTGTAGAAAATAATACCGGATGGAAATCAGGTGCTACGTGGGAACGAGCGCGTTTTATGGTATTGGGGTCCCAAGAAGGGCACTGAGGGGGAGCTGGAGGAATCAGGATGATGACAAGGGCTTTGGAAGGATATGAGGCTTGGGTGGGTGGAGAAGGCATGGGCTGTTTCGCGCCCAGAGGACCGTGCCAGCCTTTATACAGAGTGGGAGATGACTTGGAGGAGACTGGCCAGAGAAGAGAAGAAAGTTTGGTGCGCCCATGACAGGAAGTAGGATTAGAAAGTCAGGGTGTGGGCGAATTAAAAGGGCAACTGAGACTAGACTCCGCTTGAGAGTTGAGGGAGGCCCAGTCATCTTAGCCTGTGAATTTTCTGCATCCCCACGGCTGCGTTCGGTTCCCCATTTGCGCCCCATTGTCTTTCTGCAGTCTATGATGTATGCAGAGAAAGGCTGCTAACTTCCCACTTCCGGTTTCCACATTTCAGGAAGCCCCTTCAATCGTCTGCTAATTAAAATGGCCTTCCTCTTGGGGAGGATGAGTTGGTGGGTGGATGAGCAAGTCTCTGTTCCTCAAAAGCTCCGTGAACTCTGAGCTACTCCCCTTCCGCAGCTCGGTGGGCCATTGTGGATGCGCAGGCTTTCTTCACCGGGGAGTCAATATGTTATGATCCCTGGATCACCAAGAACCCGAGTCTACATAACAAACCCAGTGACATGAGTAAGAACTTGGAGCCCAGAGGGTCTGTGCCGAATCCTGGTTTCATTATTTCTGGGCTATGGGAACCTCAGAGGAATTACTTACAATTTTCAACATTCAGCTAAAAAAAAATAATAATTCTAATGAGATTTCATAATAACCCACATTTACCTCAAATGATTGCTTGCAGAGATAAAATGATATAAAAATATATAATAAAAGAAGTTAGTGCCTGGCTTAAGATACTCTCAAGGATCAGCTGTCATGATTTTCGGAAGGATTTGGCACTAGACACAAGAGATGATGAGCTGATCACTGACCTAGGAGTAAGTTATCTGCAAACTTGCTATTTAAATACCAATATTCCTCTCAAGGGAGGTTGACAATGATGGCAACAAGTTGCTTCTTTCTTTCTTTCTTTTTCTTTCTTTTTTTTTTTTTTTTTTTAGTACCAGGTAAGGATATATGGGGTTCAGATACTTTATAATGTTAACATGTATGAAAAAAAAAAAGAAAAGAAAGATTAAAAGCCGATTTTTTCAAGCCTTCTCAGCTTCTCAGAAAACCCCTCTCAGTATGTGCTGCTCTATTTGTGAGCACCCAGGTTCATGTCTGAACACTATGGAGGGAGTTAGAAAGGTACCTGGAGTCTGAGGCAGAGAGAGTGACATTTCTTCCCTGGCCAAGTTTCATTCGAATTACTTAATTTTTTTTTTTACAACATTTTAATTTTAGTGCTAGCACAGCACAGCTAAGAATTCATTTCCTCTCAATCATGAGGATCCTTTTGACCATGAAGTTCTCACAGAACGTGTCTGGGGTCTGGATGCTCGGTTATGAGTAAAAGTTGCCATTCAAAAATAATTTGCTTTCCCACTCTAGCTTACCGATTCCTTTGGATTAGAAAGCTCTCCTTAAAAAAAAATTATTTATTTATTTATTTGAGAGAGAGGCAGATAGAAATAGAGATAGGGAGAGGGAGGAGGAGAGAGAGAGAGAATGGACACTCCAGGGTCTCCAGCCACTGCAAACTCCAGATGCATGCGCCACCTTGTGCATCTGGCTTACGTGGGTCCTGGGGAATCGAACCGTGGTCCTTTGGCTTTGCAGGCAAGTGCCTTAACTGTTAAGCCATTTCTCCAGCCCGAAAGATCTCATTCTAAAAGTGCAAGTAGAGGGCTGGGAATGCAGCTCACTTGGTAGAATGCTTGCCTCTCATGCTCTGGAATGGATGGCCAGCACTGTATAAAGCAGGCGTTGTGGCGTGCATATGTAATCCCAGCACTTGGGATGTGGAAATAGGGAGATCAGAAGTTCCAGTTCATCCTGAACTACATAGAGAGTCTGAGGCCAGCCTGGGCTACATGAGACCCTGTCTAACAACAAACAAATAATAAAAAATGAATCAATTAAAAAGCAAGTACAGATAGCATGTTGATTATGAAAGAGATCCTCAGTATGTACAGATGACTTTAGTCAATTATTGATATTCCTTTCCTATTCCTCTGACAGAGTAAGGGAAGAGATTCTGGGGCTTTGTGTATAGAAAGGGATGGGCAGGAGTCAGAGAGGGGGTACAAGTAGGGACTGGAAAGTAGCATGGGTATATTAGGAGATGAGGTGGGCAGTGAGAGAAGAGGGCATTGAAGGTAGAGGGATGTCTGGCAGGAAGGGGGCAGGTGTGAACATCACAGAGCCTCTCCGTGATCCTCACTCATTTTACCCAGCAGCTGTGTGAATGACCTGGGCAACTTCTTCATGAGCTGAAGCAGAAATGCTCATGCTGCTCCTGGTCACGGGCAGTCATTCAGCGAGAAGGTTGGCTTGTCTGCTTCTGGCCTGGAATAGAGTCTCCTAACACTCACTGAGCACCAGAGTTAAGAATTCTTATGCCTCAAACCATATCCCTGGAGTGGGGATCTAGTAATCTGATTAAAAATACAAGCCCTAAAATGACTTGGAGCAGGTGATTTTATGGGTGGTAATTTGAGAGCCATTAATGCACAGCCCCCCTACCAGAGTCCCCCTACCAGGGCCCCAAAGCACCAAGATGGTAATTTGAGAAAGTGCTGGGATGAGGCCACAATTGACCTCCTATCACTTGTGATTAGCATCTGCCCACAGGCAGCATTTTCTTATGTTTTGAATTTATCCCTTGGGATGAAATCTTGCGAGTGAGATGACTGGGTCAAGGGCAGGAGTAGTTTCTGGCTCAGTCCCATTTACATCTTAACATGCAAACATCAGATGCCTTCCTTAAAACCTTAAAAGTGTTCCGGTCGTGTAGAGGCTTTGTATTAGGGGCAGCTGGGGGTGGGGGGGTAATTACTTTTAAGAGAGAAAGTACCAAATCATTTCCCCATCTCTCTTTCCCTGTAGACTAGAATACTAACGAATCACTTTGGGGAGAGATTTTCACAGCATTTTACTGAGCGCATAACAATTTTCTTACAGCACAAACTGGCGCCTTCTTATCTTGGACCTAGTTTCTCATAAAACTGAAGTCAGCCATGACCTATCTCTTCCCCATTTCATAGAAAAGAAAACCAAGACAGGACATGAAGTGACATGCAGTGTGGGTCTCGTCACATTTGCCAGGAGAACTGCACACAGTCATCCATTCGGTTTACTGTTAGAGTAAACACATGATTGAGTACTTTGTACGCATGACCTCATGGGAAACTCATGGGAAAAGACGGTGAAATGAACATGTGGGGTGGATTGGTGTCTACTCCATCCAGAAAGGAAATACTATACTCTCTCCTTGTTTGTTTGTTTTTCGGCATACATTTTATTTATTACTTGCATAATCTGTCGACCTAATGCAATGGTTCGTGTTTGTTGAACAGATAGGGAGAAGGTAAATTTTAAATGACTTAGGTGGAAAAAATATCAAGTGAGTTCTAAAACCAAGCTGTGCCTGCTTGCAAGAGCCAATTGTAATATTTCCAGAATTTTGCAAGCCCCTGAAGCAATTGACTTCGGTTTATTTGTAAATAGAAGTGCTTCATAACCTTGTGCAATTGGTTCATCTCCTTTCATTCTTTGCCCACTGATGTTGTGTTGGTAGCTAGAAAATGGCTATGATAGGAATAGCAAACACAATCCAACAGGTTCTTCCCCCCACCCCGTGTCTGTTTTTATTTTATTTATTTGAGAGAGAGAGAACTAGTGTGCCTGGGCCTCTAGCTGCTTGCTGTAAATGAATTCCAGGCGCATGCGCCAGCTGCAACTGGCTTATGTGGGTACTGGGCAATCCAACCTGGGTTCTTAGGCTTCACAGGTAAACACCTTAACCTCTAAGCCGTCTCTCCAGCTCCCCAGTGTCTGGTTTTTTAAACACTTTGCACCATATCAGTGAAGAATTTTGAGACATACAAATATAACCATCTGTCAATATGTGCCAAGAGCCATTGAAGTGTTCATACAATTTGTTCCTCCCATTCTGTGCCTGCAAATGTATTCTTAATAAATAATTCAAACAAGGAAGAAATAACATTCACGAACACATTCACAATACTATTTTGTAATACCAAAACTTGGAAGTAACCTAAACACTAAGCGGTAGAGGTTTTGGCAAGCATTAGCTCCATGGAATGTTTTGTAATCATCAGCAGATATTGTTATAAATAGTTATAAAAATATATTTAATATGCTAGTAAGCTAGAAAAGTATGCTTAAATTTTTTTAATATTTTGTATTTATTTATTTATTCATTTATTTGAGAGAGAAAGAGTCAGACAGTGAGAGAGAGAGAGAGAGAATGGTCACGCCAGGGCCTCCAGCCACTGCAAACGAACTCCAGAAGCATGTGCCCCCCCTTATGCGTCTGGCTTACATGGGTCCTGAAGGATCGAACCGGAATCCTTTTGACTTGGCAGGCAAACGCCTTAACCACTAAGCCATCTCTCTAGCCCTACTTAAAAATTTTAAATTGGGGTTAGGGAGATGGCTCAGTGGGTAAGAGTGCTTGCTATGCAAGCACAGGCCGTGAGTTCGATCCCTAGCGTGCCCGTTAAAAAGCCAGACGTGACAGGTCTTGCCCATAACCCCAGTGCTGAGTAAGGCATACACAGGAGGCTCGCTAGGGCTTGCTGGTCAACCAGTCTAACTGAAACAGTGGTTTAGTGAGAGACTGTGTCTCAGAAATAAGCAGAAGAGCAATAAAGCAGGACACCAGTAGCATCCAGTGGCCTCCACATATGTGTGCATGAGGCATGTGCACCTGCACACAAGTGGGTATACACTACACACCAAAAAAGAAAAAGAAAAACCACTCAAAATCCAAAAAACGAAAAAATTTACTTATATTCTGATTTTATGAAAAATGAGAATTAGAGGTGAGCTATAAAAATGAGTGCATTTTGTGTGTTAGAATGGGATATGAAATGTATTTTTACTTTATTATTGTAGTAGTGGTGTACGTGCATTTTTTAAAAATTGGAGGGAGAGCCAGGTGTGGTGATACACACCTTTAATCCCAGCACTCAAGAGGCTGAGGTAGGCTGTGAGTTCAAGGCTAGCCTGGACTACATAGTGAATTCCAGGTCAGCCTGGGCTACAGCGAGACCCTACCTCAAAAAAAAAGCAACCAAAAAAAAAAGAAAGAAAGAAAGAAAGAAAGAAAAAAATGGAGGGGCCAGGGAGATAGCTCCATTGGCAAAATGCTTGGCTCGCAAGCACGAAGACCTGAATTCAATTCCCAGAACCCGTGTGAACATGCTGGGCATGGTGGTGTATGTCTGTTACCCCAGTACTGAGGCAGAGACCAACCACCAGACCCCTGGAGCCCATTGGCCAGATAGTCTAACCTAATCGGTGAGCTCCAGGCCAATGGGAGACTCTGTCTCTGAAAAGGTAGACAATGTTCCTATGCCTGAGGATGACCTTGAAGATTGTCCTCTAGACTCCACACACACACACACACACACACACCTGTACACACCCAAATACACACGCACACACACATGCAATAAAAACTGGTGAAAGTCTGTGAAGCAACGATCTTGAGTATTTTTAATATTTAAGAGGGGCTCGAGGACCTGTTGAGCCTCGTCTCTGACTGGTGGATTCGTGGGACTGGGCCCTGAGCAGGGAACGTAAAGGAGCTGGAGTTGGCCACTGCAGCATTGTGGATGCCGACGGGGTCTCCTTCGAGTAGCTGAGAAAGGAGGGAGTAACTGGGCTCTGACCACTGAGCTTACCTACAGTAGACTGTAAGAATAAAAGACTAATATTTCGCACACTAAGGCCCTAGGTGTTTTCTGTATACAGCTCTTCCATGTGCACAGTGAGAAACAGCCCACGGAAAAGCAACCATCTAAGGCCAGAGGATCTGGGAGGGTTGGTACAGACCTGTATTTCCAGCTCTTAGGAGGCAGAAGTAGGAAGATTGAAAGTTGCAGGCCAGCCTGGGCTACACAGTGAGTTCTGTCTCAAAAGAAGAAAAAAACAACAACTTAGGGCTAGAGAGATGGCTTAGTGGTTAAGGCACTTGTGTATAAAACCAAAGGACCCAGGTTCAACGTCTCAGGATCCACGTAAGCCAGATGCACAAGGTGGTACATGCATCTGGAGTTTGTAGTGGCTGGAGACTCTGGCACACCCATCTCTCTCTGCTTCTTCCTCTCTCTCAAATAAATAAATTAAATTAAATATTAAAAACTCAAAGAGAAAGAAAACAACAAAACAAAAAACTCAAGATATCTATCCCAGAGAACCATCTAGTCCCATTGTTCATAGTGCGGGGGTGAGGGGGGGGAGGAATAGGACGACCTCTGTGTTATTTGGAAAAATATTGGGTCCACTCCCTAATATTTTTATATAGCTTATAGGAGAATAAAATTCTAATGGGGAATATATGAAAAAAAAACAAGGCTAAATGAAAACATGAAGCAAACAGGTTAGAGAGAAGAGAGCGTATTTCTCAGGAAGAGACAAATAGATATTGAATTCAGAGGTGAGTAAGTTCCATTTTGATTGGAAAAACAGAGGCTTAAACTAGAGAGAGTATAATACAAATTCTAGTGTGTTTAAGCATCACCTGATGGGATGTGTTAACAAATGCAATATCCTAGGCTCTGCCTTCACCACCTTCATTTGACATGAAAGGGTTTAGAGTGAATATGCATTTTTTAAAAAATATTATTTATTTACTTTTTTGCAAGAAGAGAGAGAGAGAGAGGAGAGAATGGGTTCAGCAGGGCCTCTTGCCACCTCAAATAAATTCTGTGCATCTAGCTTTACATGGGTACTTGGGATTCGAACGTGGGCCACAAGGCTTTGCAAGCAAGTGCCTTTAACCATTGAGCCATCTCTCCAGCCCGGAATATGCATTTTTAAGAAGTCTAATGGGCGTGGTCTACAGATCCTATTTTGAGAAACATTAAAGGATTGAAGGTAATGGTGTGGCTTGGCTCAAGGACTACATTTGTGTGTGCGTGGTGGGTGTAGCTGGGGTCTGGAGGCTCCTGATCTGAGAGCTTATGATGCAGAGGAGGTGTAACAACAGATAAAGCCACGGTAGAATTGTTTGTTTGCTATAGAGATAAACTAAAGCCAGGAGACTCTACTTACTACACTTCTTTTTTATTAAATTTGTTTGTTTGTTTGCGAGCAGAGAGAGATAGAAGAGAGACAGACAGAGAGGATGGGCATGCCAGGGGCTCTGGCCATTGCAAATGAACTTCAGGAGCATGCACCACTTTGTGCATCTTGCTTTATGTGGGTACTGGAGAATTGAACCTGGGGTTATTAGGCTTTGCAGGCAAGCACTTCAACCGCTGAACCATATCTGCAGCCCCTTCTTACACTTCTTAAAAAAAAAGATTATGTTCTTATTTTTATTTGAAAGAGAAAGAGAAAGAAGGGGAGGGAGAGAGAGAATGGGCATGCCAGGACCTCCAGCCACTGCAAATGAACTCCAGACACATGCGCCCCCTTGTGCATCTGGCTTACGTGGGTCCTGGAGAATCAAACCGGGATCTTTTGGCTTTGCATGCAAACGCCTTAACCGCTGAGCCATCTCTCCAACACCCTGATTACACATTTTTAAAGGAACACTGTGAGTACCACGGCATTCCCTTTCACAAAAGAAAAAAAAAAAAAACAGCTTCTGGCCAGGCATAGTGGCACATGCCTTTAATCCCAGCACTCGGGAGGCAGAGGTAGGAGGATCGCCATGAGTTCGAGTCCACCCTGAGACTACATAGTGCATTCCAGGTCAGCCTGGGCCAGAGTGAGACCGTACCTCAAAAAAAAAACAGCTTCTGTCAGGTACTCGAACCATCCAGAAGCAGCTGTGAAAAGGGGAGCTGTAAGCAAAGTGGAATGGCTACAGGTGAGGTGGAAGACCACCTGTGAACATTTCTTTCAAACTCTTGGTAGATGGTCATTAAGAATAAACCTATATTGCTGGAGAGATGGCTTAGCAGTTAAGGTGCCTGCCTGCAAAGCCAAAGGACCCAGGTTCAATACCCCGCAAGCCACATAAGCCAGATGCATAAGGTGGTCCATGCATCTGGAGTTCGTTTGCAACAGCTAGAGGTCCTAGCTCTCTCTCTCTCTCTGTCTCAAATAAATAAATAAAAATAACATATATTTAAAAAAAAAAAAAAGGCTGGAGAGATGGCTTAGCAGTTAAGGCACTTGCCTGCAAAGCCAAAGGACCAACGTTTGGTTTTCCAGCACCCAGGTAAGCCAGATGCACAAGGTGGCACATGTGTCTGGAGTTTCTTTGCAGTGGCTGGAAGCTCTGGTGCACCCATTCTCTCCCCCCCCCCTTTCCCTCTCTCTCGCCTCTCTCAAATAAATAAATAAAAACATAAAGCCAAGTGTGGTGGCACGTGCCTTTAGTCCCAGCACTGGGGAGGCAGAGGTAGGAGGATTGCTGTGAGTTCAAGGCCACCCTGACACTACAGAGTAAATTCCAAGTCAACGTAGGCTAGAGCGAGACCCTACCTTGAAAAACCAAGAAGAAAAAAGAATAAACCTATAGTAGAGTATGGAATAAGTAGAGTATGGAATAATAGTTATGTCCAGAAAACATAATATCACATTAAGGAAGGAAGGTATAATTTTTGATTAGATGAAGTATTACATATAGAAAACTATTAATATGTCAAGGGTGATACACTATTTTGCGATAGACATCTAATTGTTGTTACACTTACTGTGATAAACACATACCACATAATAAACAAATAGGAAGCAAATGACATCCCTATAACAGAAGCCATGTCCTGAGGCCGTCCATCTGCTTCATCTGGCTTTAGAACTTTAGTGACTGTAATAAGCTTTCTTTTCTTAAAAAAAATTTTTTTGCTTTATTTTTATTTATTTGAGAACAACAGACAGAGAGAGAAAGAGGCAGATAGAGAGAGAGAATGAGTGCGCCTCCAGCCACTGCAAACGAACTCCAGGCGCGTGCGCCCCCTTGTGCATCTGCCTAACGTGGGTCCTGGGGAATTGAGCCTCGAACCAGGGTCCTTAGGCTTCACAGGCAAGCGCTTAACCGCTAAGCCATCTCTCTAGCCCTGTAATAAGCTTTCAAATGACCTTTAGCGTTCTGTAGTCCCTTACACTGAAAGTGATGCTTTTAACTGTATTTACATTCCCCACGACCAGGGCTTTTAATCTTCCAGAACGTGGCATGAGAACCAAGAATTAATCAAGAGCCTCTCTTTCACTGGAGGCCTGGTGCGGAGTCACTGGCTGTGCGGTGCCTCACACCTGCAGCCAGGCTTCCTCATCCCCATGGAAGTGGGGTTTTCATGGTTGGTTCATGTTCAGAGTAGTCTCCTCCCTCCTATTTCCCCCTTCCCCCATTTCTTTCTTTTCCTTCTTCTTTTGTGCATGTGTGTGTGTGTGCACGAGTACATGCGTGTTCACGCGTGTGTGCACATGTATGTAAGATGCATGCACGTATGTGTGCCTGGAGGCCAGGGGTTGATATCACGTGTTCTCCTTGGTAACTTTCTACTTTATTTACTGAGACAGCATTTCTCACTTGAACCAGAACTCAGTCTTTATGCTTGTGTAGCAAGTGACTTACCAATGGAGCCATCTCCCCATCTCCTTCCCCCTTTTATTGATAAGGTTACACTCAGTAGCCAAGTCTGACTTGGAACTCACTCAATAGCCCCCGATGGCCTCAAATTCATGATCCTCCTGCCTCACTGTCCCAGAACACTCAGAACACTCCTTCCCTCCCTCTTTCCCTCTTCTCGTATTGCCTTTTTGTTGTTGTTGTTGTTTTGTTTTTTTGTTTTTTCGAGGTAGGGTCTCGCTCTAGCCCAGGCTGACCTGGAATTCACTATGTAGTCTCAGGGTGGCCTCGAACTCTCAGTAATCCTCCTACCTCTGCCTACCGAGTGCTAGGATTAGAGGTGTGCGCAACCACGCCCGGCATTTATTTCCTTTCTTTTAAAAAAATATTTTATTTTTATTTATTTATTTATTAGAGAAAGAGGGAGAGAGAGAAAGGGAGAAAATGGGTGCACCAGGCCCCTCTAGCCACTGCAGACGAACTCCAGATGCATGCGCCACCATGAGCAATCAGGCTTACGTGGGTCCTGGGGAGTTGAACCTGGGTCCTTGGGCCTTGCAGGCAAGTGCCTTAACCGCTAAGCCATCTCTCCAGCCCTATTTCCTTTCTTCTTTTTTTTTTTTTTGAAAAAGGGTTTCATGTATCCCAAGTTGGGGGGTGATCTGGATTTTCTGATCTTTCTGCCTCCACCTCTGAAGCGCTGGCATTACCAAAGCACGCCACCACATCTGGCTTCCGTGGTGCTGGGGATCCAGCCCAGGGCCTCCTGCACAGTAGGCAAGCACTCCACCAGCCGAGCTCTAGCCGCTGCCCTCAGAGCAGTGCTTATGACTCAGTTGTTTTGGCCACCATGTTCCTTGGGCCCTGGTGAGACTGGCAGACCTTCTCCTCGAGAAAAAAGCCCACACAGGAACAAACATTTTGCTGTGTGGTTTTAGGGGATCCAAGGACGCTTTAAAGCCCTGCTAGGGAACCCCAGGCTTTCCAGTGAGAAGCCTGGCCTCAGAGACTGTGAGGTGCCCCGAGGAAGCACTGCAGAGTCTGGGGAACTCAAGTTCTAGTTGCCGTGACCCCAGGTTAGACCCAAGTGCTGACCTTTCTCCACTGACGGCATGCACGAGCAAGACAGACAGGAGCGTGTGCAGTTTGAAAGCGTCAGATCCTTAAGTTGAGGAGCATCTGGGGCTTGAAACTATAGGGAGACTACTCCAAGTCTTTCCTTCTGAGTTCTCTTTGTGAAGCCAAGGTCAGTTCACCATGGGGAGAGCAACCTCTGTAATGCCCTATTTCCTGTTGTGTGTGATCGTGGGTAACATCTGAGATATGACACTGATCAACTCCCACTCCAGGGACTAGTGAGTGGTTAGGGGTCAACTGGAGAGATGCCCCCTCAGTTGTAGGACTCCCCCAGCCAGGTTGCTTTGAGGAGTGACTGCAGTAGCCGGTCTATGTGCTTCTGAGCGTGAGCCCTAGCTTCTCCTCTTGACGCTCGCTGTTGTTCACGTGTGGTACTGTGGATCGAACCCAGGGCATGGCGCATGCCAGCAAGCCTTCTACCGTGGAGCCACATGCTCAGCCCAGATGTGACTATTCCTCTCTGCCGCCGAACATCTGGTCGAGGCCTGATGACTTTAGAGGTAATCTTTTTCCTCTACAGTCTTTTTGTTGTTGTTGTTATTTTTATCTATTTATTTGAGAGCAACAGACAGAGAGAGAAAGAGGGAGAGAGAGAGAGAGAGAGAGAGGGAGAGAGAATGGGTGCGCCAGGGCCTCCAGCCACTGCAAACGAACTCCCAATGCGTGCGCCCCCTTGTGCATCTGGCTAAAGAGGGTCCTGGGGAATCGAGCCTCAAACCAGGGTCCTTAGGCTTCACAGGCAAGCACTTAACTGCTAAGCCATCTCTCCAGCCCCCTCTATAGTCTTTTTAAAATTTCTTTTTATTTATTTGTTCATTTATTTATGAGAGAAAGAGAGAGAGAGAGAGCTTGAAAGTGGACACACCAGGGCCTCCAGCCACTGCAAACTCCAAATGCATGTGCCACCATGTGCATCTGGCTCACGTGGGTTCTGGGGAGTCGAACCTGGGTCCTTTGGCTTCACAGGCAAGCGCCTTAACCGCTAAGCCATCTCTCCAGCCTTCCTGTGCAGTCTTTTGACCACAGAAGCACATATTTTCGCTGTCAGTTAATGGGTAACCGATGTGTACATTTGGGAGCTGTGCTTGGGTTGTAAGCTCCGGCCTCTGCTAACCTCTCATTCTAGCTCTGTCAAACCTAGCTGTTTGAATTAGTCAAGTCTGCTGAGACTGATAAGATGAGCGATCTCATTCTCGTGGCATGGGCACAGGGTGGATGGCCAGGAAGAGGAAGGCCAGAGCAGCCCTCTTCACCAGTGCACAGAATAAGCATATGAAATCAGATGTGAGTCAAGATTCTCTGGGATTTATGAGCATTGTGAATCTGTCATTGAGGTAGAAAATAAAAATACATAAGCAGAGCCACTCATATAAGGAGCATAACTCATCTTTTCTTTTGTTTTGTTTTCTGAGGTTGGGTCTCACTCTAGCCCAGGCTGACCTGGAGTCTCAGGGTGGCCTCGAACTCATGGTGATCCTCCTACCTCTGCCTCCCGAGTGCTGGGATTAAAGGCGTGCACCACCACGGCCGGCTTCATCTTTTATAACCACTTTAATTACTGTGCACCCATGGCTAGGTTTGGTGTCAATTTCAGTATATATTTTAGTCATGATATTGCATCACA